>OX596008.2:21628604-22062622 GCA_951394115.2 Drosophila phalerata
AATTCCCCTATTGATTCAACAATTTGATACCTTCTATGCATATTTTAAAATACAATCTCAAACTGAAAGTACTCTTTGGATTTATATCGCTAAATTGCAATTGTGTTTTTAAATCTTGTTAATAATTTCTGAGCTTCGCCTTGACCAGGGCTCAAAGTGCAACCGGCATTTGCAATTGGAACGCGTTTCCGACTTGTGTATGGAGTATGTAGTCGTCACGCCCCGTTCCCAGCGACCACATCGACACCCACTGTGCACAGTGGCCAAGACACATGCGACAACATAATTTTTAGAAAACATGCATACCGAGTATATCCAAGTTTCCGTTGGTTGTTTCTTGGTCGCAGTAAAAGGTCTTAAGACCGGACAAAAACAAAGACTTAGACAGAGGTCAAAACGGAATGAACCAATTGAAAATACTCGTTACTAAGTTGGGAGCTAAACAATTCACAGTGTTTTCCCCATGCGTGCTATTGGCCAATTTATGTATTTTCTAATGAATTTTTAATTGTTTTTAAGGTAAAACTAAAAGATTCGATCTACAACGAAATTGAAACTAGTTCTTCTAGAGCCAAGTTAGCACCCACTCCACTTGCTTGAAGTTGGCCACATAAATAAATTGCTGGCAATTACGGCGTTAACAAGTTTTATTGACTGACTAAATGTGCTGGGCAATCTCCCCAATCCCCCAAACTTTCAATCCCCAAATCGCAGTCAATGTATGGAGAGCCTTCCCCCTGACAAGTTGCGATATTTTTTCCGTCGTTTGTCTTTTGTCCTTCTGGCAAAAGGACATTTCATGGGCTTGTACAATCGTTTAAATGTCTGTTAGCTCCGTTCTACGTTCTATAGTACGTTCTCCGTTCTACACTCTCCAACCGAATCATGTGCCCATCGAAAATTTATTTGCGCTTTGTCGCCGTCTGGCCAACATTTTTTTCTTTTTGTGTTTTTGTGTTTTTGGACATCACTCGCTGAGGGTGTCTGGCCTTTTGGAAGGGACAACAATGAATAATACGAGTATTCGCAGTCAGCCAGTCAAAATCACTTGCAGTCAGTTGGTTCATTCCCCAATGGCCTCTTTCCACTCCCCTCACTCCCAATCTCTCATCGTGTAGCCCCATTTATTCCGCCAAATCAATCTTCGTTGAAGCCCTGACCATGTCCACATCCACATCGACATCCAGCATAGTTGGCTATCGGTTCGACACTTTGTTGCATTTGAAATTTATTAGCAACATTCGCCAACTCGACTTACTCCCAAGTGTGCCGCGATAGGAAATGGAATCGGAAATGGAATCAGAATCATATGTGGGAGATTTCACACATTATAAATATCCTCTGGCTTACCGAAAATTAACATTACAAAACCTACAGGGGAAAATCACATAAAAATTGACTAGAAAAATGAAAATTCTCATAATGTGGCATTTATATTATTTTTTGCTGTTCTTTTTTTGCTTATATTTTTGTGTCTTGGGAGTCGACGACGCCAGCCAATGAAAAGATAAAGCAACGACTCATATCTCCCCGGTTCGGAACATGTGCCTTTGCTTGGGCCATGTGTAACGGTCTCGGGTGGGTTGTCAAGCCATCAGGATGAAGGAGGCAGGTGGCAGGAGGAGAACGGAAGGAGCAGGCAGAAAGGAGCAGAAGGAGCAGAAGGAGCGCTATCAGCATATGCGGTTTAAGTTGCGGTTGACATTTATTTCACGCACCATTGCACAAATAAATGCGTTGCGGCTTGCCATTTGGGTAGTGATTAGAGGATGAGGGGTCTGAGGCAGGGAAAATAAACAAGAAATATAGCTAGACATTTTAAGAGTTCGAAAAACAGGGAGTAACTGCCAATACTGGTGTGTAGTATAATCATTGGCCAACAGCTTTCAATTGTCTCAAATATTCACAACATTTGGTTTTATTAAAAAAGTACCCTTTATGAAAACTCAATTAACTATATAAAAAGTATGGAGAATTCGTCTAAGTCAGTCAATTATATATATGAGGGTAAATATTGCCAACATAGAACTTGTTATACTTGCAATAAATGTTTTTATTATAACTGTCTTAATTAGTAAAATTAAAAAATAAAAATGTAATAATACTAAATTAATTTATTATTTTTTCGCATAAATTTATGTATTATTTACATATCTTTTGTTTTCTATTTTCATAAGATATGATTAAGATTTTTACATTTCCCTCAGGTACATTTTACATTTAGCTCATTATTTATCTATTAAGTAATCGTCCATTAAGCGCAAAAGTTTTTAACAATTTTAACAAGGAAATTTCAATGTTTAATATTAATAATATCAATTTGAAATATAAGCTAAGACAGCATTAATTAATGAAATTCTAAGTCTGGTTCTTGATTGCAACTTAAATAACTTAATTAACAATTGTTAGAAATAAATTTGAGTATATTAAAAGTATAGCTAATTAATAATTAGATCTGAAGATTGCTGTTCGTCTGAAGGGAAGTCTACTGTTTTAATCTTTCGCATTGCCATTATCAACATCTACAAGTTGAATGCTATTCGTCGTTGGTGCAACATGAGGCAACGCCCACAACATTTGGCTTCTTTTTCAGGTCATCCGACTTGACTTATACTCGATTTCTTCGATACTCGGTTCTTCTTCACTTCTAGCTGTTCTTCTGCTTCTTCTTCTCTGGCGAATTTTAATTTTACGCTTCAAAGTTTCATAATTTTTAGACCCCGTACTTAAAAAAAGTACAGGGGTCTATTGGGTTTGTTTTAACGAAAATGTGCGTAACAGGCAGAAGGAGGCGTGGCAGACCCCATAAAGTATATATATTCTTGATCAGCATCAATAGCCGAGTCGATATAGCAATGTCCGTCTGTCCGTCTGTCCGTCTGTCTGTCTGTCCGTCTGTCTGTATGAACACCTAGATCTCAGAGACTATAAGAGCTAGAGCCACCAAACTTGGTATGTAGGTTCGCCTATATTGCAAGCAGATCAAGTTTGTTTCAAAATTTGGCCACGCCCCCTTTATCGCCCACAAATCGAAAACAAAAATTTCATATCCAAATTATAAGAACAATTTAAAAGCTAGTGACACCAAACTTAGTATGTAGGTTCCTCTACATTGCAGGCATACTAAGTCCATTTCTTTTTTGGATCGGGCCACTATATCATATAGCGCCAATAGGAACAATCGGTCGAAAATCAAGTTTTAGTATGAAAAACTTTTTTGTTTTATGAGATATCTCAACCAAACTGATACAATATGCATAAGAATTAGTTTTATATATCCTGTCCAAAGTTGGTTGAAATCGGACCACTATATCGTATAGCGCCCATAGGAACAATCGGTCGAAAATCAAGTTTTAGTATGAAAACTTTTTTGTTTTATGAGATATCTCAACCAAACTGATACAATATGCATAAGAATTAGTTTTATATATCCTGTCCAAAGTTGGTTGAAATCGGACCACTATATCGTATAGCGCCCATAGGAACAATCGGTCGACAATCAAGTTTTAGTATGAAAAACTTTTTTATTTTATGAGATATCTCAACCAAACTGATACAATATGCATAAGATTTAGTTTTATATATCCTGTCCAAAGTTGGTTGAAATCGGACCACTATATCATATAGCTGCCATGGGACCGATCGGGCGAAAACCAAGTCTTAGTAAGAAAAACTTTTTTGTTTTGTGAGATATCTCAACCAAAGTAATATAATATGCATTTAAGTTAGTCTTCTATATCCTGTCCAAAGTTGGTTGAAATCGGACCACCATATCATAAAGCTGCCATGTGACCGATCGTGCAAAAGTCAAGTCTTAGTAAGAAAAACTTTTTTATTTTATGAGATATCTCAACCAAAGTGATACAATATGCATAAGATTTAGTTTTATATATCCTGTCCAAAGTTGTTTGAAATCGGACCACTATATCATATAGCTGCCATGGGACTGATCGGGCGAAAATCAAGTCTTAGTAAGAAAAACTTTTTTGTTTTATGAGATATCTCAACCAATCTAATACAGTATGCAAATAACTTGGTTTTATATTGCCTGTCCGAAGTTGGCTTTAATCGGACCACTTTATCATATAGCTTCCATAGGACCGATCAGCCGAATATCAAATCTTAGTATGAAAAACTTTTTTGTTTTATGAGATATCTCAACTAAACTATTACAGTATGCTTGGTTTTATATATCATGACCGATGTAAGTTCAAATCGGACAACTATATCATATAGCTGTCATTGAAAAAAGTAGTCGAAAATGTATTACAACGCTCTGCAACAGCAACAAGCGGCCAAATTATTATTTTAATTTTTGTAGTCTTTTCTATTTCCATAGTAAGTACGGGGTCTCCGACAGTCGAGTATGCTCGACTGTAGCACCGCGAGCGAAGCGAGCGGGGGGTTGGCGAGCGAAGCGAGCAGGGGGCGGAGCCCCCTAGTTCTACATTGTATTGTGTTGTTGTTTGTTGTTTGTTGTTTGGTGTTCTGTGTTCTGTACTCGTTGTTGTTGCTCCTTTCGTTCATGTTGCCTTCGGAGCGAACATCAAAAGTGGAAACTTTTGACTTGCTGAATAAAATTCTTGTCACGTACGCAAAATTTTAATTGATGCCATTAAAAGGCCGGCCGAAAAACGAGTTAGGAAAGGCATAGAAACTGCAGGGCGGATGTGGATGCGGATGGTTTGGGATCGGAAACAATTGTGTCTGCGAAATGAATTTAAATTTTTCATTTGGCCAGCAACACGAGTGGAAGATAAACCGCAAGAGGACATTACGATATGTGTAGAGGAGCTAAAATATTGAATAAAAGGATAAAAGCCGTAAAGGGCTTTAAGGCATTTCAGCGGTCAATTAGCTGAATGATTAAGCGCATTTTAGGAAAGTGCCAAATCAGAGATAGTTACTTACTTAAGATACAGATATGTACTTTCATTGACATTAATTAATGGAAACGCTAAGCTACGTCTCAATATAACTACGTACACATATTTACGCAACAATCAACAGATTCCACATATATAAACACACATATATCACATGAAAATGAAAAGCCAAAAACTAAATGAAACTGTGAAAAGGGCAAATGAAAACTTGACGTGGCATTTGAAAATTTTAATTGCGTCCCCACGGGCCTGTGTGTGTTTGTGTGTGTGTGTGTGTGTGAGTGTGTGTTGACTTTAATTGTGTGAAAAAGCAAAAACATTCTAATTTACGATGCCATGCTTATCAAGTGCGCGAACAATGTGTGTTTGGAATGTGATAGCGTAATTACGAGTATTATGCAAAGGCACAAATGCAAGAGGAAGAGCGGCTTTTTAAGGACATCCTAACGGAACGGGCGAACAATTGCAACCAAAACCAAGATTAGGCAGCTTAGCCGTCACGCCCTGTTTCTGCTCCTCTCCCTGTCCCCGTCCCTGTTGATGTTCCTACTCCTGCTGCTGATCCTGATCCTGAATCTGCAGCACCCGTCGTCGAGTCCCTTTAATCTTTGTGTGTTTGCCTTTTGCATACTCACATTTGTGACAGTAAAGCAAATCGGCAGTTGGCATAACAGAGACAGAGACCACAATGTGTAAATGTACGCCCAGAAAGTGTTTTATGCAATTTCCCTTTTGTTTGGCATTGTAATTAAGTTGACAATCCATCATCATACATCATCATCAGGCATAGGAAATATTTCCAGAAATGTTTCTCCCCATGCATTGAAAATCTCATTTAGAATTTTTCTATCCGTTTTTGTCCGGCGTCCGGCGCTTACGGTTTTCTAATTTTTCACAATTTGTTTAAAACATTTTGCATTGGGACTCAAATTTCAATTGTGACATCAGATTGCCACGTGATGTTGGGCATGTGGTTAGTAAAATATCAGAAAAGGATTACACTGCAAAAAAAGATGAAGTAGTCATTTTTAAAAATATACTATATTGTAGACAGTGTAGATCAGCAGTGTCCATACCATTTCTTATAACGCTCTTTCTAAATTTAAAAACTCTCATAACTTTGTTGAATTTTAAGTTCGATAGGTTACTAAATTATAAAAATATGTTCTTAAAAATGCAGTTTCTTAATTTTAATTTTAAAAACTACTATACAGTTTTATGGAGGCATGACTCTTTAGTTTCCACAACTGTCATCAGTCTGAAGTGGCAGCCTCGAACCCTTCCAGAACCCATTCCAGACGAACCACAAATATGACAAAAGTTGCAGGCAGAAAAAATGGCAATAACTAAAAAAAAGGCGATAGAACATGAGACAGAGAGAGAGAGAGAGAGGAAGAGAGACGAAAAGATGTATGTAAGTGTGTTTAAACTCAATTAGCATAAAATGCAATCCATCATACAAAATGTCAAAAACTGCTGAGCAAAGTTTTCACAAGTCAGTCAGCAAACTGATAAAAAAAAATTAGAACCGTGAATAGGGGAAGCAAATGGGAAAATATGCACATATAGAATGGGCTCTGCTGTAGAAATTTTAATATATTAAAGAAATATGATAATAAAGTTGGGTTGCTAACTTTGGGTTCGTGTTGGTAACATTGGCAAAAAAAAATTAGTCTTATAAAAATATCCACAAAAAAAAATCACATGTGTGGCCGATAATACCCTGTAAATGCTTATTAGAGTGTGGTAAAAAATATGCAGAAGAAGTTAATCAGAACGACGAATCATGATTAAAGAAACGAACACAGAAATTGATAATGAAATCTTGTTGTCTATAAAGGGGTTATTCTTTCTCCTTTACAATTTAGCACAATATAATTGATATTCTTCTTGGACATTTTTATGTCAACAGGGTATTGAAATATTTGCATAGATTTTGGCCATTCGAGCGATTTTCCGCACATCTTCTCAGGTATTTACGAGCTTCCTGAACTATAAAATACGCCGTTATGCCAAATTTAAAATCCCAAAAAAAAAATAGGAAAAACTTTGGAAAAATCTAGCTCAAGCATGTGGGCAGTTACTGTTGCGGTGGGAGGGGCGGTGAAGGATCATAAATTTTCAGGTGAACTGTGCTTGCCTTTTGTCTGGCTTTGAATTATTGTCACTTCTTTGGCGATGAAAAACATGGCCAGAAAGTTATAAACTTGCAACAAAAGACGCTCAGGATGTGGCCAGGCACAGGACGATGTCGTAAACAAACTTTAGGCTCTCTTAGACACACTTTCTCCCACATTTTATGGCTGATCATTCAAGTATAGATCTAATAAAACTACGTATAGGATTGGGATATTTTCATACCTAAATAAGATTTGTTCTATGGTATATCCTTGCATGTGAATAAGAGAGAAACTCATTCCTTTGCAGAAACATAAGGTAAATTTCAATTTTTCTGTACCAATTTTACACAGAAAAAAAATCTATTCTAAAAATCAAGTTTAAAAAACTAAATTTTAGATTGAATTTTTTAAGTATGTTTACGGCACCTCTATTAAAAAAAACGACATTAAAAAAGTCAAAGAAGTCTAACTGAATACAAATATTACGGAACGCCAAAAATGAAATTATTGTTGAGAAAAACAGGCTTGATTTAAGAATTTCAAACTTGGTTTTTCAAACTTGTTCCCGGATTTTTGTTTCTGTGTGTTTTCAAAAATTACCAACTAAATTCATTTTAAATTATATTTAAAACTGAAACAAACATAAATTGAGCATAGATATACAATGCACATTATTAATCCAAAGAATAGGGAAAAACCCAGAAAAATTCAATTAGATAAATAATTAATTTGGATTTAAAGTAAAAGCAAGACATATTTCCAATAATTTTATTTGATATTATATGATGTAAATTTAATTTTATAATAGCTTGAAATTTTTCATAATGAATGCAACATTTGTTATTTATAGATAAAATGATTGCAAATGTGTGTATAAAGTAACATTATTATCGTTGCCTGTTGTAATAGGGGGCGTGGCCGACTGTGTGCAGATCATTTGGACTTTGGTCTAGACTCTAGACTGTATAGCAACTTAGATAAATCCTGTCCAAGCCGGCGAATGAAGTAGCATCAAGGAATTAAAATGGCAGCCGGCAAACAGGAAAATTGCAATGGAACCAAAGATATAAGGAAACTAAAGAAAGGAACATAAAACAGAAGAAAACCGCCAGCAAGAGGAAATTTTCACTGGCATACCAAGAAAATTGCATTACGCAGATGTTGCCAATTGCCAAGGAGCTCAGCATAAAAAAATAAACAACAAAAAATGGAAGTGGGCGTGGTAGCCAAAAAGTGCTAAGGAAAAAGTCATAAAATGCAAACATGAAAAGAAAATTGCAAATGAAATGTTGAGAGTTTTGTAGCCAAGCAGAAAACGCCAATAAAATAAGCGGATATAAAGAAATGAGAAAGTCGAGAGAAGTTTGCTCGGTAAAAAGGAAATTCGTTGGGAACTTTTAATGCATTCTAAGCAACAATCCCTAGAAAATTTGGAGAATATTTAAGCAATATCATAAAGAATTCATAAAAAACTACTGCACCTACAAGATGAAAATTGCCCAAGCAAAATGTAGAGAGCATAAATTTTAAATTAGACAAAGAGATAGGGATAACGGTCAAATTAAGCAGAGACTAAAACCAAAATATTGTTTTTACCTTGCAAGTAAAATATTTATTTAATATAGTAGTACAATATTTTAGGGGAGGACGCGCTCGAAGGGAAATGCCTTTAAATTGTAAAACGAGACACATCAACAAATGCATAATAGGACAAACATAAGTATATATGTACATATACATACACACATACTCTCTCACTATAGCCAAATTGTAAAGACAAAAGCAAAAACAAAAGCTCTTAAGTAAATAATGAATATTGTACTCTTAAAAGCCAGGCAAAGACATTGAAATGCCAAATTCAAAGACAGCAAAGCAAAATGCAAACACACAGCACAATCGGGTTGTACATAAGAAACAGAATGGCAATGGAACACAGTGTAGCGCATTTATGGGCGGAGTCAGGCCAGAAGCATGGGAATGAAATTCCGCAATGAAATAGAAATGGTAAATGAAACACTCACACTCACAAGAGAGAAAGAGAGAGAGGTGCACATACACATACGCACGCTCAGAGAGCGAAACAAGAGACGAATACTAATGCATTGTCGAATTGTATTGCATACATATACACGTACAAATATAAATACCTACATACAAAGAGATGTAAGTAACAGCAGTTGCCGCTCGGTTCGTGCATTGGTTGCCAAGAAGTCGACGCAACTGTTGTTGTTCAGTTCAGACTGCGGCGGCGGCGGCTGCAGCTGCTGCCTTTTTATTATTACGCCGCTGTATTAAAATGCAGACGAGTAAGATATCAAAATTGGCAGAAATAAACACTCATTAATACATTCATGTGTGTCTATTATTTATTTCACTATTTTTATTTTTTATCGCGTGGCACTGCCCCGCCCATCAGACGGCCAATTAACAACTGATAATCCTCTTCTCGCAATGTCTTCAATTTCTAGAAACATACTATCTACATTTGTATGTGCATTCAGTTAGTCAAGAAAGTGTTTTTCCAAAATCAAATGTAACGTATTTGTATTTTTTATTTTCAGAAAACAGTCAAATTCAATAAAGATAAATTTTCTTCTCCTTAACTACATAGTTTTAAGTACCATAGTCAAGAATATTCAATTAAGAATTAAAATAAGTAGCCATATAAAGTATATAGTCTTGCAAAAGAAAATATGTAAATTCTTGATTGTGTTAAAACACTTTCTTGACTAATTGTCTGTATTTACATACTTGTAATATCCATTTCTCGTCGAGGTCAATTTCCTTGTAGTTATAATTGTTATTGTAGTCGCGTCTTGCATAAAATTAAAAAAAGAAACAAAAACAAAATGTCAGCGATTTTTGTATTTCAAAATTTGCATATGGTATTATAACAGACGCTTTAATGAAACGCGCTCAAGGCAAATTTCCCTGTATTTACCTTGATATTAAGTTGATTTAATTGTAGAAATTGTAGAATAGTTTTTATTATTTATATTTACTATATACACATACTCCAGCTATTGTTTTGACAAGAAAAGAAGATTTTGCCAAATAAAATAAGTTTGTATGCCATTTTATTTATATTATAGTATGCATTTCGAACAAGATAAAAAATAACAAGAAATAATAAGATGAATTGGTTTTACCAATTCTTTAAATGTGTAAAACAAATATACACGCATGTCTTCACTAAAAACCATTTACTTGACGCAGATACATTTTGTGATAAGAAAATGTATGAAAATAATCCTACATATAATTTAATAATTTTCTCAGAAGTGCACCTTTTATTTAATGCCAATTGGCCATAATTTTTCGGGCATTTAGCAGACTTAAATATTCATATAGAAGATGACACCTGCAACATTTACAAGTCAACCCTTGGCTAAAACAACGATGACTGTATTATTTGGCCACATTTGTTGTTGCACATTCACATGCCAGACGTCCACTTAACCACACAACCTGTGATGGCCAACAATGTAAGCTACCAATTTTGCATTTTGACTTCAGGGAGTCCAGAAATTAAGTTGAATTTCTTACAACTAAATCAAATGCCTTGATAAATTACATTACACACGCAAACTTTTCGTTCAACAAAATGGCCGAGCGACTTTCGATGCCTATCTGCCATTAAAGTGGGACCAAAATAACACCCCTCACTCCCCCTTCAAGACACCTTTATGAGTGCAGTGCAATTTGCGTGTCTTTTAATGCCTTTTCTGCGTTTTGCATTGGAATTCTCCTCTCGCGTTTTGTTTCGGTGTTCTGTCTGTTTTCCATTTATTTATATTTATATAAGTAAATAGTAAATGCATATATAAATGCATTAACTGGAGCTTGTCAACACAATTAACCAATTTGATACACAATCATCTCTGAACGAGTTTCTTCCCATTCTTTATCTAGCCATCATCAAATCTCTTGCTGTCTCCAGTGTCAGGGAATTTCCCAGTGTAGAAATCTTCATGTTGATATCACGTGGTGGCATCAAAACTGCACCTCAACAAATGTTGCAGCTTACAGAGGAAACATTTTTTGATTTACAGCGCAGTTTTAGTTGTCAGCAATGAACATCTTGAGAGTTTAGGGTTGTCATCGTTTCATATATTTACGATTATTATGATTACAACTCGGTCGTGAGCTTTGAACTGCAATCTAATTCATAAGAAATTATTAAATTCGTTTGGATTGCCGTAATTGCAGCTGTTAGATGTTAGTCGATAGCTGTTTGAGGTAAAGTAGAAGTAGCTACACTGTAAAAAAAACAAACGGTTTCTAAAAACTTAAAGAAACAAATAAAGAATAAAATCTGATAATGCTGATATTTTCCTTTAATTTTAAGAATTTTATTCTTTAATAAAAAAATCTTAAATAAAAAGAAATAATAATTTTTAAACAATAAAATAATTGCTGCTCCGTAAATTGTATCAAGTGTATGTAACAATTGGTGTTATTTTTGTCTATTACCAAACATAATGATTAAAGTCGCTGAATAATCTGGATATTTTCAATTCAATAGAAGTGTTTTTGCTTAAGCAATGACAGAAGAAAACAGAATACAGAATTTAATATGAAATTTGGTTTAATTTATTTATTGTGATCGAAAATTAAACAACCACAAATTGAGAGTTAATATTTTTCTCACGAAAGCGTCAAGAACAAGCAATTTTTTGTAGCAGTGTAATGTCAGAGTTGTGTGAGTACGAGAATTATGAATTTGATCAGTTGGAGGTCTATGACGATGACGATGACGATGTCGATAGCTTTGGCTTTGGCTTTCTATTTTTATGCGGCGTGTGTGCGGAATCAGCGAGTGGAAGGTAATTGTATAGAGCATTTACTTTATTATTTACATTAACATGAACGACAACAAACACGTTGCATGGTTCACGGCTAATGGTTAACGGTTCACCGTGGAAGGAGCTGTAACACGTGTGAAAATCAAATTCCATGGCATCACCTACGCAAATTGCCAAATGAACACACGCACCACAAATATCAAAGTGGGAGGAAGGGGGGGAATCAGGGGCAGTTGTTAACCTGGAGGGTCTTCACTTCACTCCAATGGGTTAAACGCGTACATCATGCCAAGCAGGCATTCCCCAATCCTTCTTTAGCCCCTTATCTCTGGTCTCTTGTCCGTTGTTGTCTCTTGTCTCTTGGCTCTTGTCTCTTGTCTCTTGTCTCTCGTCTGTTGGCTGCACACTCATATTCATTCATCGATGATTATTGCGTTAATTATTATCCTGTTGGCTGCCTGGACACGCTAATGGGCCAAAAGGGGCACGTGGATAGGGAATATTTGTGCGTAAACTTCAAAAGGAATGCCAGCTATTTTCGTGTAAGTCCAACCTGTACCTGAACCCCATTCAGGACTCAACTCAACGCTTACACATAGGCATGCCAACATCCTCGACCATCCTGCCTTCAACATCATCATCATCACCATCATCATGATCACCATCATCTCCATTCTACATCGTTCCTGTCGTTGTGACGCCTCGGGTGCGTCCACCTCCTGTTTCTCAACTGACCTAATAATCCTACACAAAGCAACCGCTAAATGAGAAAGTGTTGCCCTCAGTTTTAATGCTGTTATTCCTTTTGTTATTTTCCAGCTCATGTCGTACAGTTTTTCAAACAGTTCTTGGTTGCATGTTTTATAAATTCCCTCTTTTAATTTTTCGCTATGTAAGTATCTAACCAGTAAACATATTAAATAGCCAATATCTATAACTTATTGGCAGTTGAAGTTGCGGTTCAATTAAACAGTCAGCAATAAAAAAATTACTATTTCTATATTTTTCTGAAAAAAAAAAAAAAAATTACCACTTTCGATAATTATTTACCATTCCATGAACTATCGAATAAAATGCCACGCTTAATATATATTCTCACACTTATACATAATTATATACCAGAATCCAAATGATAACTAAAACTTAATCAGTCGATCAATTAGAGAATCGGATGCAATCGGAAAATCTTTTGGGCATCATTAGCCGTTCTTCGGCAGCAGCTTGAAACTCCATCCAATTTATTTATCAAATTGAGGCTTTCTCTGATACGTAGCTATAATCAATCAAGAAATTAATTGAATGAACTTGTGGAAATAAATGCCGATAGTCATGTGAGTATGAACTGCAATCCATTGAAATTGAATTTGAAATTCAAGCCAAATGAAGACGGTATGTCTGCATTTGTTGCTCGTATTCCTGCTCCTGTTCCTGTTCCTCTTCTTCTTTCAGCTTGCTCACATTCTGCACACACCTTAAAGTGCCAATTAGGCATTTTGTACATTTCCAAAGTGACAATTACATTGAGGTTCAGATCAGGTGTTTTTCAATTCCATGCGACATTTGTTCGCTTCATTTGTTTGTTTGCCTGTTGCCGCGTTTACTTCCCTGTCTGTTTGTCTGTTTGTCTGAGGACTAATCGAAATTAAATGACGTGTGAATGTTGGCAGCTGTTGGGCATAGCTTTCAGTTGTTGTCAGCTCGCGGTGACCTGTACAGTGTACACTCTACTGGCTCACTTGATAATTGTCGACTCCCAAATGCCACTGGCTTCAATTCAATTGCCTTCCTTTTGCCTTTTTTCATGACGTCTGCTGCCTGTTGATTGTTGTTTGTCGATTGTGGATTGTGGATTGCTGATTGTCGGTTGTCATTTTTGTGGTTTTTATCAATTTTGTCGACGCTTTTCGATAGGGGTACAGTCAATATGTACTACCCATAAATTATGACGATTGTCGATTACGACTACGATGACGATTATGATTATGATTATGATTGCCAACTGCCGTTTGCACTACTCATAAATAAAATGTTTATGTTATACATTTTACGCTTATACAAGTACTGCTAATTGATCAAAAAATATACACTGCTCAATATTTTTATGTTAAAATTATTTTTAAAATTATTTTTGTAATTATTGAGTTAATTAAAAGTTATTTACAGGGTATAGCGTAGTCAAGCACACAGATTGCACAAAGTTTATGCAAACTATTTCAGCTATTTACTTATTTTAATTTCTTTGCCAGCTTGTGTGTGATCCCAGACTGAACATTTAATTAATGCTTTAATAAAAGGCGAGATACTTTTTTTTGTTGCTTAGCCTCAAGGTATTTTGGATCCAAACTGTGAGAAAACTGATGCCAGCCGAATGCCAGAGTAGATCATCAATTTGATCGGTCAGGGCTTTCAAGCTGAATAATCGAATCACCTATAAAATGTGGAACAAAGCTCTACATTTAAAAAAGTTCTTAATACGTATGAGATATTAGTTTTGAATAATGAGTAGCATCTAGTTGTGCAATTTTCTTGTTTACTCTTTCTATTTTGTGCTATTTACATACACACTTATATTTGATTAAAAATGTTTGCTTTTTTTTATTTTTTGAATGCGAGGCTAATGTAATCTGCAAAGTTAAATGGACCAAGTTGAACTCGCGTGTAAAATATTAATTGTTATGCTTGATTTGCTATGGTTTCTTTTGTGATCTTATGGCATTTGTTTTATGAAAGGAAACAAGCAATGTGATACAGCCAAATTGCACAACTAGCAGATACTCTATACATTTAAATATGTATTGAATCTGCAGGGTGGATTTCCTATTAGTTGTTAGCAAATAAAATCCCTCAAGCTAAGATACGAGTAAAAGAGCAGAAGCTGACTGCAACTGTCATTAAATTTCACTCAAAGTGTCATTATTTGCAGTTTTGTGCTAATAGTTTTCGTTTCTAGTTGACGAGCTACATGCAAAATAGTAAATCGCAGACAATGTAGCAAGCTGTCTACGTTTTAGACCAAAAAACAACACAAAAACGAACACAGATAATTTACATATAAATTAAAACTTAAAAGCTGCTCAAAAAAGAAACCGAGACACATATTCACCACATATACAGAAATAATTTGATGCTGCTGGGGAAGCTGACAGTCAAGTCAGTCAGTTTGTTCACCTCGTCTTTTCTCGCAACACGCATTTCGCATCACGCATTTTTAGTGCTCATCTGAAATTCCGCACAAATTTCATAAATGTCGAACAAAGAGGACTTATAGTTGATTCTGGCCTAAATCTTAGAATGTGTGTGTGTGTCCTGCCAATGTCCCGGTTCCGTCTAAAGGATCCCATCCCTGGCATCTAATATAGAACAGACCGCAAAATGTTTAAATGTCTTTGAAGGCTATGCATGTGACACAACCCCAACCTGCGAGCAGAAAACCAAATGAATTTTTGTTTTCAGCTTGGTATTTTGAGAGCTTCAAAGAATTTTAACAGTTCGAATAGCAAATATTTGTAAAACTATAACGGAAAATGTGAAACTAGAAAATCATTCCAAACTCGTACATGTAACCTGTATGAAGAAGGGGAAAGCGCAGATAGAAAAGAAAAAAGAACAACGAAATGTTAACCAACATTTACTGTGCTGACTTGAAAGGCGATTGATATATCCGATCATTAATTATCTTCAGGTTGTCTCAAGACTCAAGCTAAGGCGCCTACTTTCTTGCCACATTATTTGTTCAATTTCACGGTTCATATTTGTAAAGATACAAATTTGTTATTTTATCCGATGGCAATCTAACAAATTATTGATTGTATTTCGAAATTCGTTTTAGCTACTCTGCCGAATCATTCGGATTCATTTTTTTATGGCATTGCCTAATGATGATAGTTCTTGTTTAATTAGTCTTCGAATAGTAATAGTAACCGGAAAAAATGTATTAGTAAAATAGTAAAAACTAAAACTTCATGTGTCATAACTAAATTAATGATCTCTTGATGGAAGGAAATGAAGTATCGATCTCAGTTATTATTAGTGGTAACATTAGTAAGATCTCTGAATCTCAATAAAAGTTATTCTAAAATATGTTTAATACACTATTTAATTCATCTGTAAGGTATCTTGGTAAACTTACACTGAAAAATATGTCAATCCCACCCTCACCGACACACTCTCTAATTGGCATAATCCATTTAAAGAAGGTAACTATCGTACAATATACAATATACAATAAAAGACGACCCGGTACCGACGACAATAGGAAAAGTAAAAGAAACTAGGGGGCTCCGCCCCCTGCTCGCTTCGCTCGCCAACCCCCCGCTCGCTTCGCTCGCGGTGCTACAGTCGAGCATACTCGACTGTCGGAGACCCCGTACTTACTATGGAAATAGAAAAGACTACAAAAATTAAAATAATAATTTGGCCGCTTGTTGCTGTTGCAGAGCGTTGTAATACATTTTCGACTACTTTTTTCAATGACAGCTATATGATATAGTTGTCCGATTTGAACTTACATCGGTCATGATATATAAAACCAAGCATACTGTAATAGTTTAGTTGAGATATCTCATAAAACAAAAAAGTTTTTCATACTAAGATTTGATATTCGGCTGATCGGTCCTATGGAAGCTATATGATAAAGTGGTCCGATTAAAGCCAACTTCGGACAGGCAATATAAAACCAAGTTATTTGCATACTGTATTAGATTGGTTGAGATATCTCATAAAACAAAAAAGTTTTTCTTACTAAGACTTGATTTTCGCCCGATCAGTCCCATGGCAGCTATATGATATAGTGGTCCGATTTCAAACAACTTTGGACAGGATATATAAAACTAAATCTTATGCATATTGCATCACTTTGGTTGAGATATCTCATAAAATAAAAAAGTTTTTCTTACTAAGACTTGACTTTTGCACGATCGGTCACATGGCAGCTTTATGATATGGTGGTCCGATTTCAACCAACTTTGGACAGGATATAGAAGACTAACTTAAATGCATATTATATTACTTTGGTTGAGATATCTCACAAAACAAAAAAGTTTTTCTTACTAAGACTTGGTTTTCGCCCGATCGGTCCCATGGCAGCTATATGATATAGTGGTCCGATTTCAACCAACTTTGGACAGGATATATAAAACTAAATCTTATGCATATTGTATCAGTTTGGTTGAGATATCTCATAAAATAAAAAAGTTTTTCATACTAAAACTTGATTGTCGACCGATTGTTCCTATGGGCGCTATACGATATAGTGGTCCGATTTCAACCAACTTTGGACAGGATATATAAAACTAATTCTTATGCATATTGTATCAGTTTGGTTGAGATATCTCATAAAACAAAAAAGTTTTTCATACTAAAACTTGATTTTCGACCGATTGTTCCTATGGGCGCTATACGATATAGTGGTCCGATTTCAACCAACTTTGGACAGGATATATAAAACTAATTCTTATGCATATTGTATCAGTTTGGTTGAGATATCTCATAAAACAAAAAAGTTTTTCATACTAAAACTTGATTTTCGACCGATTGTTCCTATTGGCGCTATATGATATAGTGGCCCGATCCAAAAAAGAAATGGACTTAGTATGCCTGCAATGTAGAGGAACCTACATACTAAGTTTGGTGTCACTAGCTTTTAAATTGTTCTTATAATTTGGATATGAAATTTTTGTTTTCGATTTGTGGGCGATAAAGGGGGCGTGGCCAAATTTTGAAACAAACTTGATCTGCTTGCAATATAGGCGAACCTACATACCAAGTTTGGTGGCTCTAGCTCTTATAGTCTCTGAGATCTAGGTGTTCATACAGACAGACGGACAGACAGACAGACGGACAGACGGACAGACGGACATTGCTATATCGACTCGGCTATTGATGCTGATCAAGAATATATATACTTTATGGGGTCTGCCACGCCTCCTTCTGCCTGTTACGCACATTTTCGTTAAAACAAACCCAATAGACCCCTGTACTTTTTTTAAGTACGGGGTCTAAAAACAAACAGAATAAGTCGGACGAGATTGCGGGTAGTTGGAATATGACAAGTCTAGTAAATAAATAATGCCCCTTTCTGCCACGCCCCGCTTCGTCCCGTATCGACCGCCCGCTGACTGCTGTATAATAATAAAGAGAAATACGAGACGCCTTCGTCGAAAATCCTTTTTATTAGTCCGATAAAAGCTGGGAATGAGCAAAACATGAAAAGCCAATGGGCCGCCAGACGATTTGCATTGCCTACTTTGCGGCGTCTTTTATTTTCTTCGTTTCTTCGTTCTGTTCGCTCGAATTGTACATGAAAAACGCTGTGCTTATTATAATTTCTTTTGTGCATTAGTCGCTGTTCCCCATCCTCATCAGTTTCGCTCCGCCCACTGTGCACAGTGGGTTAAATGGCTAAATGCCATTTCGCTGTAAGCGCCTGTTTTTTATGTTTTACTTGGTTTTTTTTATGCTTATTACAATTTATAAGTGCAGTTGTTGTTGTTGATATTTTCCGAATGCATTTACCGCACTCAACCCCGTTATAGGAAAAACAAAATAAAAAAGAAACAAATACCAGATAAGTCGTTTAATTTTTTAACAAGATTTCGCGGTATTTTTGTTACAAATTCATGAAAACTCCCCCTGGCACGTGCTACCCTAATAAGCCCACCCAAAAGAATCTCCTTCATCAAATTTGCTACAGAAATTACCCCAAAAATGCCAAGAATGTTTGGTTTTTTTTTCAAATCTCATTTTATTTTCATGGGTTTCAGTTTCATTTGGCTTTGGATGACTTTGATTTGTTTGCTTATCTTTTAAATTTGTACTCTTTGTACACGCTGTCTTCATTTCTATTTTAATATCCTAAGTAACCGACTGTGAAATACCCACTGAAAATATATGAAAACACAAGAAATCAATAATTATTCTATGACAAATATCTTAAATATTAATCAATAAGGTCCAAACCGTTTTTGAATGTATTTACCCTATATGGAAAGTACCAGATGCCATCTTAAATGCTAAGCAAATTAGATTGTATAAATAATGTTAACATTGTGTATTAATTTTATACAAATATGCAAACGTTTATAAATAACTAACAGGGCAGGAAAAACTCAGTTAACATACTTGGCTCTAAACGTGTTAGTTTGTGTTTATGTAAAGGGTAACTTGTAGTCCTTCACATCGTTTTTGCATGCATTTAATTACAAGGATAAAATAATAAGCTCAACAGTAACAGGTGCAATAGAAAAGCTTCCTTTTAGAATGGTACTTATAACAATCAATTTATTTTACTTGTTCAAAGTCACACTTACATTTGTGTACAGACATGTGAAAAATGCAATTTGTTTTCCACGTGCCAGACATAAATTCATTAAACTTATTGAATGAGCCCAAGTACAGCTGTCAATTTGAAGTACTAGATAAATAGCGCGCCACATACTAATAGATAATGCAATGATAGATATAGAAATGTTTACAATATTATTGTTAGTTATGTCTGGTGTCTGGTCTACTGTTTGTCTAAATGTTCTAAATGCATAGTGTTAATGGCAAAAACATGAACACGACAGTCGGCAAGTCCGTTAAAACAAAAAAAATATATAATAATAGAGATATGTGTTGAGCTTTCTATAAATGCACTTAATATAGTTCAGTCTGCAGTCTGGCAACAAAGTAGCCGTCACAGCCTTGAAGTCAACCGCTGGGACATTCAATTAGCTATAGTCGTATTCACACCTACCAATAGTCACTGTACAGGAGCCCACACAAAACGAGATACGTCAAGTTCTGAAGAAAGAGAATCCCAGAATCACAATAAGAATGCGGCAGCTTTAAAGTCTCCCATTCAGTTGATACTTTTATTGATCGTTAAACATGATTTAGGCCTGACAATAAGACATTGTTAAGATCGAGCGCGTCATAAAGTCTTGTGGTTTTTGTGTCGGTTTTAGCCACTTTACCTTGCCAACAATTTGCAGTTCAAATTTAACAATTTGGTTACTGTTGCTGTTGCTGTGCCGACAAAAGATGCAACCAGCTACCGTTGGGTTTGACAGGATAACAACAAAAGCAACATGCATCGTTTTGAAATTAAATTTGTATGTGTTCATGGTTAGTACTTATACCCCGTATTCACTTAAAAATTGGTATTTAATCTTGTTCGATTTTAATAAAGCAGAACTTCTCAGAATTCTCAACGAAGAATTTCATCAAGAATTATCAAAGCGACTATTTGTCTCAGTGCCGAACTGCACTGTCGCCACCTAGCGGATCTGATCGGCAGCTGTGTTTTTTAGAGTATCTCAGAGCTGTTTTGAATATGTTCTTTTAATCAGCAATCTGCAATCATATGATAAGCCTTTTATTTTGTTTTATTTAATCTGAGAAAGGGTATTTCCTCTTTGGCCAGTTCTTCATTTTATTCCTTGTTTCACTTTTGTTGCACGCCTAAATGACTTCTAAGTGGCGTAAATTTTAAATTGTTGCCCAAGGCGCGACGCTTACTGCTGTTTTTTTTTTTGTAGTTTTGTATTGTTTTTGCTGCAACATTTTCATTCGAACAGCAATTGGTCAAGATTTTAGGGATTAGTTTTAGCAGTCTGGATTTATGCATAATTTGATATGCAAATTATTAAAGGATACATACTTATTTATAAGGTTTATATTTTTTTTTTTTGCAAATTCCGGCTCGTATAAAAATATTTTGCTGCGTTTTTTAGGTGCTGTCCGTACAATCTCAAAAAAAGGAGAGAAAATAAATGTATGTTTGATAATAAGAAACCCACATGCACTCACAGAAAAGTTTCAAGCAACGCACGCTAGATGGCGACAGCTCTGCTTTGTCTGATTTGCTAATACAATCCAATAAGTTTATAAAATCTAAGGATTTTTGACATCTTTTGAATAGCGAATGTAACAGCAGCAGAGTATCCTCGAGTGTAATACTCTCCATTGTAGTATTTTAACTTGTTGTACACAAAATATACAATTTGATTGATTGTTTTCCATAGTTGAATCAAATAAAAGCAACTAAGTAGAAATGGAATTAGTATTTCAAGTATCAAGCATACTCGTACCATACAAACTTTTCACATCCACCATAAATTGGCAGCCAAAATCGCTATCAATGACAACAGCTGTCAAAGCGAGGCATCAAATAAATGACACTGGGAGTCTAAAATTTTTGTCACGCAGCTTCATTGGCTCTGACGATAGACGTAATCAGTTCCGCTTACGCAAGTCATAAGTCGAAGTCGAAGTCGGAAGTCGGAAGTCTGTAGACCTTCAAAAGCTTCAGTTGAAAACTAGCGGATAGGCAATAGATGCCTCGGTTTATGTTGGTCATGTGGAGTCTCGTTTTGGTCCTGAGGCTGATGATGATGATGACAGTAAAACGAGTAGGAAGCAAGAGAAATTGGGGAGTGTGTCACGCGTGTGATTGACAAGGATTTATGATTGTTGTGCAAATGTTTTCAGTCAGTTGAAAATTTTAATATCAAGTGAACGACCTGCTTAGATCACTTGAATAGGCCATGCAAACAGCATTCAATGAAATCCTGTGAAAATTACATACACGTATTATGTATTATGTACTTGTAATGCTCAACATTCAGTTCACTCACCTCTCAGACATTTGTTGTGGCTAAAAAAAAGGAGAAATAAAAGAGAAGAAAACGTTAAACACTTCCATCTGTGCAAACATTTGCTGCAAATTTTTCTATGCGCATTGCATTTCATCTCTAAGTCGAGATATGAGCGACCAGGACAACGAGTCCTTTTCAAGTTGCAGCCACAGAAATGAATACGAGTATGTGCGTGTGTGCATGAATATTCATGCCTTGTTTATGCATATTTACGTGTCAAGTGAATTCCAACCCATCCTACTTAACACTGTCTTTGTCTCGCGCTCTCTCTCTCTCTCTGTCTCTTTTCATCTGTCTCTCTTTATCTACACATGTACGACTTGCATCCTGTCGTATGAGCAATGTTTTCCCCAGTAATTCACATCCTTCTCGTTTCGTCTCGTCTCGTCTCGACTCAAGTTTGTTTGCCTTGGCAAATGTGACGGCGTCGGTCGCTGTGTGAAAATTTTTTGTTTATGCTCACATTTCATTTAAACGTGAGTTTGTTTGTTTGCCAATTTGAAGTGCTAAAAAAGGGGGGAATGGGGAAATGGGTGAGAAGATAGGGAAAAGTACGCCCGTCAGGGTGGGAACGTTGATGCAGCAGACTTCGATTGCAGTTTCTGCTGTGTATGCGAAAATTGGTTTTACAAAAAAATAAATGGGGTCTAACTCTATGTATATGTATATGTGCAATGGGCAAATGGGCAAAATGGCCCTTGATTAGAGTGCTCAAAGCAGAAAGTATTACGCGAATTTACACAAATGTTGAAAGACAGAGGCGAAACATTAGTTAAACTTTTGAGATTGTAACCATTTTATCAAGTCTACTTTTCCATATATTTACATACACAATACATCAGATTAAATCATTTTTAAAAATTGTCCATATTATAATTATTTTCTAAACTTATAGAATATGGTATATTTTTAAAATAAGGTGCAACATTCTCGAGAAAACTATATTTTTTTTTTTCAAAAGTAGAAACATCTCAAGAATTTGTCAGAAAATGGAATTTGGTAAAGCTAATTTTGTTAGATAGTGTTATGTGAATTCTGTACAACAAAATCAATTTTAACGTCATTTTACTAGCCTAAAGACGAGTTAATTGTTTTTATATTGTCCTTAATGTATGTGAATAGTGTGAAAACAAACAGCCTATAAAGCTTACAACAAAAGAAGGCAACATTGTGTATGGATAATGGAACTGACTAAGCCAAAAGAAATGGCCAACAAACATCATCAACAACAAGAACAGCAACAACAACCCAAACAACAACAACAATCACAACAACTAATTAAATGCTACAACCCCCGCGAAGTCAAAGTTTGTGAACTCGTTTTCATTACGAGTTAATTTGAATGTAAATGAACACAGAGGCAATAAGAGAGGAGAGAAGATAGAGGCAGCAAGAGAGAGAGAGAGAGAGAGATAGAGAGAAAGACATGACTGAGACTGGGATGGAGTAGATAAAATGTTTTTGGCTAATGTTTCAATTAAGTAGACAGTCAAAAATTTAATTTTCTTTCATTTGGCAAGCAATGTGGAAATGAAAATTGCTGAAAAGTGCCACCCAAGCTGAACCCCACGAGACTTTGACTCCAAGTTTGACTTTGAATCTGAATTACAACAAAGTTGGCAATTGAGCTATGGATGCTTCGGTTCTACATCGGTTGTCCTGGGTGATGTTCACAAGGAATTTCAATGTTCCACTCATAATTTCATGTAATTTCCATTAATTGTATAAAATTAATGCCGATGGCTCAGCGAACTCAGGCTCAGTAGCCATTTTCATGATTTTCTACGCACTTTTGCAATAGCTGCAAGTGCATCAAAGTATCAAGAAACAATAACAACAATAACAACACTAACAACAATAACAACAATAGCAACACTAACAACAACAACAAGAATCAGCCATCCAACAACGAACAGCAGCAAAGTATCTATGCTAATTTCGGACTTCTGATGACTAGCCGGCTACTGGCGATCAGCTACCTTTTTATTTCAACGCGACGCGATGCGTTGGCCAACGGTGACTGGGCCGTTAAGAAAGAAACTTAGCCACGTTTTGGACACGATCATGATCAGAGTATCCAAATCCTAGCACACTGCACTTTTTGCAAATACCACTCAGGGGCATTTTTAAGCTGGCTTTTGTTCTGCTCATGCTGATCAGCCAGCTCCTCCATTTCTTCTACCTTTACTCGCTCGTCGGAGGAAGGCGGTATTATAAATTTACTGTTGAAGCTTTTGCAACCTGAATGGTCACGCCCATTTTGCATGGTAGTCGACTGCAGTTGTCAAGAGAGCACACAGTGTAACCAAGAAGTAGCTAACCAAATCAAAAAATATTGATTTAAAAATATCCTGGTAACTGGAATTTATTGAATACAAATTTTAATGACAAATTTATACATTGAGATAGGACAGAACTATATAGTTAATTTTCAATGACAGACCAATTAAATTCGTTTTCACAAACTTCAAAATTTGTAAAATCTTAACCGATTTCTTGCGGCATGTGAATTTTATCATTATTGGAACATTTTTTAGCGTCACTGTCCATTTTTTCCATACTTTCTTGACTATTCCAAAATTTTAAATTGACATAACTTTGTCAAAACTGTATATATAATAATTTGGCCTCTAATTTGACTATTTCTATTTAATTAATTTATTTAATACATATTAAAACTATAATAAGAACATTTTTAGACCCCGTACTTAAAAAAAGTACAGGGGTCTATTGGGTTTGTTTTAACGAAAATGTGCGTAACAGGCAGAAGGAGGCGTGGCAGACCCCATAAAGTATATATATTCTTGATCAGCATCAATAGCCGAGTCGATATAGCAATGTCCGTCTGTCCGTCTGTCCGTCTGTCTGTCTGTCCGTCTGTCTGTATGAACACCTAGATCTCAGAGACTATAAGAGCTAGAGCCACCAAACTTGGTATGTAGGTTCGCCTATATTGCAAGCAGATCAAGTTTGTTTCAAAATTTGGCCACGCCCCCTTTATCGCCCACAAATCGAAAACAAAAATTTCATATCCAAATTATAAGAACAATTTAAAAGCTAGTGACACCAAACTTAGTATGTAGGTTCCTCTACATTGCAGGCATACTAAGTCCATTTCTTTTTTGGATCGGGCCACTATATCATATAGCGCCAATAGGAACAATCGGTCGAAAATCAAGTTTTAGTATGAAAAACTTTTTTGTTTTATGAGATATCTCAACCAAACTGATACAATATGCATAAGAATTAGTTTTATATATCCTGTCCAAAGTTGGTTGAAATCGGACCACTATATCGTATAGCGCCCATAGGAACAATCGGTCGAAAATCAAGTTTTAGTATGAAAAACTTTTTTGTTTTATGAGATATCTCAACCAAACTGATACAATATGCATAAGAATTAGTTTTATATATCCTGTCCAAAGTTGGTTGAAATCGGACCACTATATCGTATAGCGCCCATAGGAACAATCGGTCGACAATCAAGTTTTAGTATGAAAAACTTTTTTATTTTATGAGATATCTCAACCAAACTGATACAATATGCATAAGATTTAGTTTTATATATCCTGTCCAAAGTTGGTTGAAATCGGACCACTATATCATATAGCTGCCATGGGACCGATCGGGCGAAAACCAAGTCTTAGTAAGAAAAACTTTTTTGTTTTGTGAGATATCTCAACCAAAGTAATATAATATGCATTTAAGTTAGTCTTCTATATCCTGTCCAAAGTTGGTTGAAATCGGACCACCATATCATAAAGCTGCCATGTGACCGATCGTGCAAAAGTCAAGTCTTAGTAAGAAAAACTTTTTTATTTTATGAGATATCTCAACCAAAGTGATGCAATATGCATAAGATTTAGTTTTATATATCCTGTCCAAAGTTGTTTGAAATCGGACCACTATATCATATAGCTGCCATGGGACTGATCGGGCGAAAATCAAGTCTTAGTAAGAAAAACTTTTTTGTTTTATGAGATATCTCAACCAATCTAATACAGTATGCAAATAACTTGGTTTTATATTGCCTGTCCGAAGTTGGCTTTAATCGGACCACTTTATCATATAGCTTCCATAGGACCGATCAGCCGAATATCAAATCTTAGTATGAAAAACTTTTTTGTTTTATGAGATATCTCAACTAAACTATTACAGTATGCTTGGTTTTATATATCATGACCGATGTAAGTTCAAATCGGACAACTATATCATATAGCTGTCATTGAAAAAAGTAGTCGAAAATGTATTACAACGCTCTGCAACAGCAACAAGCGGCCAAATTATTATTTTAATTTTTGTAGTCTTTTCTATTTCCATAGTAAGTACGGGGTCTCCGACAGTCGAGTATGCTCGACTGTAGCACCGCGAGCGAAGCGAGCGGGGGGTTGGCGAGCGAAGCGAGCAGGGGGCGGAGCCCCCTAGTTTATAATTGTATTAATTTTAAAATATTAAAAAAAGAAGAAGAAAATTCGTAGATTCAAGAGTACAATGAAAATGAAAGGTACGTTTAAGCAACTGTAAAAACCCGGTCTCTTAATTCTAAATATATACTTTTATAAATAACACGATAAAATATGGGGTTCCATTCTCATTATATATTTTACTTGCTTGGTTACCGAAATGTTAGTACACATTCAGAGTTGAGGCAGTTCTCAATTACACTTTCGTCAATTTCAGCTACTTTACCCCATGCGGTTATCAACCTCTTTTTCAGTTCCATTCAGTTTCTTGTCGCAAAGTTGGCTTGGTAAATAAAAACAAGAAAACAGCAACACGTGTCCGTTTTAATTAAAATAAATAAACAGGCGGAAACATAGAAATAAGCTCAATAGAAGAAGAAAAACTAAGAGTTCCATATATATTAAGGAGGCGAAAGTTGCGGAGAAAGGGCGTTGCCCAAGTTCATGTTGCCATTACCATTACCATTACCAATACCATTTTCATTTCCATTTCCATTTTCATTTGATTTCAAAGGCAAACGTCAAAAATTGTTCGTACTATTAAATTTCATGCGTCTATTTGATTTGCCACTGAGGAGGCAACATGGTGTGGCAAGACGTGAGGGTTACGCACATGCCTTGGGCAAAGGGTTTGGCTGGAGCACTCTCTCCTCCCCTCTCTCCCTCTCCTTTTCTCTGGTTGCGTGGGCGCTTCAGGCAGTGTAATATTTTTTGGCTGCCGTCTTGTACTTTTGTTGTGCATTATTTTTGTTATAAAACGTGCGTATTCGAATTTAAGGCGAATTATTATTTGAGCAACGATGGAAAAGACCTTCACGGCAATATTAGCGCAACTGAAAACGTTTCTTGGAAAACCATTGCAGAACAACTTAATTTTTTCTTTTATTTTGTACGAGTGTAGCTACCAATTTGCATGCGGCGTATAATTTATAATAAATAAATCAAATGAAAAACGCATAAAAAGAAGACCACCAACCCCATTGCTGGATTTCCCATTAGATGGCCAGACATTCGAGGAGAGCACAGTGTATGAGTGAGTTATTAGCTTTGGACCGAGACGGAGGCTAGGCTGTTTCCCTATTGTGAATGTAGCCCTTTGTCTGGGCAGGATTATGACCATTTATTTGCCTGTCATGTTGTGCGGCAGTCTTACAAAATTATTTACCATTTGAGGTAGCTTGAAGTCCGTTTACCTACGAGTTTGGTCTAGGCAAAAGTTTTAGCATAAGGCGATTTAGCGTGCCTGTGAAAGAAATCAAAATCAATGAAGATTTGTGGATACAGTGGAGCTCGACAGAAGCACGGCTTCCAGTTGCTTTGCCCTTGACTCTAGCTCTTTACAGGATTCATAAACTTTTGAGCCTATTGAATATTGGCTTTAACTTGGCATCGTTTATTTAATACAAACTTTTATTAGAATTTTAAACTATTTACTTCCCAAGTGCAATTAACTTTTGGGCAGATTGAAACTTGTTCAAGACGTTAATTAAGAGTTATTTATCGGTTAGTTATTTTTGAGGTCAAGACATCCTGTTTGTATGGCAGACTTTGGACCCACTGTCTACTATTGATTTGATTGCGCATATCCAGCATCGAGCAAATGGAAACCAATCAAATTTAATGCTCAACTGGCAGACACAAGTTCTCTTACAGATGTATGGCCATAATAATAATTTATGTTGTGTTGTTGAGAAGATCTGCAAACGATATATGTATGTATGGTTATGGCTATGGCAATGGCGGTCAGGCCTTTATATAAATGCACAATTTTTTGATTGATTCAATCAAAACGAAGGAAACGCAACAACGCGACGAGATCACTTCTCATTCAGTGGATGTAGATGTGGATGTGGATGTGGATGTGCATGTTCAGTGGAGGCATCGAGCATCAAGTTTTCTGCATGCCTGTCACGTAATTTATTGATTTAGCTCTTGGGAATACGAAACGGCGGATCGCAGCACCAAAAGCAAATCGTGAAAAATGAAATGTTTGCCACCGCAGTGCCTTTATAGCCAACGGCATGGGGATGAGGATGGGGATGGGAATGGGTATGAGGATGAGGACTGTGGACTGAGACAGAGGCAGGAAAGTGCCCCGAATTGAGACTGGCTAGCTGATTGGTTCATGTCGATGTGATCATATGGCTGGCGGCTGCAAATTCAAATGCATTGGCCAGATCTGTGAATGCAACTGCGTAAAGGAGGCAAAGCCATTTACGCATGTACACTGTATACATTTAACGATATACAAGACCTGAGCTCCATCTTGGAACACGACTGGACTGGGATAGTCAGCCAGCGATCATCGATCAACGATCAACAGACGCGAATGAAGATAATGGCCGACTTGCCATTTTGCATTTTAGCATTTTTGCATTTGTAATGAAAAAGAAAACCAGAATAAAATGTATTTTTTTCGTCTTCTGCTGTTTAATATGTAGTTTTTTCTCAACCAAGCTGCAACAACACATAAGAAAAATACAAGTAAACAGACGGTTGTCGATCAACTCTTGGCAACTGTTTCTGCGATACTCGAACTCGTATCAAAACCAAATTGCAGGCACATTGAACTTTAGCTGTACAGTGGTACATATTTAAATGTAACAAAATAAAGTTGAGATGAAGAATATACATGATCAAATTATTTTATGGATAGATACATTTTACGAGTAGCATACCATTAACTTTATGTAAGAAATTAAAGATGAATTATTATATTACAATACAGAACAAAAGTATATTCAGCCAAAAGACTTATTAAAAACTCAATTTCTCTCCACAATTAATTATTTTCACTAATTTGTATCAAGTAGTTTATTTGTTGCCTAGAAGACAGGCCCATTTCTTCTTAGTCTCAGCAATAGCTCAAGTCAAGTACTCGTATTTTATCCAGCTTAAAATGGTCTGTGCAGACATTATGGTGTGCAGACAGGTAAAACGGTAGGCAGCCTTAAACTCCAAATATGAGTGGCAGGTAGCTTGCAAGATGCAGATGCAGATACATTGAACAAGGTTTAAAATTGGGTATCAATTTTGGCTCTATCAGTATCTCATTAAATGCACTTCCATTGAACTGCATGTATGTATTTTACCTGAGTGTTGAGCTGAGTTGATTTGGGTTGAAAACAGCTGTTTTGTTTTGTCTAATCGATGTTCAGTTGTGTAATTTTGTCTCGTTACAGGACTCAGTCAATGTGTGAGCATCATTCGAGAATGTTGCTTCTATTCTTTCTGTTGCATCTCATTCTACCCAGTCTGCAGGACAATGTCACCGTATTGGACGGATCACCAGCCCTATATACAACCAAGGCGGGCTGTGAGACATTGCTGAAGGGTAACAATGAATGCGAGTGCAAGGATCAGCGCATCAAGTGCGGTATGGTTACACTAAGCAGCTCAAAGCAGCTTTATAGCATCAGCTGCAGCATTTTTGATGTTCGTGGTTTTGGCTATTTACCGCCATTGAAAGCCGGCCGTATTGGCCAATTAAGTATCGACAATTGTGCAATACCCAACGAGCAGACAATTCGCCAGATGCTTTTGAAACTGGGCATCAGCAACTATACCGAACTAGAGGTGTCCAACTATTTTGAGACGCGTGACGAGCGGGATGAGTTGTTGCAACAACGTTTTACCAACTATCCAGGCCTTAAGAAACTTTCGCTAATCGGCTTTAAAGCTCTGCTACCAGCTAATTTTCTGGAGAACGTCACAGACATCACAGACCTAACGCTAAAGGGAAGAAGTGATTTGCCAGGCACCTTGTTGCATCCACTCGTCCATCTGAATAGACTGTCGATTGTTGTGAGAAACATGGCAAATGTGGCAAGTGAAATCTTTGCCAAACAAACCGAGTTGTTGCAACTCTCACTTGACTGCTCGCTGAAGAACAGCAGTGTTGAGATGTCGCTGCTGAGCTCCCAAGAGTTGTGGCACATGACAAAGCTACGTGGCTTTGAGCTGCACAACTGTGGAGACAATGTGCCCGCCGAATTGTTCTGGAAGTCGGAGAATCTTTCCTACATTGGTATACGAAGCAACATAAGCTATCTGGGCAGAGATTTCCTTAAAGCACAAAAGCAGCTGCTGGTTTTGCACCTGGAACGCAACAATATTGCGAGATTACCTGACGAGCTCTTTCATCATTCGCCTCTTCTACTCGAGATTCATCTGGCCCACAACAATTTGGATCGCATTCAGGGGTAAGTATATCACAAGGATTCTTAAAAGTTGTGTTCTCTAAAAGTCTTCTTCTTTCAGAGGCCTCTTCGACAAGCTCAACAATCTGCAGATTCTTAACCTGGAGCATAATCCAATTACAACTGTGGCGTTTAATGCATTTGCCGCAGTTTCCGCTGCTCGCATTTACATCGGAGATCTATTCAAGCTTCAAAATAATGCAGATTGGGCACGTGCCACAAATGCAACCCTTTGTGAGGAGGAATATGTGAATGGCGTCTGTCGCTACTGCAAACGTGATGAGTACCTGGATCACTTTTCGGACAAGGAAACATGCAACAAGCGTAATGATCCTGGCAAACTTATCGAGGTGCTAACTCGAAAAGTTTTCGAGAACCGCCTAAAACTCTCGCCCAGTTATCAAACTAAATTAAAGGACAACAGTGAGTACAAATTAGATTTAACAATGAAATATGGCATTTTAATATAATGGACTATATTTGAGATGACAACAAGTGAAACAATATTAATATTTCTATTTACATTAGCGTTTAAAATCGATAACGCTTTCTCTCCCATTTCGCAATATTAAATTTGGCATTCGACTCCCTCATAAATTCACAAACTCTCGCATTGAAAATGAAATAAAAGGCAGCAGATATACAAACAATATTAATATTTGTTGCTTCTTTTCGACACCAACGATAAGAAACCAAAGAGAAAGTAATGCCTTAAAAGAGTAGCTTAAGAGGGGACAAGGGAATGGGGATGGAGATGGAGATGAAAAGATGGGAATGCTGCAAGTCAACATCATATTTTTATATATAAATCATGAACAAAAACAATTTATCTTTTGATTTGTAGTAAGGGATGTTTCGAACAAAATACTCGGATATAAAAAAAACTTTTCTTCTGTTCATCTGTTACTGTTCTGTTCTTTTCCGTTAAGGGAAACAAGCGCAACATGTCAAATGTAATAAGGCCTACGTTTATTTTTTTTGTTGGTTAGGAGAGATTGTAAGTGAAAGTTACACGGTTGAAATTTTGCACAGTAAAATTAAACTTTAGCTTCACTTAACACTTACCAGAAAACAATCGATTTATTATGTACAGATTACTATCATTTGTAATATAAGAACAGTTTAGAATTTTTTTGAGATATCATATGGCATTTGTTAATGTAAAACTCACTTCATGGAAATGAAATATCTATATTTTTTATTAACAATACACATAATTGTTTATTTTTTAATGCTATTATATTTACTAAGAAACTTCAACACACCTGAAAACCTGTTTATTTGTTAAACACAAGTCTTTGGGCTATACTTAGCGATATCTTTGGCTGTCAAAGACATTGACACAAACAGAGGCACACTACACAACTTCAATATACTCGTACATATGTTTGGATGTATCTTTAAAGTTCACGTTCAAGTCACATTTTTTTTTTTTGCGCATTAATGCATGCTATAACTCATGGGCTCAAGTTCTTTCAGTTAGCGTCGGCACTCTTATCTTAATTTGTTGATTGAGGTGCCACTAATAAAACGCACGACAAACTGACTCCACCAAGGAGCAGGGAATTAGCAGGGAAGGAGCAGGGGAAGTGCCTGGGAGAACCTCATGTCAAACACTGTGAATGCATTTCTCGCGTTTGAAAATATGTTTGGGGTTTTCTCTCCACTTGGGATAAACAGCATTTGTCGTGCAAAGAATTGAAGTATCACCGCTAGGTAATTTGAAAAAATAAGTAGAATATAAATTAATTATTAAAAGGCATTGTAGTTTAAATCATTAAATAACTCATAAACATGTTAAATAAAAAGTGATACAATTAAAAAAATTGTCTTTTAAAAATGGGTTTTAATTTAATCACTGTCCTATTATGGTCTTAAAAATTGGATTTTTATCATAATAAATAATAAGTCTAAAAGTACAACATTTAAAATTTTAAAAATACGTTAAATATTGTTAAGTATCCCAAAGAAAAGATAAAGCAGAAAATAACTATATTATATTTTCTATAAACTTTATACATATTTTTAGCACCAAATACTAGTATGCAATTTATTGAGATTTACTCTTCTTTCTGGATAGAGTGAACTACTTTAATGTTATCCAATAGCGTCTACTCTAAACTGACACAATCAGCAACAAAGAAGACGCACATACATACTGTAGGTTCATATACATATCTATGTATGTTTGTTTGTATGTTTGTTGTGGGGCATGTGGCAGATTCAAGTCAAAGCAATACCAACTGACCGAACCGAACTGCGGCCTTATAAGCTGCGTTTATCGCTTTATAGCTAAAAGATGCCTAACCAACAACGGCAGCCAGAAACAAACAAACCTAAAACACAAACGCCGTATGTGAAATTTATGGTCATCAACGTTGATTTTGCATCGGACCACCGAATGGCGACCGACAGTGGATATTGTGGATATGGATGTGGCTGTGGATGTGGATATGGATGTGGGATTCAGTTGGCGGGTTTTCGGGCTCGTAGCTAGTCAGTGGCTGACTTGGCATTTGTAATGCCTAAATGCTTTAGCGAATTGATTTTTGGTGTAAACGATGTGCAATTTTAATGGATTGTGCTGCCAGATAAGCAACTCATGCAAAGGCTTCAACTCAAGCCTCGACTTGGAGCAGGAAAAGCAACAAAAAAAAGGAACAACAACAGCAAAAATCGATCCGACTTGGTTAGCCATCCCGAAATTCGTGTCGTTTAATTGAATTTGTTTTGATTAGTTGTATCTGGAGATGGGAAGCATTTTGCAAATGCAACTTAAAGTGTCTGGCATGCAAATTGACAGTAAAGGAATTTTAAAGTCTGCCTCTGACACGATAATGTTCCAACATAGCACACATTGTAAGAGTATACCACGGATACTCGTATGTATTTCATCATCATTATCATCATCATCGTGCTTTCAACCTTTTTATCCTGAGGCTGCTTTGCCGACAAATTGACATTGTTCATATTCATAACATGGCAGCGAAAAATGCAAAGCATAAAGACTCACAAAAAATGTCAATTTAAATATTTACAATATTTTTAACAAGACATGAGAGGAAACAACGCTAATTTGCAAAAACCGAAAAAGTGTGCGAAATACAAATTGCGAACATTTTTAACCCAAAGGCGCATAACAGAGACAAGTCAAAGAGTTCTATACGAGTTTGTTGGACTACGAGATACGCTATATTCTGTTCTGAAATAAATTATTACTATTATCAGACAGCTTATAGTTCTATCAGACGAAGAGGGAGTTTCGTTATGCCTTCTCTGCCTTTATGCATATAATATTCTCGTTTAACTTCTAACGGCAGCAATTTAATCCAAAAATCTAACATACGTGTTCGCCCATTCAATTGGACAACGTTATAAGATACAAGCCATTTTGCAATGCAGACACAGGGTACAAAAATAAAAGGCATCAAACCATTTTAATTAATAAGGACAAAGAATTCGAGAAGAAAAAAAACCCAAAATAATAAAGTATAGCCAGTTTTTATATCAAACAAAAGACTGAAATATTTCATAAATCAAGAATGCGATGCAAAATATTCATCCCGTATCTAGGATTAGCTCAACGTCTAGTCTTTAATTCAAAAGTCAAGTGGCTGAGTCAATTAGAAATCGGAAAATATAACAAAGAGCTGGTGTAATTGAATGACAGGTCGGAGCAAGAAACAGGAACAGGAACGGGAACAGAAGCCCAAGGTGCAGGCAATGCATTAAACTTGTTGATTTTGAGAAAAACACAAGTGTGGGCCTCCGAAGCAATGCAATTTCAATTGTTTATGCGTTGAAGTCAATTTGTGAGCCGACACATAGAGGCTGTATGTATGTCCATTTCAATTAGTATAAGATTGACAGCTGAGCGTTAGGTTACTCCTGGAATTGAAGAATGGACTTGGGCAGGAGTTTAACGGTCCTTTACTGGTCCTGGTAGTGACCGATAAGGTTAAGCGCCTACCCAAGACAACTGCACTTGGCCTGTGGTTTTACGAATTTAATTGAATTTAATTGATTTGGTTTCGTGCGAGGGGATTGCATGGGTCCTCAGTCGATAGTGTTTTCGTTTGGGGTTGGTCGACGCCTTCAGACGTGGGTCTGCACTTTAAAGTTGCATGACTTCTTTGCCAAGTAGACAACAGTGAAAAATTGCAGCTGTCAGCGTTGAAAAGAAATATAATTTGTTGATTTTGTGCAGAGGCTTGCAATGAGGTGCATAAATCATAAAATACTTTACATGTTTCAACTGACAAGTTAGTTGTTGAATTCCGTATGTTGCGTCTTGTATAAACTGAATGTTGCAACGCATATCTAACAATTTATAGACACATTCAATTTATCACATATTCCGGAGCTTGTGCTTACTATATTACTCTTAGAATTATTTTATGCATTTCATTGATTTACTAATTCAACACAATTTTTTTTTATTTTACAGTTTTTGCAGAGACCAGAATCCTAAAAGAAGAAGATGACCAACAACTCAAAAATTAAATACAATATGAAGTTGTTAAGAAATAACAAAATAATTTATAAGACTAAAATGCATTATATTTTAACAATAAAAATCAATTCGAACAAGACTTTACACATATATTAGTACATTATATAAGTATCTGAATTCGACAGTCATATACATAGTTTCCTCATGAGTAATAGGTATAAATACCATTTATTTCAGACTATATTCCAATATTTGCCAATATGCCAAAAACAAAACAGCTCACATAAAATTACAATAAAATAAAAGAAAACAATCAAATCGACGGTTAAAGAAAAGATTTCCCCTAACATTTTGGGGATGGAATCGAATGAAAATGTCTAGTAGTATTACGTTGAAAGCTTTACTCCCAAATGCCTTTGTCTCTTCGCAGTGTTTACATGCTAATATTTTGGCACGCGATATTCTTTTGACTTCTGCGCTACTTTGCATTCCATTTTGTACCCTGTAGATATTGAGCTGCTGCAACACGGGTATACGAATTGTATTCGACTGTCTATCAGAGCATAATAGTTACTCTAACACTTGTTAGGATATGAACACAGAGTGTCTATTAGTTGAGCATTCTCCACAAAAGCGTTCTCACTGGTTTCTATCCGTCTGGTTGGTTGTTTGCTTCTGGTAGCTGTCATATAGTCCATCACACGCTCTGACATATTAGCCATTGTTTACACTTGATGGTAGTCTACACATATACATACATAAACATGTATGTTGGGGTCTTTTTTATATTCAGATATGCTTTGAAAACGTTCCATGTAAATGTTGCCATTGCATTGTTCGCCAAACAAAAGACTCGACCTGTAATAATAACAACATTTGTCAGCATACTATACAATATTATTCATTTATTAGCTAGCATTTAATGTTTCCCTCTTAATGACAAATAATACACAGCGAATTTTCTTTTTTACAACTCGAAAATCGAACAAATGCATTTCTTAATTGAAATTGATAACATTTTTATTAAAATCAGGAATACCCATTTCATTTCAGCATTTATGAAGAACAATTTAGATTCATTCATCTTTTTGATTAAGTACTTTTCGACATTATAAATGTTTTGGATTTCAGAAATACATTAGCGAAGCGTTCTATTTCTCGAACGACCACTGTACTTAGTCTCCAGGCAAAATAACAGAATGCAAACAGCGATAGAAACCGCATTGCGGAATGCCACATAAACATATCAAATATGCAACGATTATGTGACCAAATCGCCATTCGCAATACCTAAGCAACAAATTAGCATAGTCAATTAAAAATGCTTGAATGCATTTAATTAGTTCGTTGATTGTTGGTGCAAATATAACGAACATGTCAAAACTAATCAAAAATTCAATCGAAAAATACTTGACAGAAATTTAATTAAAATTATCGAGCCGAGCAAAGCGAACAAATCAACAAAAGCATAGAAATATAAACAATAAATAAAAGAAAAACAAGCATTGCATGTAATTAATTAGCTGATGAATAAACAATTGGACCAGTTGTACTTATATATATTTTTCAAATATTTAATATAGTATTATATTTACGATTTTAATTTTACATATATAGGCTACTAATTGACGCTCTCTTGCCAGCCTTTAGCTCAAAAGTCGACCCAAAAATCAAACATGCCGTTGACAGTTGCCAATCCCCACTTAGATTCAAGATAACTGAAACTGAAGTAGGCACCGAACGGTAAGTGGGTGGAATAGTAGCTGTAATAGCTCACTTCCAAAAATCAGACACTTCAATTGACTACTGTTTCCATCGAATTGTTATTCGCTAAGCAAGCCCTGATCTTAAAAAAAATATTTGAAATATTTAACATATATTCTTATTTATATTAATGTTTTCTGACCATTTACCAGCAAATCAATTTTTAAATTTTTAACAATTTGCTACATTTTCCCCCCTATACCAAACATAAAAACCTACATAAATTCCTTCACTGCAAGTCACTACCTACTGATAAAGAATTTGCGAAACGAACTTACAAATTAAATAAACATCTGTGTATCTGTTAACACAGTTAAGATCTGCTCGCAATATGTTAATTTTACTTGAGTAATCAGGAGTCCTATGTAAAAAAAAAGCCAGATCCCTTCCAATGTCATTTAAGATCAAATAAAAATTTAGTGCGTTAATTGAAACATTAGAGCAATAAACGCAGAGACATTGTGTTGCTTAATTTACATGTAAATTAACTAGAATAGAGTCGCAAATTTTAGAAACCATTTTTTTTCTTTTGAATGTCAAAAAGAAGACGAACAAAACGAACTAAAGTCTTCAACTTGTTACCAAAAAGCTAAGAAAATGTCGAAGTTCGAATACGAAACCACCCCAGTGTAAGGCAGAGAAACAAACAGGCCATAAAGACGCAGCCATTAAGATGTTTTAATTCTTGATTTCGCACCCCACTGACAGCTGACCCTGCATTGCACCCCGACCAGATTCAGTTCCAGTTCCAGCTCGGAGTTCACAGTCCGCTGTCTGCGACCCACGCACTGTCAATTTCTGTGCTTTATGCTTTGATGCACGCTCGTACTTTTTATGCTCTTTCTATTGAGTCTTAAAGATTTAGCTTGAAACTTGCCACAATTATAAGAAAGCAACTTCATATCTACTATTTATTTTAGTAGATTAATTCTTCAGTTTGTTAATATCTACTTTTGAAGGAAGTTAATTAGTGTGTTTATTTATTTTAAATTTATCATATTAAATAATGCAATACATATTAAATAAATTAAAGTAAAAAGTCATAAAATAAATAATTATAATTTTATATTATACGTAATATCAATTAAATGAAATAAATAAAATCTCAATTTAAATTATCATTTTGATAACCATTAAATTTAAGAGTATTGAGGATTTCGATTAACATATATATAAGTCCTTTGTTTCATTCTTTTTTAATTTTGTCTTTTTTATGCCGTCAAGGCTCATTAGATTTGCAAACTGTTTTGAGGCCAGCTCTGGCAGCGGTTCTGGCGGTCATTAATGTTATTAAGTCCTTGCCCTTGGCCCGGGCAAAACGAGCCATACAATTGGATTAATAAATGCCATTACGAATAGACACTGCAAGTGCCTTATTTTTATTCCCGTATTTTGTTTACGTATTTTTATTCATATTATATTTATACTCAAATATTATAGTACATTTGAAGCGCGTCATTGTGTGTGAAATTGTGTGGTAGTGGAAAATTAATGACTACTGCCGAGACGGTCAGTCAGTTAATGGAAGTGAGAAACGCACATGTCACACTGTTTAAACAGTGGGAGGTTTCAACACTTAACAAACAAAATTTTTGACAGCAATTAGAGAGGAGAATACTCATATGTTGCGACTTTCGCGACTCTGTTTTTTAATATAAATGAAGTGAAATTAAAAGGCAGATGATGTTGACAAAGGCCAAGCTAAAATTGCTGTTGACCAGCAGCCCCTAATGGTCATATGAGAGAAAAGTCGTGGTCAGCTACCAAATATTCAGCTTCAACTTCAATATAAAATGTCACATTGGTGGCATCAAAGCCCACACACGTGGCTGGGCGGATGATGAGGTTTGACAGCAAATGCGTTTGACACCTTCTAAAAAGGTCACAAAGGCGCTATAACAATTAGACAGTTCAAACTGCTGACCAGCTGGCCAAATACATCAACTGAAAACAGAGAAGACCAACCTTCACTGACAGACTAACATAACAACACCTTTTGTGATGCGAATAGGTAATCAAAATCTGGGCGTTTGAATTTCAATTAGGGTTAATGCAGAATCCCCACTTAGTATATAAAGCTTCAAGAAATCACAGTCTTTTCACTTTAGAATATATTTAAATTACTATCGACAATTTGTATATGTATTTATAAAGTTTTTTTTCCATTAACTATATACACATGGGCAGAGTAACCAACCAAACTTATCTTACAGAATGTTGTCACTATTTAAACGTGTTTATTGAATCAGTCCATAAATATTACACAAACTTGCCTCTCCTCTTTGATGTGCTTCTTAGCTCACTCTTTTGGGGGATAACCAAATAAAAGAATATCCACAGGGACTATCTCTGCAAATTGTCAGACCCTTGGCAAATTTTCTCTAAGGGAACAAATTGAATCCTTTTCGGCAAATGAATCTAATCAAATTAAAAGTGCGCTATATCAACACTTGCGACGCTCACATAAATCGTAGTAAAAATGGGTATAATCAAGTATTTAGCAGAGTTCATCTGCGACCTTAAAGATATAAACAGTCGAGTTCAGATGCCTCGTCACATAGGGTATTTCGAAGTTCAGCACTTGCCGTTGAACTTGCCATGAAATCAAATGCAAAAAATAATTAAATGATAAACTAATCTAAGGCCTTAAATAAGCCCCAACAAGTACAGAGGCACAAACTGATAGAGTTAGAGTTATTAGTGTCTATGTGGGGAGAGTTCCCTTCCAGATATAGCGATGGATGGAGTGCTGCAGTTGGTTTCAGCGGCTCCCCTTGGCCATGTGTAAATTATTATTATTTTTCCAAGCTATAAATCTGCTTATAAAATATTTTCATACATTTTTCTGTGCACCACCCACAACTGCGATGAAACATTATGTTGAGAAGCGAGAATCAATTGGCAGCGGGAAGCTGTGCAGCTACAAGACCTGGCAATGATATACAGTTTTTAATTATAAAATATACAAGCATTCTAATAAAATTGAGCAAGCTCCTCGGCTGGAGCTAGTCCGCTTTTTGGAAGCAAGGTTAAAAAGGATTATTTGATTCTTTGCAATATATAATTATAGTTACAGCATCGTACAAGCTCTTGCTTTAATTTAGATTTCTCAGGTCCTTAAGCCGTATATGCAATTACTACCAGGCTGTTAGTCATCCCCAAAAATAGTTTTGTTTAAAAATTTCAAATTGTTTTCCTCTTTAGGTTACATTTTGTTTGTTTTTCCCAAATTGTGCATCCTTTCACCCAAAATGGCACAAAAGGAAGCACCTGTCCCATGGCCAAAAGCAGTGGGTTTGGCATGCCTTTTAGTTTTTCCATTCGACACTATTTATTATATGTTGGACCCCAAAAAATGTGTATTGTAACAGAAGACGCCACATGTCCTGCACAGCCATTCACCCTTTGTGAGTAAAACGAAACATTGTTGATTTTTTTGTTTGCAGTTTGAGTATTTTGCTTTTAAGCGGTTTTTAATATCAAAGTGCGATTGCCAACACTTTTTTTTTTTTTTTTTTTTTTTTTTTTTTACGTTGGCTTTATTTATTGAATCTTCTCCAAGGGAGACTTACAATAAGTTTATCAAATCTTATATTTAACGCTTAACTAACAGTCATGTTGACTTAATATGAACTACGGTGCCCCAAGTGTTTATTGCTGGGCTGGAAGGTCGTTTCGCTGAAGACGGGTTCGACTGCAAACCCGAGTTAATTGCCGAGCAAGTGGATTGGGGTGCAGGGATAACTTAATGTTGTAGCTCGCCTTTTGTCGTGCTATCTCATCTTTAACGTATATAACGTTCAAATCTCTATGAATGTTGTCGTTTCGAACATACCACGGTGCCCCAGTGATAGTCCTCAAGATTTTCGATTGTACTCGCTGGATGATATCAATATTGCTACTGCACGCGTTTCCCCATAGCTGCGAGCCGTAGGTCCACACTGGTTTTATGGTGGAATTGTAGAGTAGGACCTTGTAGTCCAAGCTGAGAGGAGATCGGTGGTTTAAAAGCCAATAAAGTTTATTGGCTTTCAGTTTAATCTGCGTTTTCTTTGCTTCAATGTGACGACGCCAGGTGAGCCGCCTATCAAGGTGAACGCCAAGGTACGTTACTTCTTTGGCTTGTGGAAGTTGCCTATTAGAGAGTGTTAACGGAGGACATGTTTGCATGTTGAGGGTAAACGTGATGTGTTTACATTTTTGGTTATTTACTTTAATACGCCAGTCGGCTAACCATTTCTCTACTACCGCCAAATGTTCAGCTAGACGTGCTGTTGCCTGAATGGGGCATCTGGAGCGACTGAGGATTGCGGTATCGTCTGCAAATGTGGATGTTGTTAGCCGCTCATTTATCGGGATGTCCGCTGTGTATATTACGTATAGTGTTGGTCCCAGAACACTTCCCTGAGGAACTCCAGCTTCTATAATGTGATCGTTAGATGTAGTAGTGTTGCATCTAACTGCGAAGACTCTATTGTAGAGGTACGACTCGAGTAGCTTATGAGTGTACACCGGAAGCGTTGTTTTGATTTTGTGCATGAGGCCATCAAGCCACACTCGATCGAAAGCCTGGGAGACGTCGAGGAATATTGCACTGCAGTATTCCCGATGTTCGTATGCTGTACGTATTTCTGATGTTATTCGGTTGACTTGCTCGATAGTTCCATGCTTTTCTCTGAAGCCAAATTGATGTGTTGGGATTGCATTGCGTGTTATCAGATGAGGAATTATGCGCGTCAGTAGGCATTTTTCAAAAAGCTTGGACAAGCACGGTAGTAGACTAATTGGTCTATAAGATGATGGTATTGTATGATCTTTTCCAGGTTTGGGTATCATTATAATGACCGACTTCTTCCATTTTTTTGGGAAGTAGCCAAGTGTTGTAATCGCGTTGAAAAGCTTACAGATGAGGGAAATAGCACAGTTTGGAAGTTCAATGATCATTTTTTGATTTATTTGATCACAGCCTGGAGCTTTTTTTGGTTTCATCTGTTCTTTTATGACTTTTCCAATTTCGTTCGCACGGAACTGAGGTGGTTCAGACTCGCCTGGATTATGAGGTGCGCAGGAAGAAAGTACGAATGAATTTGTTGCGGGATTTGGTTGGAATACATTACGTAGGTGAGTGGCAAATGTGTTGGCTCTGTCTATGTCGCTACGGGCCCAGCAGCCTGAAGAGTTTCTTATAGGCGTTACCGTTTCGATCGGCGCACTTAGCGTTGGGTGAGCCCTCCACAAAGGATGCTTGGTACTGGTTGGTGACAATTGCTCTATGTAGCGGCGTTGGGCATCTGTTTCTTCTTGCTTTAGAGCTTTGCTGAGTCTGCGCGAAGCATCTTTAAAGCGTTGTTTGGTAGATGGCGACCGGTGGGACTGCCATTCACGTCGCAATCGTCGCTTTTCCAGAACAAGTTGTTCTATTTGAAGATTAGTTTTGCGTTGTTTGGTCTGCACATGCGCATGTTGTGGAGTAGAGATTTTAGCTGCTTCTACAAGTACAGATTCTAATAAATCAGCGGAGCAGTCGATGTCCGCTTCAATGTTGAATTGCGGGGTAAGATCGAGGTGAGTGCTTACGTATTTCTTGTACTTGAGCCAGTTGGTTCTGTGTGTTGTAAGTCTATTAGGATATTCCATATATACCGGGGATTGGAGTAGATTTAATAACACGGGGGAGTTGTACGGATGACAGATCCGAAAGTGCTTCGGCGCTTATTAGATTGCGTGGGATGTTTTTTGTCACAGCAAAATCTATTAAGTCTGGTTGTTTGTTAGGGTCTGCTGGCCAGTATGTAGGACTACCCGGGGAAACATAATTGAGTTTGTTGCTTGGTTTTATGATTGCATTGTATAACTGCCTTCCCTTAGTGGTCACAAGGCGAGAGCCCCAGTGCGGGTGTTTCGCATTGTAGTCTCCTGCTGCTAAGAATCGCTGTCCCAGTGAGTTGTAGAATTGCATGAATTGATCTTCAGAGATTGTAAAACGGGGAGGACAGTATACAGCGGCAATAGTAAGATTATTGATGTCCGATTGTACAGTTATGGATGTGGCTTGTAGATAGTTTTTCGCGTACCTTTTGTGGAATTGATGTTTGATACGGTTTCTTATTAGAATACCGGTTCCACCGTGTGCTTTTCCGTCCGGATGATCAGTGCCGTAGAATATATAGCCGTGAATTTGGAAATTATATTTGTTAGTGAGATGCGTCTCAGAAAGCAGCATTACATCAATGTGTTTGTCGTTTAGGAATTGAGTAAGTTCAAGTTTATGCCGTGAAACACCGTTGGCGTTCCACAGAGATATTCGTAGAGGCGTCATTGATTATTTTGATTGTTGAGATGCGAGCATCTGTATCAAGGTGTTTTGATTTTGCATAAGGTTTTGCATAGTTGATTTCATAAACGACATGAATTCCATCATACTTTGTTGTAGGGTGAAAATCATTGCTTCAATAGAGTTTTGTGACTGCTGCAAGGGCTGCTGAGCGTTAACCATACTCAAATCTTCTTGGATTACACTAGAAGGTGCTGCTGAGGGAGATGGTTTTTGCAAGCCAGATTTTAAAGCACTAGCGAAAGAAATGCCGTTGATAGTGTTTGCGGGACCAAGTGAGGACCTGGCTGCTTTGGCGAAAAAGACGTCGGGTGTAGTTTGGGATGCTATAACTGCAGCTGGCAGGTGCTGATGACGCGTTGTTGGTACTCGTCGGATACGGTTTTTTAGTTCCTTGTACACTGGACAGCCTCTGTAGTTCGCTGTGTGATTTCCACCGCAGTTGCCGCACTTTTTTGTATTAGGGTCATCTTTGTTGACTGAGCAGGAGTCTGGGCCATGGGAGTCTCCACAAGCCACACATACCGGACGCAACATGCAATACGACCTGGTATGCCCATATTCCTGGCAGTTCGAGCATTGAACTGGGCCGTTCCGTTTGTGTGGTTCCTCAACAGTGATCCGGCGATGCAACAGGAGCTGTATCTTGTAGATCGGGTGCACTTCATTTTTCTTTGGAGCTTTACTGTCTGGCTCCAGCTCAACTTTGAAGAGAGGTTGCGGTATTTTATTTTTGTTTATTATATTTGTGACTCTCTTAGCGAGAAAGCCCTTTTCTTTTAACGCACTTGAGATCTCGGAAGGGGGGACATCCGGTTCAATACCTTTAAGTACCACCTGCAGGCCTTTGCTGCTTTTTAGTTGGTAAGTGTAGAAGCTTTTTTTAGCTTCATTTAGATAACGGGAGATTTTACGGAAATGCTCCTCGTCTTTTGTTTGGAGCTTTATTTCGTGAATATTCCCTTTTATTAGAGGAATGACATGAAAGTTGTTGTTTCCTATGAGATCAACAATCTTGTTCACCAGTGCGTTGGATATCTTCTCCCTAATGTATATAGGTGGGGGCTTAGGTTTCTTTGGTCCATGTCCAGCTTCGGTAGGTTGTTCGTTGACAGTATCAGCCAGCGGCGCAAACCTATTGTTGGTGTTTATTGGGTCCCCAGCAGTTTGGTTTAAGTCACCGCGGTTTATTTTTGTTTTATTTCCCAGTATTTTTTGTGGGCTTAGTTTTCGCTTGGGTACTATTTGAAAGTAGCGATCCATTCCGGTCTGCCTAGCCGGAACCGTTGGTTTTGACGCTGCGCTTGCATTCGAAGATTGTGCTTGGTCAGCAGAAGATGGTACGACGACTGTTGACACAGTTAAAGTTGTTGTTGCTGTAGCGTCAGCTGCAGTGGCTTGTGAGGGCAAATTTGGTGGTGAAAGAGGTTTATGCGGGGAGACGATCGGCATTGGAGAGGCACACTCTTCGCTCCAGCTTTTTGGAGTTGTAGTTGGTAAATTCGGAGAGCAAGAACGCGCTCTCGTATCTTCTGCGGCTAAGAGGTTCTGCTTTGATTTTTCGGTTATTTGTGCTGTTGTGTCGGAGACATAGCTAAAGTAAGCGTTATTTTTGGCCAAAGAGAGTCGTCGCTCGTCTTGCTCGCGCTGACGGTGGGCACGGGTATCGTAGTGACTCATCGTAGTTAGCACTTGTTCAATACAAATTCTATTTGATTTGTTTATAGATTATAGAATAGTTTTATTATATTCGCAAAACTAGTTTAGTGGGCGCGCACATCGCACTAGGGGGCTCTTGGCCTAAATCTAGATTTTTACCGCACGTGGGTACTTTTTAGATTAAGATTATTACGATTATTACGGAGCGCTTTATAGAAACACGTCTGCACGGTCCGAAGGTTATTTACTGCCAACACTATTGTTCAAATATTTTATTACTTCAAAATAACTTATTACCGAAACACCACACGAATATACCCAGAAATATTTGCTTCAAATTGTTATGGCATATTTATGCAAAACATTTTTTCAAACTGCTGAATAAAGGTAAGAAAAATGGAAATGGAACACAAATTCCTCACGCACCGTAACAGTCATAAAAGTAGAACATTTTAACAGTTAAAAGCTGCTATTGCAGAGCATAATGGGATTAGAGACCCACCCAAAAGTAAAGAAGTCATCAAAATGTAACTCAAGACATTTACCGCGACGGGGTGCGACTAATTTGTGTCCACGGCAGGTCCTGTCAAGTTTTGGCTATCCTCATTTTTTTCGATTTGTTACACTCTGTTACAAATTCAAATTTCATTCCGTGGGCTTTTCAAGATTGTCTGGAGACGTCACAGCAAAACAGCTCATTAGGTGGACTTTGCAGTTACTCCAAAAAATGCAACGAAATTGTACATGAAATGTCAATTTGTTCTAGAGCAGCGAAAAAAAGGTAAATATTCTTTGCTTTTAACTTTTATGTTGTTGATTTCAGGGGTAGGTAGCATCTTTTAGATATTACTTAAATATTCGGCAAGCAGCTGAGCCCAAGGTACAATTACCATGAATATTAAGGTACAATAACTGGAGCTAAAGTTGGAGTTAAAATTGGGTGAATCGCAGCTGGGTTTCCTCTGGGCTCATCTTTTATAAGGTAAGTGGGTATTTTGGGTTAATGTCTTGGATTGCGGTGAAATGAGTTCCCGAAAATGCATTTTTAATAAAATTTATGAACGTTCGCATTAGGAAATTTTAAGAAATAAATATAAATGGAATAAAAGGTTGGCAATCATTATATGATACAATTCAGGTAAAGTAAGGTAAATTAATAAGATTATTAAGAAATGTAGTTTATACAATAATAAATCAATTTAAAATTATTAAAGACAAACCATTGGTGTATATAGATAGCATTTAAATATCAAAAAATGTAGAGTTTCAATAAGGCTAATGAAATGAATTCCCAAGAGAAATACCCATTCATATGATTGCCAACATAAATTTCTGAGTGCAGTGCAAAAAAATGGCTAGCAGACAATTCTCTATCTCGATTGAGAGTTGAATCCATCAAATCCATTCGTACAACCCCCTCAATCAGAAGCTAAAACATGTTAACTTCCCATTACATACGCACTTAACTCGATTTTTCTTTGTCTGTCCGCTCGACCTAAGCTCAAGTACTGGCAACCAAATTGAATTTAAATTCAATTTGAACTTTTCAATTTCAACAGTCGAGGTGGCGGAGTACAACAGAGAATTTCCACATTTCGAATGCGTAAAATATAATGAGAATTATGAAATGGCAGCCCGAGAAAAAAAATAGAAAAATCTAAAAGTAAAAGTAAAACGAAAATGAAATTTTATAAACCAAGTTGTTCATGCACTTTTAAGCACCACTTTTCGCGTTAGCAGACAGATGGATAGATGGAAACTCCATCCAGCTAACACTAAAATAAATGAAATGAAACATAAATTGAAATTGAAATACGCAAACGTCAGAGAAGCGTCAGAATTGCCATGGGCCAAGTCTTTGAAGCGTTTTTGTGCTTGTGTACTATAGTCTAAAAAGGTGTGACATTTAACGGTTACAAGGGACGTTGTATTGGCTAGTTATGACAGCTACAACTTTAATCAGACAGCGAGGACTAAACTCTATTACTGTCCGCCGCAACTTTTATGAGTCAGTTGCCGAGTAGATGACGTGCACGACATGAACAGCAGAATCTATGTACCTTGTACTATGTTCTATATGGCGTACAGGTACCACGTTCCACAATGTTGACCGAACATAATAAAAAGACGCCTTTTTGTCAACAGCAATGAAAGTGATGTTGAGAGCGAACGTCAAACTGACAGAGTGTTTTCGTACTCGTACAATATCATCAGGGATTGGAGAACGTTGCATTCGCCATTCGAGTCCTTTGTATTTAGCTGTCAATTGAGGTGCAGACTCGTACTACAAGGATAGAATAACAGGATAGCAGAAGGAGCAATGGGAGCAGAAGCATCTATAGACACATATGGCAGCTGGATCCCAAACCAAACCAAACCAAACACAGCCGACCAGCAATTATTATTTAACAAATTGTTATTTATGAAGCAATTTACAAAATGTTTTTACTCCAAACGACTTTTTCACATGTCCTCGCTCGAGGCAACCTCCGCACGGAGTTCTGAGGCTTGTACAAACATTGCACAGATTGCAAAGTGCAGAGTGCAGAGAGCAGAGTGCATTGCAGTCAAAATAGCGTCACAGGCATTTCACATATTGCAATGTCATTGCAACGACCCAAAATTGCCATGAATACGAGTGCTTGTATCAGCTGGAAAAAAGGACGAATCAAAGAACGAGGCTGCCGTGCAACGTTGGCTTTTCCCAAAATGCCCACAAATGTTTATAATTTTATTGAACAATTAATTAAATGCGGCAAAACGTTTTGCCATTCCCAACCTCATACCCAAACACAAACCCGTACTCATTTCCAGTCCTATAGACCGACACTGCCGACAGCTGCAGACGACGATGCGATGATGAGTTGCATTGCGCCTGCAAGTATGCAACACAATATTAAAATACAACAGCGTGCCTCAATCCACGTTGGGCACATCCACACGTGGATATTATTATTTTGTGAATATGGCAAATGCATTTAACAGGCTGAACGACTCTATAAAATATTTATTATTGTTCACTTTCAACTGGCCAGTCGATTAGCCACGGTTATTATTTTTTATTTTTGATCAACTGAACTTTTGTTATGCTCTGAATATAAATGAAAATGAAGGTAACATTTCATTTTCTGAAATGTTATTATTGCAATTTGATACTCTTAGTAATCGGAGACTGAGGTTTAATTACTCTCGGAACCATTTATATCCAATATGGCTATGATTGTTGGTCAACTAAACGGCTGAGGATATGCATTTGGTGTACTAGTAAATCAGACCCAAAGTCACAACCCCAGCTGGACATTCCGAGGGTGGATTGCATCAAAAAGGTTTCATTTCACTGCTATTTAGCGGTCTCGTTGACTTAAGCAAATACAAATTTACATTTCGCTGTCATAAACACTTTTAAATTTGAATTTCATTTTGTACTCGTATGTTCCTTTTTTTTTTGGTTTCCTGCACCCATTGAATTGATTCAAAAAAGGGTATGACAAATTTTTTAAAATGTAAACAGTTCGATCAACATTTTTCATCAAATTCCATATTTGATCATGTTTTAATTAAAGTCTCAGAATTATAGGAGACTTAAATATCTAAAACAAATTACATAAAATTCAACATCGGTATTGGTACGAGTTTTTCACTTTAAATATATGTAGACACAGTATTTTCTCGTTGAGTTCTTCAATAGAGAGCAATCTCACTTGTTTTTTTAACGCATGCACATGCAAATTGAAATTGATGCTAAGGTAAACATTACGAAAACTCAAACAGAGTTTGTTTTTTTTTTTTTATTTCTATTAAGTCCCAATCCTCTTGTCAGTGTGAAGAACACCCAGGCAATTGTGTTGACATCTTGACTGGTTACTATTTCGTTCCAGCTTGGTCAGCATTTCTGCTCAAAGGGCGATGCCAAAACAAAACAAGTAAAAGCGCTGCAGTCAAGTGTGCTTCAATGTCAGATACCAGCTACCCATTTTTTAGATACGTATTTTAAAAATATTCACCATGGAAATTTATTACTGCAAGTAAGTTTAATAGCCGATCAAATATATAATTTTCAACGGTCAAGACCGTATTCTTATCCATATAAGAAAGCTGAATGGACCCGAAATTGTGACTTGTTGCTGTGTTGTAAGTATTTTTACCACTAACAACCAAACACCTTGACTTTACTCCTTTTTGGTTTTCCCTTTTTTTTGGGCAATTGAAATTCGACTTTTATTTTCTAGTGGGCACTTGTTGCTTAGCTCTTTCTCTATAGACAGATGCCTTTTCTTTGGCAGACAAGTTGAAACTTTAGCATCGCGTTTGCTCGTAGTTTTTGGTGGTTGTTCAGCTCAACAACACACAATACACCGACACAAACACATACACATACACATACTGAAGCTCATTCAGCCCCAGCTAAAGGAAAAACGTCGCTTAAAAAGGGACGTTTAGTGAGGAAAAAAAAGAAAGTCTGAGCAGGGTGTGTCACCCTTATTGTTTTTGTTAAATTTTGCAGAAAGTGCTCGTCGACAGCAGCACCCACCTTCAATTCACATAGATTTTGTTTGTATGGTGGTTTCTACACCAGTTTTTTTAATGTTTTTTTTTAGCCTTTCGGGTATTTAAACTAAGCGGATTGTGTGTGTGTGTGTGACATGAGTGGGTGTTAAGTGGCTCTGTCACTTGCCAGTTAGCCTCGATAAGTGTGGGAAAATGCCAATACAACTCGGACAACACAAGAACGATACTACAATTATAACAGCAATGCCAGAACTTGCAACAATTTGCTGCAATTTAAGAGGTATGCAAATCACATTTCACTTAGATCAACTGATAAATTGCTTTTTGGAATCAAATGCGAGTTAGTGTGAAATCTCATAAAATTAATCAGTTTTTCCCACTTGGCCCATGCAATTAATCTATCTTAATTGACTGACTGAGAGGGCTTACTCAATCCAATGAAATATCCAATTGCTTTCGACTAAGCAATAAATCGCTGCTGCTGTTATTGCTGCTGTTAATTTGCAATTCCGATTTCAATTTCAACAAATTTTTGCACCGAAATATATGCCTGCGGGGATTTACCGACTTCATTGGTATCCAACTGGTTATGTGGAGTTTTGTGGAGTTCGGGGTTGGGTTCCAAACCGCAAACAGTCGACGTGTTTGGTCAGTATAGCCGGCAGTCATGTGGTACGTATGCAAGTGGTTTCCTGTCCCTTCCTCCGTCCGTTCGTCCGCTTGTCCGCCTATCCGGTTGTCCGTTTGAAAGCCATTCATTTGTCCAATCATTCAACCGGAAGCTATACCGTTTGACACACATATACCTCATGGTCCCCACTTCCTGGCCCTCTTCTCCTCTACGTTGTCCTGGTGTCACATGAAACACCCGCACTCGGACACTTTCATGACACATGCAAATTTCAAGCTGCTTGGCATCCCCAGCAACAGAAGCACAAGAGGGGGGAAACTCCATCCATATCCACATCCTGTGTTATGTGAAACGCGTTGCCGCTGTGCGCCACTTAATTCATTTGATGCCGTAATTTGGCAATTTCTCGCAGATTTCAGTCTGACATTCGGATTTGATCAATTAATTTGAATAACACCGGTCATTTATCATGTCGCTGGCAAGGGTTGTATATATATAGCTGCCAAGAGTCTATTAAGTCGATTCCTTCTATTGACGGCAACGGGAGAACTTAATCTGCTTTTTACATCCTGATTCACTTTTTGTATGTTAAGCGAATCCTTTTTTTTATTCACTGATTTTATTCCGGTAGGAGATCTGAATTTCTATGTTAATCTTTCAAGCCACATTCAAAAATAGTCAGCTGGTTTGCTGACTGACACAAAAGTATATCTAAAACACTTGATTTTCCTGTGTTTTCCCAGTTGCTCAGCTCTGAGATGATTATGCAGCAAGGACAGCATCTATTGTCACAAATAATGATAATAAATGATAGATAAAATGCTGAAATTATGTTTTTTAATAAAAACAACAATACTTTATGACAGAACCACCCACTCACCCTTCTGTACGCATTTTTCATATATTTTTCTTGGCTTTTTCCTTTCATTTCGAACCCCAGCCAGAAATCACAAGGCAGCGAACGTAAAAAATAAGCTTAATAAGCGGAACAACAAAGAAATAAGCCAAAGACACGAACGCTTAGATAAATGAATGAATACAGGAACACAACTTGTATCTCGACTCAGACGTTTCAGTAGCACATACTTTACATACTTTCCAGCATTAGGAATTTGAATTCGAGTAACAGGCGTGAAGCAGAAAGGAAACCACATCAGCGACAACGTCAACTGCGGAATTTAAAAAGAAAAAAGCAGCAGGAAAAAATATATAAATGACTTTTTATGTTGATTTCATGGACGCAGCTGTTCAAGCAATGCCTTTTTTGTACTCATAATTTATTATGCTTTAGCGTTGTTTTATGAACTTTATATACAAATTTATAAGTAATCCAGCAGAACAGATGACAGTACTAAAGGCAGACCAAAGCGACTTATAAAGTGGTTATCCAACAAATCAATACATAGGTTGTCATAACTTAAAACAACAAATATTGTTAAATCAGGGAGTACTACCGGAAACAATTCTGGAACTGTTCACAGAAACTAACCGATTCATTTTCAGAACTGTAAACGAAATTCCGCATACAAATTTTATTAAATTCGTTAAAAAAATTTTTGGCCGTAGAGCTTGGTTTTAATTTTAATCGCAAGGACAGGAATGGAATATAACCTTTATTTGAAATAGATGTTTCAGGACATAACGGATACGACATTTGTGTCGGTTTAATAGTCTCTTATAATCCTTTTATTAGAGACCCATCGTCAATATTAAAATAAAAGAAAGGTGCTATCATGAAATGTTACAGCATTTTATGTTTATGCATACGGTACTTACAATTGATGCTGGCATAAAATTAAAGATATTTTTAAAAACCTTTCATGGTTTAAGCTTTTTATTGGCTCAAAATCAATAAGATTTAAGAGCCTTTGTCTGAGTATTATACTTAAAGATTTATTTTCTCATTCCTTTGAGTTGAATACTCATTCATTGTACAGGGTATATTGCAGACGATACTCTTCACTGCCATATTGTTATGTTGTAACCTGTAGACCGTGTGAAAATCTTGACTTCAATATCCTAACTATCATTGGGATTTGTAGCTTGAAAGCGTCTGATAAGAAAAATACATTGAACATTGTGCATTTTATTTTCCACTTTGCTTGTATTTATTTAAATTCGTACTTGGGTAATATGGGTGATATGGTCCATGATAGCAAACCGAGTCCATGAACTGTGGCTTATCGCTTGCTCAGCTTATTTGCACAGGCGATTGCTGAAAACCAATCAGCGTAAAATTGAAACCAGCCGAACAGGACATGCAAAAACGTAAACAGGGATCAGAGCGGTGTCAAAATTTTTGGGTGGGTTCGTTTCACAGAGCGTGTGCCAGGGCATAATAATAAAAACCAAATAAATGTGAAGTGAGCACACCGTGAAAGTCAGTCAATGTTTTGCCAACTTATGGGCGACGAAATATGAATTTTCAAATTAAACATACCGCTGGGAGTGAAGAGAGAGAGAGAGAGAGAGAGAGAGAGAGAGAGAGAGAGAGAGAGAGAGCAGAGAAATTGACTGACGCTTACCGCTTACCGCTTACATAAACATCGATTGATTGACGCGCGATTTGACACGTGGAAAATGCATAAAAAACGCTTAGGCTGAAGCTGCCATCTGTAATTGTTGCAACAACCCCCAGGATGGTCCGGGATTGTCATTCCGGGATGCTCTCGTTACTCGGATTCTACTCCCGCTGCGACATTCGAATTTCGTATGCAAATCGACGACAGGAAACGGGAAAACCACGTTGTTAAGCGTGAAATTTGTTTTCCACTCTTTAGAGGGGATCGGAGAGGGGTTTGTCTTTGGTTGACATACATTCAAATCGAATTTTAGCTGCAAAGTCATAAGAAAATATTTGAACAAAAGAAAGCGTAACGGAAAAAAATGAACTCTACTCTTGGGGTGGCGTCCGGCTCCTGTCTCATTTCAACTTGACGCGCTTTTTTGGCACATTATGCAAAATGAACATGCAAATAAGGTTTGCAGTTAATAAAATTGGTGTACAACAGTTGTTGGCCTTGTTGGTTGGAGATTAGAACACCCCTCAATATAGAAACCCCTCCATATGCCACTTTGGGGAACAATTATATGCAATTTTAATTTGATTGCCCAACGATTTTTTGTCAAAATGATGTTAAGTTAACTTTATAAGCTTTTTAATATGCAAAAAGAAAAAATCGCTGTAAGTGGATATACCAAAAATATAATAATAAAAGTGTTTTCCATGTTAATAATTTGGAAAACTTTAAGGAAGAAAATAAAATTGTCGACTAGCACTTTATCAAACACTTTTTAATTGGAAAGATGGGATAATAACCATGTATAAAATTTTTGATCAAGAAAATAAAGTAGCTGATTAGTTTATCGGATTTTTTATTATAGAAAAGAACCGGAAAATAACCATTTATTAAATCTTTAAACAAGAAAATAAAATTGTCGACTAGCACTTCATCATATATTTATTTTTGAATTGGAAAGAACCGTTGAATAACCATTTATTTATGTCAAACACTGTAAAATTACGTTCACCTGTTTATGTATAAATATTTAGATAGTCGCCACTACATAATGTTACAGGGAATACAAGCTTATTAAAAATTTAAATGTTGCCAATTTTATGTTACTCTTCAACCCAACAAAGGCAATGTAATACGATCCGAAGCAAAATTGGGATGAGAATAAAGACACATGGCATTGTCGACAAGCCACTTACAACAATGGTAATGATTTTTGCATAATTTATTCGATGATTATTAGAAAGTCCTCGCAACTGGGATACGGTTTTTAAGTGCGCAACTTGGACCCAATGCCACTCCATTTCAGTAAATGTCGCATTTTATTGCAATTAGAATGTTTCGCATACAGAAAAGGATCTTCTGGCATAATGTCAGACGTTGCTCTGGTTTCGTGTGTTTCAGCATATTCCTTGGATTTAATTTTATTGCTGGCAAAAGTGATTATGTCCTGTGTGAGGTGCACCTTTTCAACTCGACAAGAATTGTGTCCCCAGTGGCCTCCACAGCCAGCTGCCTCCGTCGACACATCAAGAACTCTTACACATGGGTCCCGTGAAGTGGTTGCTCCGTTGCTCAGTTTTATTTCGACTTCAATCATATTTCATGCGTTTCAGCGTCGCCGGAGTTTCTCGTCCTTGCCGTCTTCTGCTTTATGTTTATTGTTTTTGCCAGCGCTTTTGCCGTGTGCCGTGCGCTCTCACACACTGCGACATAATCAAAAAAGGTAATCAACATAAAGTTGAACGTTGACAGCAATGTTGTCAACTCCAAGTGCGACTACAGCACTCCAATTCTCATTACAGTTCCCGTCTCGCTCTTGGTCTCAGCTCGTGGCCATAAGCTCATGGCTTAGCGTCGTTTGAGCCGCTTGTCTCATTCACAAATGAATTAAGTGCCAAAAGCACAACTGCGACACCGAATTGATGTCGAGACTGGTTTAATGGATAACTAGAATCTTGTGTGAGTTACGTTTGTGAATTGCGAATAAGCAATGCACCTTACTTTCCATGTGTAATATTTAAAATATATATTACATTTTTGACATGGAAAATAAGTAAACATTATTTTACTTCTATGAAAAGAATTTAAAAATATCATAAATATGATTTTTATTAAATTGTTCATCCCTTCTACAAAATACAACAGTGAAAGTACTTTTAGTGCTCCGCACATATTTCCATTATCCTAATATATTCTTCAAATTGTGCTACACATGTGTATAAAACGAAAATTGATTAATCAACTCATTCGGTCATGTATTTGCGTTTTGTGTTTCGTCAAGCAGAAGAATTCAATTATTCAATAGACGAAAACAACATCAAGGTGGAGTGAACAGATTTGACTGTGTGGTTGTGTTCCCCCTATTCTAGGGGACTGTGTGGTTCATAAACATATGATACTCAAGTAAATTGCTATACTAAAATGCTCATACCCAGTGCATTGAATTTTAAATTATTTAGAGCTAAACAGAAGCTGTATTAGTTATTACGGCTGCAATTATATAAATTTAAAATGAAAAACAAAATGCCTTATTGCGGTATTAATTCAATTTATGACTGTAAAAAAAACTTATTACTGGACTCTATGGAGTTGTGCTTGAGCTCGATGCCTTTGTGGACAGTTGCTCATTATGGTCACCACAAGGAAAGTCTCAAAATTTAAACAAACACTTATTATCACCCATCGATAGATACCACCAGATGCTACGGTCAGAGAGAAACATTTTCAGTTTAACTCCACCAAAGGTCTCACCTTACTCCGGGCTGTCCCTCTTGCATTTTCATATTGTGGCCGTTCTACACTTAATTAAATCATAAATAAGCATAAAGCGACGCATCGACAATAAAACAAACATAAAAACAAACCAAGTGGCAATGCCCTCAGCCTTGCAAGGAAGCCAAAACAACCACAAACAGAAAATTGCGCACTCAAATGACCGAAACGCATTTAAAATTGCATTTAATTAAATCAATTCTCGTGCAAAAGCCGTTGCATACTTTCGGGATTTGGGGGAATTTCGGTTACGGTAAAATGACTTAATTGAGTATTGCACCTTAGCTAGGAAGTCTATTAGGTATCAAAGTTGACAATTGCACTTAAGTGATTAACTTTTTATTATTTCTAGATTAAATGTATAAGAAAATTCAATTCAATAACATTTAATGACCCAAATATGTATAAACTTAATAAATCAAGTGTTAATATATCTTTATAATAAGAAAACTCGCGACACACTTATAGTAATTTTTATATTTTTTTATTGTTATTTGCCAATGGCAAAATATTAATTTGGTTTAAATTTTTGTTTTGAAGAAAGGCAATAAAACTTAGAAAACCAGTTATAAATAAAAGAGGCGGAATATCGATTATTTCTTAATTTTTAAATAAAAGTTACGATGTAAAAATTATTTTTTATCTTATCTAATATTTAAATTTATATAGGATTTGCCATATTTATGATAGATTTACTAGTAACTTTTAAGCACATTTTAAAATTTATTTAATGATTTAATAAAAATAAAGGCAATATAACAAAAAAATAAAATAAACTATGTCGGATTATAGCAGTATGAAGCCATGGTAATTTCTTATGTAATTCAGTAACTTTTACAAGTCATCTGTTAGTGTAAAAATTCGTCGGTGCATTTAATTCACTTACTGTATCTTGTTGATTTTGACAAAACAAGTTGACGTTGCGACTCCACCGTTGCAATGCATGCAAATGCATAGAATATGATATGTTCAGAAAGTGGGGGAGAAATACGGTGTGGGAGTGATAATGAAATGATGAGAGTATGATAATTATGACAATGTTACAGCTGAATATGTCTCCTTCATCGACCATTGACCGGTGCACTGGTTTGGTCACAATGTTTATTTTAATTACTGAAATTGCATTCGAGTGCCAACTGCCAAATGGCTGTAAAGCTGTATAACGTTCAGACTGAGCTCTATTCCCCAGTCTTAGTATACCTCTCTGGATGCGATACAACTCACTGTTGTTGTGCCAACATCCGCTGCATTGTTGTTGTGTTGCATTGTTGGAACTGCCGCTAACATGGTTGCTTTCATTTGACTTTGCGAATGGTTTTGGTTTGGTTTGGTTTGGTTTTCGTCATATGCCTTCGGCCCGTATTCGTGCATATGTGCGAGTAACCCATGCCGTCTCTCTCTCTCTCTCTCACACTCTCTCTCTCTCCCGTGTGTATCAAAGTTTGTTCAGTTAAAATGACGCCCCCGCAATGGATGGGGCAATTGTTATGAGTGTCATCATCAGCATCAGCATCGAGAACGACGGTTAAACATGCGACAGGCCACATTATCGATGCAGGCGCTCCTATTCGGGGAGTTGGCAGCAGTTCCACAATTTGATGTCCACATGAAGTCTGTTGTTGGTCAGCGACCGCGCGCTTTATGCAAACACTTGGCAAACGGAAATGAAAGCATAATATTGAGCTCTCTCTGTACTGAGAGGAAGGAGCGAGTAGAATTTGAGAGTTACTAGTAACACAGAGTGTACATTTGCATGTTCAAAGTGTGCACTGACTGTTAAGTGGGCTTGTCTAAGTGCCGATCTTAAAATTGCATTAGGCAACGCAGGAAACGACAACATTAAATACAGAAAACTTTCAAATTATTTGCAAATTTACTCAAAAAATAACTTTCAAAATTTATTTCGAAATAATAGAAATAACTTTAATGAAACTCATGTATCTTGAAAAAATGTGTGTACATAGCTCGATATTTACCTCCCTCCAATCAGGCAGCAAGAAAATGAAGCTTAGGACCAAGTTTGGCCCGCCAATAGGCAGTGTAACCAGGCGTATGAGTAATAAATTTGTAAGTCTCAAAAAAGGGGTACGCAAAGTAACCGCGACAGCCAAAAAAGCGCTGGGAACAGCACGTAATCAGTGAATAACTTAGTTATAAGAAAATAATTTTTCGCCAAACATTAAAAAAGAGCAAAACGAAAGAGACAGCAGCTCCCCATGGTGGTAGTTTAGAGCCGCAACAATAATAGACAAGAATCACAGCAGAGACGACGAGACGATGGAAAGACGACGAAAGATGAAGACATAGACGGAGACAGAGACGAAGGCCGCAGCAAAGACGAAGACGCCTGGCGTCATGTAAATAAGAATTATGAAAATAATAATGGAAAAAGGATTAAGACGCCCGCATACGCCAGAATTTCCACAACACTCCCTTCACCTAGAGCACAAACGGGTGGTTGGGTTTTTGGTTTCACAGACATGAAAAGCTCCGCGTAATTGTAGTCAAGATATGAATTACTTGAATTTGTGTTGTTCAAATACCCCGCATAAAGGCATCTTTTAAACAGCACAATAATATGAGTACATTTTATAAGCTATATGATATTTATTTAATCAAATAAAAGGTAAACAACGTTTTTTAAAATAGAGCACTATGTTGTTATTACATTAGCTATTTTATTAAACTTAAATAGAGCTCAATAATATTATTATATCGTTTTCCGATTTTAGGTACTTATTTGATAATACAAAAATTAACAGTAGATTTTTTATTTATAGCATAGTAATTTTATTACATTGAAAACTATTTTAGATATATTTTTGGTTAAGTATACTTTATATAATATTTCATAGTCTGAAATATATCATTTATACTATACTCATTCGAATTTCTGTTTCTGCACTCGTATAGTATATCACTTGTTAACGTCTAACATACCCATTGTTATATGTGTATGAACATAGAAGACTGTGATACAAATGTGAAGAAACTGGCATGTAAAAATATGGTGATTTTAAGACGACGACGCTGTTGGCTGTAAAAGGTTATGATGGTTAGCGTGTGTGTGTGTGCACCACAGGTTGTCAACGGGACGTGAATTGGTCGGAGGGTTCTCGAGAAGATGTAGTCGCATATAATTATGGCATTTTTACACAGTGGTTATGTTACCTTTTCTTAAATTTAATTACTTTCGCATTTCACATGAAATATTGAAATGCTGCTGAAAGGCAAAGGTTGAACGTAACATAGGTATTAGGTAAGCAACTTGCTGCGTTTTAAATACCAACCGCAGCCGAAGAGAAAAAGATAGAAAGAACTTAACAGGCAAGCGTTGACGACACCTGCGTGATTTATCGCTAAAAACGCGACAATTTCCCAAAGCGTCAACCCCCACACCGCGATCCGTGATCCACCCTGCCAGTGACACCACAAGAGGTTGTTAACATTTTAGGCGTTTTTTATATAATACCCCGTACTCACAGACACTATGGTATTATAAGTCTGTGATAATAAAATATTTAAAAGAATCTGACTTGAGTATGAGTTTAAAGTGTGTACAGAGTATCTTTTAGTCGAATCCCCTCGACTGTAGCGTTCCCACTTGTTTTGGTTTAATTTCAATTTTCTACTTGACAAACGACGGCCCTCAATTTGTCGGTGTGGTGTCCTTGTTAGTCCTGTGAATATACATAGCATAGCAGGTAGACAGAGAGAGGTCCGGATACGCTTTAGCTTATTTTGTATGTGGTGTGTAATTGTCTAGTTATTGTTGCTGTTACTGCTAAAAATTAATTTTTATTTATGAGACTTTTCTCACCCAAGACTCGAGACGCAACCAAGGTGCAAAATGAGGCAATTACAAGAGCATCCCCACCAATCGTACCCACCGAAACAATATAGACAATGCCATTGCCATGAAGTAATTATATTTCGTAGCAAATTTATTGCATTTCTGTGTTTCTTTTTATTTTATTTTCACGCCGCTCCAAGAAAAGTTTTCTTGGTGAATATTTTTGTGAGCTCTTCGTTTTTATTGTGTGAATTATATGGGGCAGAAATTAATTAAAATCAAGTAACAATGCCCTGATGTCGACTAAGAGATACATTATTCTCCCACTTTTAAGTACCCTTAACCCATCTCACATATTCTTTTGGAGTATGTAGTTAAATTTTACTCGTAATTACATATGTATGCTTGAATTTTATATAGAAAGATAAAGAATGATTTGTTATCGTTTGACAAATAATGTATAAAAAGGAAGATAGAATTAGAATCCCGCGTCAGCTCCTACAAGAATTAAACTTTATAAAATAATATCAGGTCAGGTGACAAAAATATATTACTTAATGCCACCTATACCTATTAATGCCTGACATTATATGTATGTTATTAATCTTAACGCACTCTCACACTTTTAAATCCCCTTCCCGCCCCCCCTTCCACCTTTAACATATGGCTGCAGTTGTGAATAAACTTTAACAACCCAATGCACAGTTTTATAACCAAAAGATAAATATCAAATGTGACTTTTTGACTGTGCCATAAAAATTGATAGAATATGCTACACATACTGAAATGTGTCCACACATGAATTGTATACCCTGCACATACAATTTTAGCTGAAAGGGTATTTTAAATATACTATACTATGTATTATACAGTCACCGAAAAAAACCAGTTCTCTGAGTAAGTTCTTATTCTAATCAAAATATAAAAACTGACGGAAAATCTGGACTTAGGGTATCTCCAAGGAGCGCAAACGTGTCTTCCTATTTCAGTTAAAATTTCAATAATTCACAGAGGGTTGCTGAATGTAATCGTGAGGTAAGCGTTACCTTTTGACGTACTTAATCTGTCAATAAAAGTAAATCAAAGTCAACCCCCAAACCAATAAGCGCATCACTTCAAGAGGCATTTCCTGTTTTAAATTGAGGTAGCATCCATATGACATGTGTGAATATGCCGATATCGATATGGATATGGGATACGGCAAATTCTTTGCACTTTTTTTCCTATTTTTTTTTTTTGTGCAACAATAAATTTGCCTTGTCTTTCGGTTGAGAGGTTTCTATTCACTTCTACTCGTATCTCTGTTTAGAATGTGTGCTGAAAAGTGTAATTTTAAAAAGTCATAATCGCAGATAAGTGCGGTCTCATTGCCCAAGCAAATGCCAGCCGAGGCTATTCATTACAGCGATGGGCCCGACAAGGGCGGTTATATCGTATATAACATACAAAGTCGTATAATATGATATGCGTGTGTGTGAGCTAACAATTTTTTATACATTTTTTGCCTATAATCTGTCCGCACTCCATCCACGATATACCAATTTGGTTCATTCCAAATCCATTGTTGTTGCCATGATATATGTGCATAGGTATTAAACGTTATTGAAAAAACTGCTGACAAAAGAAGTATAAATATTTACCCAAAATACTATTTGAAAATCAGCCAATGATGGAGACATAATGGGGAGAAATCTCTGCGATTAGCATTGTCAAGTACTCCTGTTAAATGCAAATTATTGCTCTTTGATGTTGAAACGGATTTAACAAAGTATTTTATGGAACGCACTGATAGTGAAGCTTCGAATTAAATCTGGAATATTTAAGAATTCCTGTGCGTACATCTCTAGACAAGCACTCTCTAGAACAAAAGCTTAACAATATCAATCGCTTAATCAGAATCACACTTTACAATGTTCTACTCTTTACTCAATTATTAAAAATATAAATAGTTAAAGTGTGTAACACAAGGCAGAGTATTTTAAATATAGAAAGACATCTGTTTAAGACACATATAATACGTTTGTAAAATAAATGAACAAATATAATTATCGATTTAATTATAAATTAATAATTTAAGACATTTTAAAAAATAATGAGCCTGGGTTCTGGGTCGCAATGTTCATTTAAATTAAAATCCATGTGTGTGCGCTTCGCTCATTTAATCTTAATGAAAAACCGGTTTTTCGGGTTTCGTTACATTCAGTTTAACCCATTTTTAGACCCCGTACTTAAAAAAAGTACAGGGGTCTATTGGGTTTGTTTTAACGAAAATGTGCGTAACAGGCAGAAGGAGGCGTGGCAGACCCCATAAAGTATATATATTCTTGATCAGCATCAATAGCCGAGTCGATATAGCAATGTCCGTCTGTCCGTCTGTCCGTCTGTCTGTCTGTCCGTCTGTCTGTATGAACACCTAGATCTCAGAGACTATAAGAGCTAGAGCCACCAAACTTGGTATGTAGGTTCGCCTATATTGCAAGCAGATCAAGTTTGTTTCAAAATTTGGCCACGCCCCCTTTATCGCCCACAAATCGAAAACAAAAATTTCATATCCAAATTATAAGAACAATTTAAAAGCTAGTGACACCAAACTTAGTATGTAGGTTCCTCTACATTGCAGGCATACTAAGTCCATTTCTTTTTTGGATCGGGCCACTATATCATATAGCGCCAATAGGAACAATCGGTCGAAAATCAAGTTTTAGTATGAAAAACTTTTTTGTTTTATGAGATATCTCAACCAAACTGATACAATATGCATAAGAATTAGTTTTATATATCCTGTCCAAAGTTGGTTGAAATCGGACCACTATATCGTATAGCGCCCATAGGAACAATCGGTCGAAAATCAAGTTTTAGTATGAAAAACTTTTTTGTTTTATGAGATATCTCAACCAAACTGATACAATATGCATAAGAATTAGTTTTATATATCCTGTCCAAAGTTGGTTGAAATCGGACCACTATATCGTATAGCGCCCATAGGAACAATCGGTCGACAATCAAGTTTTAGTATGAAAAACTTTTTTATTTTATGAGATATCTCAACCAAACTGATACAATATGCATAAGATTTAGTTTTATATATCCTGTCCAAAGTTGGTTGAAATCGGACCACTATATCATATAGCTGCCATGGGACCGATCGGGCGAAAACCAAGTCTTAGTAAGAAAAACTTTTTTGTTTTGTGAGATATCTCAACCAAAGTAATATAATATGCATTTAAGTTAGTCTTCTATATCCTGTCCAAAGTTGGTTGAAATCGGACCACCATATCATAAAGCTGCCATGTGACCGATCGTGCAAAAGTCAAGTCTTAGTAAGAAAAACTTTTTTATTTTATGAGATATCTCAACCAAAGTGATACAATATGCATAAGATTTAGTTTTATATATCCTGTCCAAAGTTGTTTGAAATCGGACCACTATATCATATAGCTGCCATGGGACTGATCGGGCGAAAATCAAGTCTTAGTAAGAAAAACTTTTTTGTTTTATGAGATATCTCAACCAATCTAATACAGTATGCAAATAACTTGGTTTTATATTGCCTGTCCGAAGTTGGCTTTAATCGGACCACTTTATCATATAGCTTCCATAGGACCGATCAGCCGAATATCAAATCTTAGTATGAAAAACTTTTTTGTTTTATGAGATATCTCAACTAAACTATTACAGTATGCTTGGTTTTATATATCATGACCGATGTAAGTTCAAATCGGACAACTATATCATATAGCTGTCATTGAAAAAAGTAGTCGAAAATGTATTACAACGCTCTGCAACAGCAACAAGCGGCCAAATTATTATTTTAATTTTTGTAGTCTTTTCTATTTCCATAGTAAGTACGGGGTCTCCGACAGTCGAGTATGCTCGACTGTAGCACCGCGAGCGAAGCGAGCGGGGGGTTGGCGAGCGAAGCGAGCAGGGGGCGGAGCCCCCTAGTTGGTACCGGATTTGCTTAGAAGATTTCCGTTTTATTGCCAAGGCCGAAGGATTCTAAACGCCCAAATGGTGTCCTTAACATGGAACTTTTATTTAGTATTCATCAGATTTCTGATTTATTCAGTCCAAATGGGCAAACGTATCTATGCTTATAATTACCCCACAAAACTTAACCTTAACATGCTTACGCCCATTCACACATGCGCTAGAAATACAAATAATAACCCCTTCAAGCTTCATAGGGGTTGGATGCGAGAGTGTGGATATTTATTCATGGAAAAACTGTGGCGTTTATTTTAGTTATAATTTCATGTGTAAACTCACTCCTTTGGGATTAGATTACAGTAAAATATAAAACTGAAAATTGTTACAGGCATTTGCTTATTTATTTGTATGAAATTTGAATAGGGTAAATACAGAATATCAAGAATATCACTAAGTAAACTAAATAAAAATATATTTAATGTGAAAAAGATAACTCTTCGGTTTAAAATTATCATTTTAATCATTAATCGATGCTTAAATTACCAATTCATCGCTTGATAATGTTTTAGAGAGATGTGAATTTCAAATTTAAAATTATTATCTATAATTACCCATTCCTTCTACCCTGGCACCCATTTTCATCTCTTCGTTGTTATCACAAAATACATTTATATTTCAAATAAATTTAAACTCTTTACATGCGGAAACCTGGGTAAAAAGTCGCTTTGATATTCAAATGCCGCTTAAAAGTTTTATTTTGCAGCTTGCGCAACTAATTTTCACATTTTATGCATAATTCAAGAGTGCTAGACATTTGGCACTTTGGTCACCTAAGGGTTAAAGGAGGCGGGGACATAGCATATTTCATGGTTTCATGACCAAATAAATGCAATGAAATTCATCAATTGACTTGATGCGCACGTCGTCATCTTTAGAGCTGTCGCTACTGGCGTCGCAGTCGCCGTCGCCGTCGACGTCGACAGCGATATTTGCATATAAATTGGTTTTGGCTTTTGAGTTCGTGTTTGGTATATTTTTCGGTATATTTTTTTGTCAACTGCTAATCGGGTTTTTGGCATCTGTTTTAAAAAGCAATTGCAGAACGCAGTATTGTCGATTTGCTCATTATTAATTGTCGCAATTTGGGCTTAAACGATTTGGCAATTCAACATGGCCTGCAGCCGATATCACCAACACCCATGGTGACAATTATACGTATACGCAAATTGGAGCTGGGGTATACGACGTACTCTGCCCTTGGGCCAATTTTGGCTAAAAAGCCCACCCATTAGATTCAGGGCTTCCAAGCTAGGCGGGTTCGCTAGAGTATAACATAAACAGTCAGAAAAATAAAAACAAAGTTTTCATTATAAAATCACCGTTGATTTAATGCTCTACTTTAAAGAAAATATAATGTGCGCTGACTTCCCAAAAATATTGAATTCAGAATTATTTTGGTCTCTAATTATAATTTATAATAATGAGAATAGTTTTGTTAGCGTTTGTTTAGTGAATTCACTTACATTAAAACCAACTTCATGTTGTAGTTATTGTATCCTCATTGTAGCATAATTTGAAACACGTCCGCCAACTTTCTTTGAAAACAAAACGCGGTGCTGACAAAAAATTCGTTAAAAAAGCAAAAGACGCGATTTGAAACGCACCAAAGTCGAGGAACGCCCACAAGGAAAACCATAAGGTTGGAGGGTGACATTATTTTTCATGTCGATGCCTAAAAAGGTCAAACGTCTGGCAGACTTTTAGGTGGTTTTGTGTTCGCAGCGTTTTGTTTGCCTTGCTGATTCTTTGCATTTTTTATGTCAACCGACCTGAAACATTTTGCCCCGAGGGCAGGTGATGCTGTTGCGCTTTGTTTCTATTGTCATCAACTGAAATTGGCTTTTAATGTTGCCGCAGAGATATCTTAAGAATAATTGTTTTGCGTGTTTTTCTTGATTTCTGCACCGTCTTTAGCCCCGCAGGTGCGTTTTATTCCAAACTGGCGTAATTTTTAGAAAAAGTAATGTTTGCTTGGGGTAATACTTCGGAAAGTACTGAAACATCTTGGTAGCTTTTATTTGGGCAAGGGGGCAAAACTTTTTTACTAACAATACCTGTGAAGACTCATTTCGAATTCGTTACTGTAAAGCTTTTCTCCAAGGATCAATCATTAAATCCCGAATTTCATTGTATACTATGTTTGTATTAATTGATTTTGAACAACAACCAAAAACTCATGAACAACTAGAAATCTTATGTATAATAGTTGTATCGATGTGAACTTCATAATTGTCGGATAATACAGTTTAGTAACTGAAAAGTTTTAAAAAAAAAGTGTCTTTTTAGAAGAAATATATTTTTGAAATCTAACACTGAAGATCAACTCTGTCATATGTGCAAATAATAAAAGTAAAACTATCTTCTTTTCGTCTATTCCAATTCCACATGGTTCCACCCCATTGAAATTGAATTCCGCTTAATATTCTTGGTTTGGGTTACGACAATTGTTATCAAGCAACCAGCGACCCATATAACTGCTTTTGTCACGGAAATGGGCAGAATCCAATTTAAGAATGCTCGACTGAAATATACCTCGGCTAAAGGCTTCCTATTTCGTTTCACTCGCAACACTCTACTACACCCCATTAGCCCATCTGATAGATACAGGGTAGTAAAAAAATTTACAGAAGAACACACACAAAATGAACTCAAAGCAAAAGAAAACAAAAATTTAAAAAAGCCAATGCTAGAAAGAGGTTACTAAGAAGAGGGCTTGGGGTGGTTCGCTGTTTGCTGTGGTTCGGGGTGGGTTCAGCTTGCTCCAAGGTTTGCCGGCGGCTGCAGATAGGCACAATAATTGTATCAAAAGCATATTTTCCATTCTGGTAGAACGAATTTTATGCTTTTTCAATAAACATTAACCGATTTTGGTATTTTTTCATAAGAGAACAGCAGCATAGCCAACAAAAAAACAAGTGCGAATGCTTCAATTGAAAACACTCGACATTAAAATACCCTATACCATGTTTCTAAATAGTAATAATTGCAAGTTAAATAAAATAAATTTATTAATAAATGCAAAGTCACTTTAAAATAGTTAATTATTTATAATTATGTACTTTCAATAAACATTAAAAATTTTTCGCCGTTATTCTAGTGATATATGAACTTATATAAGATTTGTTGAGTACAGGGTGTAAAAATAACAAAACGGCAACTTAAACAGCCAGTGAGTATGCAATGCTTTTGTGCGGCAATCATTCATGCGTTCATTATTTCATAGACTACGAGAAGAGTGCGTCGCATGCCACACTCATCCATACACACACGCACACACACACACTCGCACACACGCACATAGACCGCTTAAATATTTTGCTGTCCATTTTTTCCTACAAGGATATGCAAACAAGATAGCCCCAAGAAAAATGGCAATCAATGATTTGGAAATATTTTTTTCTTTTTGTTCTACAAGCTAATAGCTTTTTTTTTGTTTTTGTTTATCAATATTTTCTCTAATCACATTCCATCTGTAGCTTAAGCATTTTTCATTTAAGCACAAATCAAATAAGGTATTTCTGTGTCTTTATTTATATCTTTTTAAATATTCTTGAAATTTTTTAGAAAAAATTCTCTTCTTTTATCTTGCACTTAACACTTCTATTAAACAATACTAAAAACTTATGGCTTAAGATATAGGCTTGCAAGTATCTAAACTATCAGTGTCATACCAAACATATAATTAACATAGCAATTATTTAAGAAACTACTTTTCACTTTGGGAAAAAAAAACGATGCTGCTTTCTGTCTTCCAGCTTATACTGTGCCATTTAAGCTGTAGCTCCTTATTGGAGCTATTTGAAGGCGTAATAGCAACGCTCCACATAATTATTTCCTCACCATCCGCATTTGGCAGACGTCGCATCGATTTTGTTCTCAAGTTACGCTTGCTTTTGTTTACACAAAAATTATGTTTAATGAGAGACCCCCGCCGCTTTGCCTACCCTCGGCTTTTGCCCTTCTGCTGGGGTTGAATCGCGCCTCGGCTACAAAAACTGACAATTATAATTACAAGGTCTTAAGTTTTTCGTGAAAATTATTATTTTAATTATGGTTTGCCAGCGAAAAACGAGGGTTGCAATAAAATTCTATATATTATATTTATGGGCGCATCGAGTGTAATATACATAGATCATAAATCGCTCAACAATAAACACAAATATCCGTATTTATATCGCTTTATGCGAATGACTGTCTCGCGCATAAAAATCGAAAATCATGTACTGAAAATAACCTAATCAACTGATCCAATCAGTTTTTATGGGTCAACTCTGTCCAGTACGAAGCAATCATAACTTTGTCATATGAGTATGAAGTGAGTTTTATTTTCGCAACGAACACGTTGATAATTTTTATTTGCAATTTCGCATTTAACGCCAGCAAATACTGCGATAGCCATGATAACTGACTGGTCTCCATACCCTGTCCTTGGCAAATAAAATAAATATTCTGCTGTACTTTTATTTCTGAGAGCGGAGGAGTAATAATCATTTATTTAATGTGCCCACCATTTATTATTTCTGCTGACCTTTCCCGTCAACGAAGCTGACACTTACAAAGCACAGTCCACTGATGGTCAAAGTTAGATTGGACACTTGCGCAATTTGCGCGTAGTGAATCTAATTGAGTTTATCAAGTAACTACAGCATGCTTCTGATTCACAAGAACGTGGTAGGTCAAGTTACCTTTAATATGAAAAGGATCTGAAATACAAATTGTGTTTAATAAAGCCGATACCCGTGTTGGAATGTTAGAGTATAAGTAACTATCTACCTTAAAGAAATCAATTTCATTCCATGCCATTTAAACGCAGTTCGAAACAGACTTTCTTTTTCTCTTTTTTAACAAGTCATCTTTCAACCCCTTAATTTCCAACTTCAGAAGTAACAGCTTTTTTAAAAGCGTTTGTTTTTATTAAGTCGTTAGTGTAAAAAAGATTGACGAAAACGGACTTATTGAATTGCCCTCGCATGTGTCAGCTGTTTCATGTGTAATTATCATGTAGAAGTCAACAACTCAATGTGGACTTAACAACCGTCACATACCCTACCCTTTGCTGACAAGTACATTTTCGAGAATAAGCAACTCATTTGCAAAGTATAGAGATGAGACCATTAATTAAGTGGCTGATTGCAGCTTCAAAGTATGCTTAAAAACAATTGGCATTGACAATACGAGTACTAACTGGATAATTGCAAAAAAGCTAACCACAAACCGCATGCTGATGATACAAAGAAGCACAATTCAAAAGCAAAACTGTGTCTATCACATTATTGAAAACAAAAATTAAAAAACGTCCAGACGAGTCAAAAATATTCCTCTTTCCGAGCCATATGCGCAGTTGACCACAATAATATGCCACAAAATTGACGTGAATTATTGTGCCAGCGGCATCACATTGAAATCGAAAAGTGAAGCGTATTGAATGCCAAATTGATATAAAATTGAAATTTGATTGGACCTGGTTATACAACGACAGCGAGACGTCCAACCGATTTGCCGCTGGCTAATTTTGGAGACATTGCACAGTGGTCCAGCCCGTAGGCCAAAAATAAAAAAACCAAAGTCCAAATTTTGACTTTAAATGTACCAATTCTTATTTATAATTGGTCTAGCTATTTGAATTTATTCATCTTTTTGTTTTGCTCTGTCTGTCCGCTTCAAGAATAGCATCGAAAGAGACAGCATGATATTCATTGTGTATTGCAGCGTAAGCAACGTGCAAGGGAAGCTCTCCGTAAAAAAATTGTTAAACATATTTAAAACAAGTGTTTGTGCCATGGAAGTGATTAATATTTTGAAGAAAGGTATTAACTTTCTTTTTACAATAAAAAGTATATGTAATATTTGTTGTGTTTTGTGTAAATCATTGTTGTATTTAGTACATAATTGTAAACGTTCTTAGTTTGTCTTTTCTGTGTTTGGTTAGAGTTTTAGTTGTGATGGCACTCTTTGGCATTCACAAATCTTTTTATATAATATTCTTAAGCATTTTAAGAATATAAGAAAGTTTAGTTCAAGTGCCGTAAGGTGCCGTGCGGCTTGCAAAATACAAAAAGGTAACCTAACCTCTATTTGAAAAAAAGCACGTGCTTCTGCTGTGTGTTGTTGTTTGTTGTGAATTGTAACTACACATATATGTAAATATTAAAGGGTAAACATATAAATTAAAAAAATTTATTTATTTTATGTTCGTTTTTGTTAATTACATTTATAATTTCTGTCATTATTATTTTAAGGCGAAATAGTTTCCCGGCGAAAACTCGTTTTACACTGATTGTTCCTATGGCAGCTATAACCTATAGTATCCAGATTTTTACTGAAGTTTCCCAGGTTATATACGAAAATTTAAAAAGTATTGTTGCATCAAAATAAAAAACAATAGTTTTTCATATAAAAACTGAATATCAGACCGATTGTTCATATGGCAGCTATATGATATAGTTGCCCGATCTGGCTGATTTTTACATATTATTTTAGGATAAATATAAAAGAATTTTGTGCAAAGTTTCAAGTCCCTACCTCAACTAGAAGTATTTTTGGCCGCTCTCCCCATACAAGCCGGACCACTGTGCATTGGCCGAGACTGTTTGGTTGCTAAATTGTTGCCTGCTTTTAGGCTGCAATTAAATAAACATAAAATGTCAGCGACTTGGCAAATAATTGCAAATACCCAAAACACCACTACACCAATGAACCAGAACCAGGGCTGCGGCTGTAACTGCGGCCAGGGAGGGTTATGGGAACGCTTGTGGTCGTTTTAAACAAACCGCAGGTGTTGCATACATTTGCTAGCTTTGCATTAATTATGATATGCTGTGCAACATGGAGAACTCTGGGGTCGAGGGGCGTGGCAAACTATATTTGCCGTTCTAACGAAAATTGTAGCATACTTATGGGGTATAGCAATTTTATTGCCATGCACAGGAAGCTGCATAGACGACGCCATTGGAGTCGCCGAGTCGCTCTACGTTGGAGTCCTGGGAGCATGCACCGTGTGACCCGTAAACTTTACAATTTCTTTGTTTAGACTTGTACCAACGATGAGCTTGTAGTTGTTGTAGTTGTTGTTTTTGTTGCTGCACCAAGTTTGTTGCTATTATTATTTTAGTTGGCTGCTCTACCAGTTTTTGGAAGACTCGAGCGGACTCAAAGGACAGGCATGGGATGCTCACATAAAATGTTATTGCAAAAAACTATTAAATTTCTCCAGGGATGAAAATATGATCAGAAATTTAAATCGATTTATTAAAAGCCACAGTTGTTGTCGTTGCTATATCGAAAGGGTCCCACCTGCATACATACATACATACAGACATATGTTGCCAAAAACTTTTCAGCTGCAATACCAAAAGGGTTCTTTGCCAAACTCTGTGCCGAGCGAAGACATGTGACTGCTGCCTAGTGGGCACTGTGGCTATTAAATATAAGTGACATGTATGTTGAGTACAGTAAAGTGATTAGCGCAGTACTTAAGCTACTAGCAAAGTTTGTAAACAATGCAGCATCAATCTTTCAGAAATAAAAAGCAGATGTAAAAGAAATAAAATGTATTGATATTTTAGTGATGTCCTTTTATTTTTATCAATTATTTTTTTTAAATTTTAAAATAATTATGACAACTTAAAATGAATTTTATCAATATATTCCACTGTGCACAGTTGTTGCACATCAACCCATTGACCACACCCTCACAGTTCTGGCAACTTGAAAAACAAATTTACTATGTACACTTAATGTCTAGACAAAGCCTCCAATTACCTTATCCGATTACACGAAGATTTTCGCTGCAAAGTGTTGCCCATTTTGCCCATTTTGGGGCAACCCAAATGTAACCCGTTGACCCAGCATTCCTCTTGCCGCAAAAGAAGTCTTCATGCACTCGTATTACTCGTATTGCTGTCCCTTTGGTCCCGTCTCACATTGTCCTTGTTGACGTCATCAAAAATGTTTCAAATTATTTTCGAGCAAAAGAAATATACTCACACCTCAACACAACAAAAGGAGTAAAAAGCACTTAAGTGCCTTGGCTAGAATTCGGATTTTTAATTGAAGTGCAGCGGTGATTTTACAGTCCTTGTCGTTTTCGGTATTGTTTTCGTTGTGCGTTACTTTCTCCACCCTTTCAATGGGCGTGGTGGCCATCTCGAAAAGCAGGTGTAAAGTTAAATCACAAAATGAAATTAAAATAAACCAAAAGACTGGCTAAGCAAACGTAATGAAGTGGCCAAAATGAAAAAGGATTAACTTGGCTATCCCCTGGGTTGGCCTCTATACGTTGCGCATAATTAGCTGGGCCAAAACATTTTTTTGCATTTTATAAAGGAAAATTCGTTAAAAAATTCATAAGGGCGGCGGCAGCGGGCGTGGCGTTAAATAACCCCTACAAAAAAATTATTACCATCTCAAAAACCATCTGCCCGTCGTCCACGCAGAAAATATAGCGAGAGTCAAAGCAAAAACGTTGCTTATATTTTGTCATTTCACAATATAATTTATTAAAACTCTTATTTACTAAGCGAGCTGCAAAGGATCCCCAAATATATGCAACTAAATACACTGAGCACAAGAATTATTCATGCACCTGATATGTTAAAGTATTTATCTTCATATGTAGAGGACAGCGAACATGATTAATAATCATTTGTAAAAAATACTTTTAAAATAAAACAAATTATAATACTGTAATTTGACTGCTAAAAATTTTAAATTGGTGTATGAATAATAATAATTTATTAGTATTCTCGCTAGCTCTGCATATTAAGTAATATATAAAAAAATACGCATTGAAAGAAAATTCAACCTATTTATATTAATAGCGTGAGCACAAGCATTAATATGTATATTTAGAGGCCTTGATTGTTCAACCATTTTGTGGGCATTTAGTAGAGACACTGACTACAGTTGGGCTGTGGCTGTGGCCGTGACCAAAACCACGCTCTGGTCAATAACCATTTGCATATGAAACGCAATCAAAATGTCAAAATAAACACCACCAGGTCAACAAAACGTCAAGCGATAGACAAACCCTCGGTCGAAACTCGCTTATTTTATTCCGAGTTCTTGGTATAATTGTTTGTACTTTGACATACACATACACACAAACACGCCCCCAAAATTCAAATGCAAACATACGAGCATTCACATACTCAGATATGCACACAGTGGCACCCACATTGGATCCGTCATCCTATTGTTTGTTTACGGCTACTCCTCAGCAATTCCAACAATTTCAGCATTTTTTGTTTTGCCAGGAACGTAGGGAATAAAAAACCAAAAATAATACCATATTGGATACTAACTTCCTTAAACTGAGGTTTGTCTTTAAGGAAAGCTGTAAAACACTCATTGCCTTTTAAAAATTTAATTTTTCTTACTCTTAAAATTGATCTATAATTTACATAAATTCAAGATAATCGATTTTAGTTTGGAAATATCCAAATGAGCAGAGGTTTAGACTCGTTGGGGGGGTTTGAGAATCAAACTTTTCAATTGTTATTTCCAAATCAAAGCACAAAAATGTCGCTGTTATGGGGAAGTAATTCATCTTCAAACCTAAGAAATTAGCCAAGCAAATGATGCAAGAAAAACCAAATGCCAGGCACAGTCTCAGAGACCCAGACTCAGCACTGTTGGGCAATTAAAGGACGCCCAGCTACGCTGATCCCGCTATTCGGTATTCGCTATTCGCTATTCTCACCCAACTCCATCAAATCCCTGAGGCTCTTCAGCAGTGCACGCAGCGAAGTAAACGAAAAATTCATTACAAACAAATTAACAAATAAATCAAATTTCAATACGAAAATTTTGTGTTTGCGAAAACAATTTTGAGTGGGGTACCCCGGGAGCTTCTATGTGAGTAGCACAATCCGCATGGCACGCCCAAACGCTTCGCACATCATCCCAAAAATAATACCGAGATGGGGGCTTGACTGACAGCCGGCAAATCGTCTAAAACTGAAACTGAAACTGAAGCTCTCCACTTGAGAAATCATTTGTCTAAATTAATTCCTGTCGTTTACATTTGCCAGAAGAGAAAAGCAACAAAAATCAAAGATTAAGACAAACATTTACTACTCCTTACCCACCACCATCACCACAACCATCTTCAACCAGCACCACCCCACGGACGAGCCAGAGTTGTATAACTCCGTTAAGCATTGCCTTGAAGCTGTGCAACTCTAAACTCTAAATGTGTGCTATGTGTGCTGTTGTCGTTGTTGTTGTTGTTGTTGCCTCACGCCTCCCTGCCATGATAAATGACATGATGCGCATTTGGTGGATCAACATTTTGCCATCGTCGCGTTAATAACTCATTCGAAAATTCCACCGACAACGTTGCATACGTACATTTTTGCCCGAAAAACAATTAAAATTGTTCCGAGCTCCGAGTCAGGTAGCGCATAATTATAACTGCTAAATCCAAAATAATATAATATGTAAAAGTAACAGGATTTCAACCCTTTACCAGTATTAGTAGAGAGAGACACGAGTATTTCTGTCTCGTGTCTGTCGAAGCATTTCTATTGCAACTTTATTGAGTACTCATAAAATCGACTGGAAGTCTCTCATCTCTGCTTAAATTCTTTGTTTGATAATTAGTTCTGTCAAACGCAGAAAAATACTGTCAACTGCAGTAACAGCAGATTCTTTACAGTGTCAAGTTTAACCATTTATTCAGATGCTCGTTAAAAAATCAATCATTATATTAATCAAATTCGAGTGCTATAACTTAAACATTATTATATTACGATTAGAATGATTGATCACAAATATAAAAATATATCTGTTGTTATAATTTTCTTATAAAACAATTTAAAATCTATAAAAATACCAATACCAAATTTTTTCATGACCCTTACATTTTGAAGCTTTCACTTTCGGTCAACTCTCGGTAGGTCATTTTGATCATAGTTTGGCCTCTCAATTCATTCAGTATTCAAAAATAATTAGTTTCATAAAAAAAATGGGTTTTCGATTTAAATTACAAAGGGTACCCTCTTTCAAGATCCCATGCTTTGGTAAGAAATATCTTAACAGTTTCAAATTTAACCATTTTTTAGACGCTCATTCAAAAATCTAACATTTTATTAATTAAATGGGAGTGCAATTCCTTAAACAGTTTTATGCTTCCTATTGAACAACATAAATTTATAAATATATTAGCTATATTTCCCCTATCTATAAGACCAATTCTTTTAAGGATACAAATTTTAACGTTGGCTGTAGGTTATGTGACACCTTTGAAACTCCTCGTACTGTTCATTTCATTGAGCACATTGTCTAATAAATCAGATGACTTACGGGCATAGGCAACCAGTAGTTTATAGGGTGACTTAAAGCGTTGTTCCAACTGATCGCATTGCTGATCCTCGTGAAGGTTCATGGAGATAACGACGTCAATGAAATCATCGAGAAAATCATCGTGCAGAGCAACTGGAATTCGCTCCAGGAAGGGACAAATCGCCTTAACATTGTCTGGCCAAAGGATAAGGAATAAGTTACGTGATAAGTTACTTTTATATTATATAACTCACCCTTTAATGTCTGAACACCCTCATATACGAAGACTTCGCTGCGCACCTCAACATTTTTGTAATGGAAACCGGCTTCATCCAAAAATTTAGTGAATTTCTGTGCAGGATCAGGACTGTAATGTAGAGGCGAAATAAACTCTTCCACATCCTGCATGTAAGCTGCCCATTTCGCGTTCTTATGAAGAACCTTGTATACTTCATAAACTGGATTGGTGGCGAGAAAGGCAAGTAAACAATCGCCACCTTCAGTTTTTAGCAAGTCATAAATGTTACTTAAAGCTGCAGGCAGATTCTGCACCCAATGCAGACAATAGAATGATGTGACATGATCAAAACGTCCCCTGAGCTGATCTGGCAATCGTTCACAGCCAATATCCAAAACCTGGAACTGTGTTCTCGCATAGCGTTGATAACAATTGTTGGCATAACCCACCATCTTACTGGAAATATCCGTGCCAACGAGCTGTTTATAGCTCTTTGGTAGCAAAGGATACACAAAGTCCATCAGCACATTGCCTGATCCGGAACCCACATCCAACAGCGAGTCCTGGCCATCGGAACGCCACTGGAGTATCGAGGAATACTCATCCAATATGAGCTTGGCATCATGTCGCTGCACCTGGTTGGAGCGCTGATATAACGAGGCCTGATTCATTCTGGCCACTGATATTGGGAGCATGAATTCACAGCTTATATAGCTCCTAACAGCCCCATAGAAACAATAGACATTGCCGACAGCTTTGGTGATATCGTCACTCATCGCTCAATGCTCATTTATTTTTAAAGTTCCAACTGCTCTCAACATTTTTCGTAGTCTCAGCTACACTCGCAAACAAAATTTTAACCAGATGTTGTCATAGTTACATACTGGAAAAATTACTCAGAACATAAATTTGTAATATTTTTATTATGAATTGCTTATTTATAAATTAGACTTAGCTCTCTTTCAAGACCATTGCCTAACATACAGATAGTGTCAAACTTAAAGTGAATAGAATAATTCCAATTGAGCAAATTCATCCTCATTTATATGCAGTTTAAGCCTTCATAAAAATAAAAAAAAAAAAAAACAATAGAGACTGTCAAGGTGGTTTTACTATCTAGATCATCGAACAAAACAGTTCAAGTTCTAGGTTATTTGTGCTTAGCTAACCATTACTTCCTCCCTGGAAACTGAAGCTGCATAACAGCTAATTAAAATGCAAAATCATTTAAGTAGTTGTCATATTTACATATTTTTTTGTACAGTGTATTGGGAATGAATACAACAACACAAACATGAGGCAATTTACAAAAAAAATTTACGAGTTGGAGAACATATGAATACAAGTATACCCAAAATATTTTTAGAGTGCAATGATCTGATACAAACCCAAAAAATTCAATCAGTTCAACGACCTACCTTAAGATTTAACGCGATGTGTATAAAAATAGTGAGACGAACTTACTGCAGGTCTTTCTATTTTGGGATCCATTTTAAAACATAATTTGTAATTGAATTTTTCACCCTTTTTGGCACTCAACAAGTAAATTCATTAGAACATTCCATTTAGCTGCAAAATACATTTCTGTAATTGCTGTTAGACCCCAGATAACTGTGATATGCTTATCATATTTCAAATATTTCACATATGACGTTACGACAACAAGGACAACGTTTGATGTGTCTTTAGATCTGAAACTTCCACATGTTTGTCATTTGTACGAGAACTCATATTTTGATTAACCAAGTGACATCAAAAAGCCTTCGTTTGCCTAATTTTAGGATTCCTTGCGCTGTCTAATGTGTGGGCGTTACGGCTGGTTAATTGCATTTGAGGCAACGCATCGACAAATGTTGTCCCAAAGGGTTTTTGCCAAAGTTTCGTTTAGGTTGGCTTAACTGCCAACAATTAGAGTGAGCTGTTGATTGAGGGGTATAAATTGAACTGTCATATATACAAAAATCAATTATTTCAATGAAATGATTCAAGGCTTATTAGAGTTTTATTGAATTATACCTAAACAAAAGTTAAAGAATAAATTTTTCATTATTATTTTCAAGTTTGCAGACAGTTCTAACGAAATTCTAGTTTTATTTGGTGTCTAATAGATTTACAAATATTTGGCTTACACGCTCATCTCCCTCCTTCGCACCTTCTAATATCCCTGAGTTGGAATTGTCTATAGAAGACTCTGTGTTCATTCAGGAAGTAGTTGCGCTTATTAAACGCATTGTTTTTGTTGTGTGTACACAGTCGGCAAACAAAACAGGAGCTGTCTGACAGAAGGGTTGAGAATCTGGACTTGGGTTTATAGTTTGCTATGAGTAAACGAGATTTTAATGTCCCATAAGGGAATTCCAGCCATATGAGTGCGTGTAAAGACAGTGTGTAGACGAAAAACAGAGGGCAACTTTGAAATTCAAATACAAAGTAAACGGTGATTTGTTGTTATTGATTAAAGAGGACTTACCATAAGGGGATAGAGAGCGATTCCTTGGGAGGGGTAAGAGAGTACCAGAGTCAGAAACTCCTCGTGTGTATCCTTAAGACGTAGCCACAACTTGATGAGTATTTAAAAGTTTTCCATTGTGTGTTTGATGAATATTTAATTAAGCATAAAAGGAGAGAGAGAGTTTTATTCCTGAAAATGTGACCCCTAAGAAGAAGCTGACAACAAGGAAAAGGCAGCCAAAGGACGAAAGGATTGCGCACCAGCTTAAGCACTCGCTATAAGAAAAGAAAGAAAAAATAAAATAAAACAGAATCAATTATCGCTTTGTGCGCTTTACTGGTGGTCGCTCTTTCGCTTGGTTTATTCTTTTTTTTTATATTATTTTAATATGTGTATATGTATAGAGGAGTTTACAAGTAGCGAGCAAGGCGAAAATAATTAAATAGTAAGCACAGACAAGCCGCCTTCAAATACCAAACACACCCAAACCCTTTGGGGCAGCCTGAATAGAAGGGAGAAACTTTTTTGGCTGCTCATTAAACTTGAAAGGGTAGGAGGTTAAGAGGTTAGGGTGGGGAAATGCGCTACGTTACCCACAAATAGCCAAAAGCGTGCGAATGTTGCTGGCAGTCCAGAGCCCATATACTTACACAATTTTTCTTATATTAATTTGTTTTCCTTTTGTTTCGATTTGCTGCTGCTGAAAAATTAATTAAAAATTACACAAATGAACGTTGGTGGATAACGAGCCCCTAAGCTGATTTTGCGATGAAAAATATTTAACGAAAAAAAATTAAAAAAATTGTCGACCTACCGCTTGCCACATGACAAAAGGAAAAAAGCAACAAAATTATCTCACCACTTGCCACGCACGCACACACACACACACACACAGGTATGCAGCACAGGCAAAAAAAAACAGCAACGAAGCTACCATTTTTTGTCGCTTTTTGTTTTTATTTAATATCGACGAAACACCAACAAAAGCAAAGAAGTAGAGAAAAAAAGCTATGAAAGAATCCAATGGAGGGAGCGTCAAAACGAGAGAGAGAGAAAGGGGATAAAATTGGAAAATGTTCCTTAACAAAATATTTTTATAAAATAATCAAATTTTTATTCTTTTTGTTTGCTGCAAATTATTTTTAGCTCCTTGGACAGGGAAAATGATCCGAGATTCAGAATGGGAGATGGAAGGTCTTTGTACTTGTTTGTAAATTAAAATTGGCAACTCTACTAACATTTGATCTGGATATTTTATGTAGTATTTCATTAAGAACTCGGATATCTATTAGAATGCAACTGTAAAGTATTAACAAGTAGAAGAAATTTAAATTTTAATTAAAAAGTAAAATTAAAATAAGTCATTAAAATAAATTATGTAAAATTTGTAATATATATATTAAAAGGTAAGAAACATATCTAATTTAAAAATGAACTGACTTAATCTTAAGACGGTAATTTGATCAATAACTTAAAATACTAATTATTCCTTTCGATGGTCCTCTATTAAAAATTAATCACACTGAAATTATTGTCTGGCCATGGGGACCGTTAATCATTAGACTTTCAAAAAATAAGGATCCCATACTATGTACATTTTGAAAAGCTATCGAAAACTTTAATTGAAAGTAACAAAGTAAACGTCAGCAGAAAAACGACAGAGTCGCCAAGTTGGAAGAGGAATATGCCAACCAAGAAGCCTGCCAAGGTAAAGTCTTACAAATGTATGTATATGTAGTACATATAAATCTATAAATTGGTATATACTTCTTATAAGCACTTAAAATACATTTTTCGACGACATTGTGAAGTAATGGGGCCTTGTCTTCAAGAAAGTTACCCAATTCAAATTGTAATGAGTTGGCATTTTCTGAAATTGTCGTAGACACAAGCTGCCTTTGGTGTTGGCTAAAACAGCTTGTTGGTTGTAAAGTAGCTGAAATGACATTAAAAAGACAACACTCAAAAGTGGAGAAAAATCACAGTGGTCTAGACGGTTAATTTTGCGAAACTCTAAAAACTTAATGGGATTGAGATGGAGAAACATCAGAGAAACTGGGTCATCGGTTCACCTATCCTATGTTCAATCAAAATTTAATCACACATTGATGTCGGATGATAAATCACATGGATGGTAAAACAACATTTGTCCTTAGCTTCATTAGAAACTTTAAAATTTATGTGATAAATAAATAATAATAAACTATTTTCTTTGGTCAGATGTGCCATTTCGACCACTGTGCAGCGTAGGCGTTGAGGACCAACAGGAAGGTAGCGTGGACACGGCACACATATATACACATGAAATATGTGATAAACCCAAGCCGTTGACACCACTCAGCCACTCCACTGGAGTCGTTTCATACTTAGTTTACAATCTTATTATCTTCGCAGGCATCTCAAGTCCACACACAAGCACACACACACACACACACACGGGTTGCCAAGCCCAAAAATATACACCACATTATCCAAGGCAATTAAAAACCTTCCAGGCGTTGATGTCATTGCGTCCTTTTTCGGTTATTTGCTATCATTCCTATCACCCTTGCTCTTTGGCTTCTTATGTGGTGTTTGAGGATAGTCGTCGCAAACTTGATTGTGTTTATTAAACATATTTTGCATAAAATTCACTTTATTTGCAGTTTATTTCATAAGAAAATTACAAGTTGGACGGTTGATAGTTTGGCTGAAGATTTTACTATACTCTATGTGTATATGTGGGATGCACCTTTTTCTTGAATTATGTTTTATCACGTTTTCCTATTCGTTTTGTTGGATAAATATTTATGCATATAAATGGAATGCAAACTATCTCTTTGCCAAATTTACAAAGCACGACAATACATGTTTTCTGATATTTTTTTTTAATATGAAATAAAGCCTTTCATTTGTTTTGAGTAATTTAATCTTAAGTGACTATTATTCTTAACTTCCTAACATCCCTAAGATCGTTTTTAATTATGTCTGCGGAGATTGTCATAAGAATATGGAAACTGTTATTCAGCTAAACTAAAAAAAAAGAAAGCATATTTAGACGAAATTAAAGATTATCAAAAACAACAAGCATATCTTAATATTTTTTCACGTCTGCCTTATGTTCAATAGGAAATAACCGGCAAATCAACCAAAAATACACACACTTTGACACATAAACATCCCCAGAATCGATGAAACCCGGGTCATAGTTAAACCACTCCACTTTAAACCAAAAGCAAACCAAGCATATCCCATAAAAAACAGCTCAATGGTATAAAAAAAACTAAATAACGCAACATTTGCAAAGCAACGTAAAGGAAAATCAAAATCAAATATAGTATACTCAACAAGGAGATTCCCTGTACACACACACATGAACACACTCAGCAGCGATGCTGTTTTATAGAATAATTTCAAAAATAAGCAAAAAAAACCCAATCCTGAAATAAATACTTAAAATAAAATAGACTTAAGAATTTTAATAAAATCAAATACCCATATTAATTAATTTTAAATTTTACAGAGTATAATAAAATTGAGAAAATATAAAAAGTGTGTCAAAAAACCAGCTTTAAACTAAGCCCCAAAAGCACTCGAACCAAATGTCGTCAAGTGAATAATGGGCAAATCCGCAAAGTAAATATGACACATCGCAAAATGGCATTTGACGATAAAAAAAAAAAGAAGAAACGCGGAGCGGAGCGGTGAAAGTAACCCGCCTATTGACAGCGTCATGTCAATGGCATTCGCATATCCATATCCCAGTATCGAGAAAGGTGTTTTGACAAGTCGTCTGTAAGGGGTTAATCTTGGGTCTGCATCCTCTACATTTCACCCTCTCTCGAAATCATCCCCCAACCACCGTAAAACAAATGCGTATCAATAAAAAAATTGTTCCGCTGGGCATACGTATTGGCTAGAGCTCCTTGATAATGTGGAAAGGGGACTCCCACATATACAAATTTTATGCTTAAAAGAAAATGCAACGCAAATGTGGCATAAAGATTACATTTGTGTGGCTGGGTAAGCAGCCTAAAGGGTTGCTTATCCCCTTTTGTCTTGCAATTTATGACTTTTTGACATTGAATCTTTATTTGAAAAGACAGTGGGCCATTCGATGTGCATTAAAATTCAATAATCATAAAATAAACAACCAACACCAACGACTGTCAATTAACCCTTTGCACAAAGTATTCAGCTTCAGGAGCAAATTCCCGCTATGAAATCACAGTCGCAGGCAATAAACGTACTAGAAGAAGAAGATGAAGATGAAGAAGACGCACGCAATATTAACGTCACATAAATCTTGCAAACACTATTACTAAGTCGCTATTAAGTGAAATTGACCACATATTTTATCTCATACGCCCACGCAGACCAATGTCAGACAGCAACAACAAAAACAACAACAACAACAACAACAACAACAACAACACTACACGGTGGTGGGAGGAGGATTGTTAGGCACTTAATTGGTGCGACAGGCGCAGCATAAAGCAATATGAGAGTAAATTATATAAAAGCTGCTACTGGACAGTCACATGAAATTAGTTACTAACCAAAAAGGTTGAAACCAGCATACTTTAAGAGCGAAAAAAGATGCTCGCCGCTCTTTGTTTTCAAGTTCGCGCCAAAGGGGGAATTCTCTTTCAAAATATAGGGGTATTGGTGCTCATTTTTGATCCGCCATTATTTTCTTTAAATTGGATATGGTTTGATTTATTGTAAACAAATAAGTACATTTCCGAAATTGGGTATTCATAATTTTTGTACCAATTTTCGGTTTTTTTATGTATAATTTTTTCCTAGAATTTTCTTGATTTTTTTTTTAAGATTCAATTTTCTAACTTCTCTTCCCACGGTCTGACGAACTTTAAACCTTTATTAAATGTTAACCTTAATTTAGTCTAATTTCTAAATTTTAATTTTCATCAAAAGTTTTTTGAGTTTTTAAATTTGAAACTATTTTTTGAGCTGAAATGAGAAGGCACAAGCTCCACCTAGCGCAAGGTAGCTTCTGGGCACTACTACTGATCAAAACCAACAAAAATTTCCCTCAGAACGAAAAATTTCCAAGTGGACGGAATTTTCATGTGGTTTAGCTGAGACAGTTTATATTGTCATGTACACTGCTGCCAATTTAGCTATTTTTTATCTAGTTCTGGCTAATTTTTTAATACTTTTCTTCATAAATTCAAAGACCAAAGGTGTGGCTATTAAATATTTAAAAAAAATTTATTTAATTTCTGTTAAATAGCGCGTTAACCATAGGTGGCCTAGTTGATGCGCCACCTTTTGTCTGTTTGCAAATAAGGCTCCCTCTACCGTTCGAAGTTTAAAGTGGCCACACTGAAAAATATAAAATGAATGTAATTTTCAAAATGCAATACCTTTGAAATAAATTAATAATTTGATGAAAGCTTAAAATTCGAAACTAGATGAAATTAAGGAAAACATTTTTATGAGGGCTTGCAGTTCGTCAACCACAGATGAAAGAAGTTGCAAATTTAATTCTAAATAATCTATCGAGAAATTGACCAAATTCTAACAAAAATTCTGAAAATATTTAAAAAATGCTTTCTTCAATATTAAGAGAAATTCCAAATTAGGTGAATTTTCGTAGGTGCACCTAAATTTTAATTTTGATTAAATAAGAACAAGTTGCCGGATCGGGCAATTTTGTAGGGTGGCAACCTTTGCACCTGGTGGCAGCCCTCCAAAGCAGTGCGCCAGCTAAGTTGGCAACAGTGGTAGAGTGTGAGTGACGTGTACACGACTGACTTATTGTCGGCTTTTTGTACAATATAAAAACTATACAACTCATTGTTGTTACACAGATTGAAAGCGACACGTAAGTCGAGCATAGTCCTAAGAGTGATAACTCAAAGTGATAACCCAAAGCAACGATGATGCAGTTATTGTGCGCATGTAAGTAATTCCATATGGATACATGACTTTCTTGTACATGCAAATACCGCTCATTTACATGAAGAGTGGCATAAGTCACACAAACACAAATTTTGAGTTAATGATGCAGAAATATTTGTTGTGTTATAATCTATGTTGGGTCAAAATTTCATTATCCTAGCTGTAGTACACACAGCGTGAGAAGAGTTTATTTATGAGGGCTTTGTTTGAAGTAAACTTTAAACACCATTTCTTGAGATATGTCTCTCTTCATGTAAACGAGCAATATGTATGCGTGTGCGTATGTATGTATGTATGTAATCTATCTGTTAACAAATACAATACGCCCATTTACAGCGAGCGTATTGTTGTTGGTGCTGATTTGTGGCAGCACCAGCGCCTTCTACTCACCCTCCGACGGCGTCGTGGAACTGACGCCATCCAACTTTGATCGCGAGGTTATCCAGGACGATGCCATCTGGGTTGTGGAGTTCTATGCTCCGTGGTGCGGACACTGCCAGACCTTGGTGCCGGAGTACAAGAAGTTAGCCAAGGCGCTCAAGGGCGTCATCAAGGTGGGCTCGGTCAATGCCGATGAGCACAACGAGCTGAGCGGCAAATACGGTGTACGTGGCTTTCCCACCATCAAAATCTTTGGCGCCAACAAACGCACGCCCACGGATTACAGCGGACAGCGTACCGCCAACGCAATTGCGGAGGCGGCTCTCGCCGAGGCCAAGAAGAAAGTGCAAGCCGCTTTTGGAGGCGGTGGCAGCAGCAGCTCATCAGGTGGCTCATCAAACTCTCGTGGTGATGTCATCGAGCTGACGGAAGAGAACTTTGACAAGTTGGTGCTAAATTCCGATGATATTTGGCTGGTGGAATTCTTTGCACCCTGGTGCGGTCACTGCAAGAATCTAGAACCCGAGTGGGCCAAGGCGGCCAAGGAGCTCAAGGGCAAGGTCAAACTGGGTGCTCTGGACGCCACCGCACACCAGACCAAAGCAGCGGAATACAGTGTACGCGGTTATCCCACAATCAAGTTCTTCCCAGCAGGCTCGAAGCGTTCCAGCGATGCTCAGGAATACGATGGCGGACGCACTGCATCGGACATTATAAGCTGGGCCAGCGACAAGCATGTGGAGAATGTGCCAGCACCGGAGCTAGTGGAGATTACGGATGACGCGAGCTTCGACAGTGCATGCGAGGGAAAACCATTGTGTGTGGTCTCTGTGCTGCCGCATATTCTGGACTGCAATGCCAAGTGCCGCAACAAGTTCCTGGACACATTGCGCACCTTGGGCGACAAGTTCAAGCAGAAGCAGTGGGGATGGGCGTGGTCCGAGGGCGGTCAACAGCCAGCACTTGAGGAGTCTCTGGAAGTGGGAGGCTTTGGCTATCCAGCCATGGCCGTGGTCAACTTTAAGAAAATGAAATTCTCCGTACTGAAGGGCTCCTTCTCCAAGGATGGCATCAATGAATTCCTGCGCGACATCTCCTACGGACGTGGACACACTGCACCCGTGCGTGGCGCCAAAAAGCCAACGATAACAGGAGTGGATGCCTGGGACGGCAAGGATGGTCAGCTGCCCACCGAGGAGGACATCGATCTGAGTGACATTGACCTGGACGATGATGTCAAGGACGAGCTGTAGAGAGATGTATTGCCGGCTGAATCCGACAAAACGTTTCTCCCCCTAAGACTGCAATTCAGGTTACTTTTTCTACTTATCCAATAAATAAATTAAACCAATTGTCAGTCATTGAAAACCATCGGAATACTATGTATTAGATTTATTCACTAAATGCAAATATACTACCAATGAACAATAACAATACACTTTTAATTGGTTGGCTTTTATTTCGAGTAATGTGAAAATGCACAATATATCAAGAGTACTATTATCTAAAGTAAAAAGCGATTCCAAATTGTATCAGTTATTAAGTACTAAATGCATTATTTGTAAATTCAGATCGTTGCTTAATCTAAAGGTAAATTTTATATAAAAATATGTCAAGATTGGCATAGGTATTGTATAAATTAAGTACATGATGTTCCAATAAACAACCTGTGAGCATACGACTCTAAATTTTTATAGGTGCGAGTTTATCAACGGTGCTAAAAAATAATTATATAAAAAACGACGATGTGAAAACAATTTGATTTTGAATTTAACTGACAGTGAAAACGTTTTTGAGACCGCAAAACGAAAATGAAAACTACCTGCGATGATTGGGGAACAAATAATAGAGACATACATACACACAGTGTATCAAAAAAGTATTAGCACACCTCTTAAATTTTACTTTGATTTATATAATAAATGAGTTAAATTGGAAAACATATAACGATCTAATTTTAATTTGATTAAAAAGTTGTAATAGATGTAAACAAAAAATTTCAATTAAGTCATTCATAAAGAAACACTTGTTGCTTCCGTTAGATTCAAAGTATTTAAAATAATAGTTATTGGCGCGCAAATACTATTTTGATTCACTATAAATTCACCTACATTCAGGTAGATGGACATGTGTGTGTGTGTTTGTGTGCGTGTACGCATGCGCAGGGTAAAAAAGATTTCAAATAAATTCTTTAAAATGGAGTCTGTCTTATGAAGCGAATAACGACTCGAAAATAAACTAATATGAAAGCAAAACTGTAAAATAGCGAATACAGACTCTCTAAATGTATAATAATATGAATATTTAAATTTTCAGACAACAGCTGAACTGGTTATTGCTACATACACACATATGCATGAGTATATGAGTATGCAGGTATACAGGAGTGTGTGTGTGTGTGTGTATACATTAATACTAATGATTTTTATCCTTATTTTTAGGTTCATTCGTTTTAAGTACTTAATTATTTCGATTTCAAATTCGATTTCGTGTAAATTGAGGCAATTACTCAGGCAAGTTGATGATGATGCTTCTGGTCCACCGGATAGTTCTCTATCGATTGTATGGATCGCGATGTGGCCGTCGTGATGGTGGATGAAACGTCCATGAAGCGATATTTCTTATCATCGCGACACAGGAGCGGATAACACATAACTCCATAGTAAAACACTAGTGAGAGCACAATAATTGTAAAGATTATGGCAATAATGCCAAATGTTGAGAAACCCGACTTGCTATCCAAATATTCCTTGGGCGTTAAAGATGTCGTTGTCGGCGGCGTTGTTGTTGTTGGTCCTCCTCGTGGATATCCGTATCCGTATCCATATCCATATCCATTACGTTGGCTGTGCACAGTGGAAACTAGACAACTGGAGGCTGTGTGCGTAACAAAGAACAAATCAATTAGATCGCGTGGCTCATTAAACATTAATTAATATGTTTTTATATAAACTGACATGGCACTTACCTAAAACAAGCACTAAATACAACAAACACGAGTGGCAAGGACGCAACATGTTAAATACAGTGTATGCAATTAATAAATACAGGAAGGGGGCGCAGACGCAGAACCAAACGTACACAAAGCCACTAAACTCTAGAGTTGTATTGAATCGTTGGGATTCAGTTCTATTGAACTAATTTTTAAAGTGAACGAACGAACTAAATCATTGATTGCAGCAGGTCATTTAGTTCAGTCACAAATATTCTAATATAGTTCGCTCACTGCATAAATCCCGAGACAGTTCATTCAGAGAACGAAAAGTGCTGTTGTTTTTGGACGCAGCGTCCTTAAATCGAATAAAAAAGTACTATTCTTCTCGATAACGATATTTGTTAAATGCAGTCGATTATATGTGTCATCGATAGTGCCACAAAAGTATCGATAAAAAACATTATCACTCCTATCTTTTATCAAATTTGCAATTTTTAATTCAATGTGAAAATCCAACTGAGAAAACAGATTAATTATATATAAAATGAAGATATAAAAATAAATCTATCTAATCAACTGAACTAATTGAACAACAATCGGGGATTTAGTTCGTTCGTTCACTTTACCAATTAGTTCAATTGAACTTAATCTAAACGATTTACACAAAATTGCGAGTTTTGGTGTGCGAGTGGAACGAACATTATTGGTGCATTTTCATTTATGGATATTATAATAAATTCATTGATCAAATATGTAAAAAAACACAGAAAATGTTATAACATTTTCGAGTAAAAGCTGTTCGTGAACAATAGAAAAGATGAACGGCCACGCAGTTAGTTGAAAAAACTCAAAAGCAATAACAAACAACGAAAAGGTGACGCGACGACGACAACGACAACGACGCTCGTTTTCAACCGTTCTGTTCTCATCTTGTCATTGCCAGCAGCAAGTTATTTAATTCGCCACAAATAAATACAGTTCAACAATTGAAAATCTGTCGTGGAATACATACGCGAATCGTGCAGTGTATGCGACAAAATCGAATGAGAAAATAGGTACAGTGAAAATTTTCTTGCTTGTCAATTCGTTTGTCGGCAGGCAGCAAACAGCACCACAAAGCGGGTACAAGAAGAAGCACAGAAGGCAGAAAGTGAACAGCAAAGAAACGGAGCAACAACAAACGAAAGAAGGAGAAACGAAATACAAAGTTGCCGTTGTATTTGTATTTGTTGTGTGTGTGTGTGTGCGTGAGTGTGAGCTTGTACGTACGAGTGTATGTGTAGTTTCGAATACAAACAGTCACAATTTTTTATAATAAAAATTAGTAAATGCTTGTACTGGAAAAATGTCACATTTGCCATTGGATGCGCGGGCCATACTCCAGCACCTAAATGAATTGGGCTATAGAAATATATCCGCCGAACAACTACGTGAATTTCTAAAAGGTAAGACTCACAACCCCCCACCCCTACCACCCGAAAAAGCCAACCAAAGGCAGCGCAGTTCCCGCCATTGCATCTTTGTGTGCATATATGTACATACATACATGTATACAAATTATGCGTGTGTGTGTCTGTGTGTTAGTGTGCAATAAGCATTTTAAAGAGTTGTTTGTTTTACAGCAAACTGTTTTTTTTTGTCTATTTTTGCACAAATTTTGTGAACGATTCGTCACCATTTTCTTTCTTCATAAGTACGAGAAAAAGCAAGCAACAACAACGACGACGACATGTCGAAGGTGTGTGTAAGAAATGAACAAAAACGAGTATTACTCGCAATTTGTAAATAACAGCAGAAATAACGAACAACAACAAATTTGCCACAGCGCTTTGTTTGTGTACTTGAGGTTACACAGATACACATACAGTTGCATGCGTACGTGAATATGTGTGTACACACATGCAAACGAACACATTCAATTGCAGGCGTTTTAGAGCAAAGCAACGCTAAATACAAATACAAATACTCTGCCGCCGCTGAGCCCATGGCAGTGTGTTTGGGAATACCTTATGTGTATGTGTATCTGCGTGTGGACATGTTTCGGGTTCCACGGCATAGACACACATAAATGCCGAAACTCGTAAAATGTGCATGCTCTCGTCGTATGTATGTACATACATAAAACATTTATTTCGTTAGCTGTCTGGCAGCTCCATCTACAACTTCATCTACACACGAATATTATTTATCTACACACACACACACACAAAAACATTACATATTATGCACGTTTGTATCTGTGTGCGCGCGCTTTGAAATTGTGCGTTTCGTTGTTGTTTTTGCTTTTTGCTTTAGCTCTCTGCGTTTACGTTTTCTTGTTTCTTTTTTTTTTTTTTTGTTCATCTTTCCACTCCGTTTGGTGCTGTGGAGCATTGTTGTTTTTGTTTTCTGTCTGCTGTGGTGAATTTGAAAACAAAATTCGTCTCTTTTGCTCTGCTGTTCATATAATGTAGAAACTTTTTGCGCATTCGTTTACTTAAATATCTGTAGAGTTGTTGCAAATGTGGTAACATCTTTAAATTAAGAGGCAGCTGCTAATATATGTATGTGTATATGTACGTATTCGTATAATACATGCAATTGAACGTGTGCGCTTAATTCTGTTAGCCAAACGGTCGACGACTCGTCAACTCGTGGTTGTTGTTGTTGTTATTGCTGTTGACATGGCTGACATGGTATTCAACCCTGCACACGCATTGTGACACAAATACACACACACACATGTTCGTTTTTAGAGTGTATGTTTTGTGCTGCGCATGCAATGTGTGTACGTAACGGTCAACAAACCAATTGTATGGATGTATTATCTGCTAAAATATACGAACGTAAAACGTGGACTCGCTTTCTGTAAAACAAATTATATTTTCTATTCGCTCAGAAGAGAATTCAAAGAAACGTATTTAAATTTATCCGGTTCTCATGACAGCTGTTATTAATATCTGCAGTTGAATTTATCGAATTAATAAATAAAATGAACGAACATTTTGAACCATTTTGAAAAGCAAAAAGTATCGATATATTTTGTTTAATTTTCGTTAAGTTATTTATTTATTTTACTGCCTATTTTTTCAACTTTTTTTTACATTTATTTATTGGTTTGCTAATTTTTGTAGTTTGATATTTTATATAAATTTATCGATACATTTGTTCTCTAAGCAACGATCTGGCAACGCCGCTGCTTTTTTCTGTTCCTTTTTATGTTGTGCTAAAAAAAAGTTATCAAAATTGCCGCTTAATTTATTAATTTAAAATAAACGCATTACACACACATAAATGCCGTAACAAAAAATAACACACGCAAAGTAAATTGAAAGAAGCCTGCGTTCGATGTATGAATGACCATGTGAAAAGAGAAGAGAAGAGAAAAGAAAAAAGTGTAAATATTGTGGATTAAATGCTGCTGAAAGAGAGAGAGAGATGTGAAGCTTTTGGTTGGTTGGCTGCTGTTCCAGTAGGCTAAGAGAGCAATCAATCAATAATAATGATAATACTAATTGTATATTTAATTTTCAATTTGTTTATCTCTCTAATTCTTGGTTCATCGCAACAGCTTATTTGCGCCTAAAGGTATGCAACCGCAGTCGGATAAGCAAAGTGCTATCAAAAGCAAACATTCAACAACAACAGCAACAACAACAAGGGCTAATCCTGAAGAGCAGCAGCAGCAGCAGCCACCACAACCAGAGCCACATCAACAGCCACAGCCTCAGCATCAGTCTCAGTCTCATCAGCGATCTAAAGTAAAGGTCATCAAGAGCAAACGTCCACTTTGTCATTTCAAGTTCTATTTGGACATTTGCGATCATCAGCTGACCAAGCGCATTGAGTCGGAAATCAAAGCGCTTGGAGGCACACTTGAGTTCTTTCTCAACGACAGTATTACACATTTTATAACCGATAAGGACAAGAGTTGTACCAATCCCATTCCCGCTGCAACTAATCAAAATCGTCCTGGAACACCTTTAACGCCATCAACACCGAATACGCCGAACGCATCTGGAATCAACGAGGATGTCACTGGCGGGATTCAGCGCAAAAGTCGGCAGACACGAGCCGACACGATTCTGAGTCGCGTACGGGAAGCACAACAAAGTCTATCCATCCCAATTGATTCAAATGCTAGTCAAAGGCAACATCAGCGACACAACAGCAACAGTAACAACAAACAAAACTTGAATGTAACGTACATTGTCTGGCAGACTGAGTACGCATTACGTTTCTTTCAGCGCATACAGACGGAACTACGTCAGTATCTGCAGGGTGGAGGAGGAGAGCCAACAGGGACAGGAACAGGAACCGGTACTGGATCTGCTGACAGATCAGCGAATATCCAATTGAAGGGCAATTTCATCAAGATCGAGTCAATCAAGCGCAACCATCGACCCTATTATCATTTAATTAAACAACCCGAGGAGTGGCCAAAATTAGATTTGAGCAGTGACGACGGCGCCTTTCGTTTGCAGGCCAAGAAGACGACGACGGATGTGCTGCAGAGTATGACACGCAAGTCGCTTGGCTCACGGACATCGCAACGTCAGCAGGATAAGGATAAGGACAAAGATAAAGATAAGAATAAGGAACAGCCACAGTTGGTGCCACTGCAACACGCTGCGTTGCAAGCGTGTAAAAAGCAAACAGCTTCCATACAAACGCCGGATAGTCCAAGATCACATTACCGAGATCACATCAAGGAGTCGAGTGACAAGCAGTGTGGTGTTTGTGAGATTTGCAAGATTGAATACGACACATTGACCATACATTTGCAGAGCAAGGATCACGAGTTGTTTGCCAAGAACGCAAACAATTTTCTGGGCTTGGATACACTCATTAAAGTGTCGGCTAGTTTAAGCGGATTTCTTCAACGGGAAGAGCAGCATCAAAAGCTGCAAACGGAAGCGAAAGCAAAAAGAGAAAGGGAAACGGAGCAAAGAGACGTTGAGATCTACAGCGATATGGAAGTGGATGAGCTGTTGAGCGAAACCTTGAAATCGGTTAATCAAACGGATAACAACAGCAGCAGTGGCAATAACAATAGCAACAATAACAATAACAGGCAGCGACCATCGCCGGTTTTGCGTGAGAAATCCAAGCGGATCACCAAGGGAAAGCACTCATCCGAAAAGTTCCAGGCAACGCCAAATTCACCGACAAATCCACAAGCACTGGCGCAGACACCAACACAGACACCTTCGCCAACGAAGAAGGTGACGAGCCTTGTGGAATTGCAGCGCATGGAGTTATCAGCCAGCAATAATGCCACAACAACCGCTGCCACGCCCACAAATCCGACGCGACGCAAGACTAATAACTCGGTATTGTCGCCACCGATTCGCGCCATGTTGCCGCCCTCATCCCTGTACAAGGTGGTAGAAGCTAGTGATGCCACAGCGACACCGCCACGCATGCGACGAGGTGCCACAAATGCCACTATAGATTCACCTTCGTTGATTGTCAAGTTCCAGAAGGTGCGACAATCGGAGCTGCAGCGACTCAACGGTGAGGCGGAGAACTTCATGTTTCCCAGAACAACGACTACGGCCACAACACGCAGCAGCAGCGAGCTGCTTACGGATGTGGATCGCCAAACAACATCTGATGCACGTGGTCATCATAGCATATCCTCGGCCAGCATAGACAGTACCAGCGAAATGGAGGCGGTTGCTTGCAGCACAGCAACAACAGCAATAATGCCTGGACGTGCCGCAGCTGTGGGAAGGCGTCGCAAAGGAGCGGCCGGAGTGGGAACGGGAGCGGTGCCGTTGCAACTACTACGTCAATTGTCAACTGGCAGCAGTAGCAGCAATGGCAGTGGAGGTGGTGGTGGTGGTCAACAGCGCTTTCCAAACGCCCCCATCCAGCCGGAGATGCAATCGCAACTGTTAAAGTCACGCCAGACGGTGGCAACGACGACGACAATGGCGACGACGACGATGACGGCGACAGCCACCCGGAAGAGCAGCCGGATGGCGACAGCCATTGTGACGGCGGCAACGACCAGCAGTCAGCTGCAGTTGCGCCGACAGACGCAGTCCAAACTGGAGGATGGGATGGGGGAGCAAACAAATACAAATAGAAAGAAGATGACAAAGCAGCAACAACAGCAACATGAACAGCAAATACAAGAACATGAGGATGAGGATGATGATGAAGACGAGGATGAGGATGATGACGTGTCCAGCTGTTCCTCTGGCAGCGATGAGGATTATGTGGCCAGCACAAAGTTACACAAATCCCTGCCAGCAACAACAACAACAACAACAGCAACCAGTCGTGCGGATACACGCGAAGAGCGTGCTGCAAGAAGGTTATCTCGTCTAACCATCAGTCTGAAACGAAATGCTGGCCAGGCACACACACTCAAAAAGTCACCAGCAAGGCGTTCCATCAAAAGCCAAAAACTGACAACACCCAAAACCAAACAGGACAAACAACAGACGCCACTGTCGGCGACAACAACAACGGCAACAACATCAACGAAGGGAGCAAAGGCGACGAAGATGACGACGACGACGTCGCTGGGAACCGATCTTATGTTTGACTGCAGCAAAAGTGAGAGATTGCAAAAGTTGCGCTATGCATTCGAGGAGCTGCCCAATGCGGATCTGTGGCATCATGTGTTCCAGCGCCAGGATGCTGGAGAGGAGCACTATTATAGTTACTATGGCTCAACGCGTTACCGTAAGCTGCCTTACGAGATGGGGCCCATTCCCATGGAGCGCACAAAGTCACACAATTGCAAGTTGTGTCCGCAGCAGCAGCAACAACAACGGGAGCAGGTCCAACACTCTAACGAATTAAAGTCACAAATTAAACTGGAACAGACGGATAGCAATCAGACAACAGCAACAACAACCACCACTTGCTCTATGTATAAGCACAAAAAGTTGCATCTGCTACAACGCTATCAACAGGAGCAGCAGCAGCACCAACAAAAACAACAACAACTAAACATTGCCTTGCCCATAGCCAAATGTGATAGCAAGGCCAGCACACCAGAGCTAATGGAACGCGACTTTGTGCCGCTAAATGAACGCGCTCAATTGCTGGAGGTGGAACGAGCGTGCAGCTCCAGCTCCAGCTGCAGTAATAGCCAAAAGAGCAGCGTCAACTCGCGTAATAAACACTTGGCCAGAGTTGTGGATTTACCGCCACGTAAATCACCCAGAGAGCATGCATCCACATTGGCATTGGTTAGTTGTATTATACGCCAGCGACAGGATTCACAAAGCAAGACCAATTCGGAGGCAGAGGAACCGACACTGAAACAGCCACTGAAACAGGAGAAGGAACAGCTGGAGATGGCAACGACACCAACGGTAGCAGCTGCATCCGTATCCGTATCAACAACCACAACCACATGTGCTTCTTCACACAAGATACGTTCGCAGGCGGCGACACCAGTGGAGGAGCTGCGTTTTGCCACCGAGATAAGTGAGACTGTCAAACGTATGCGTCGTGGCCAAAATAAATATGATGCCGTAACCACAAAAGTTCCTGCCACAGTTCCTGCCACGGATTGCACATCTACGCCATCTAGATGTCGTCGTCCGACTGCCGCAGCAGCTGCCGCCGCCGCAGCAGCAGCTGTCACGGCAGCAGTTAGTTACTCCCGACGTCTGGAGTTAGCCAGAAGAGGAGAGGTGAACAGCAGCAGCAGCAGCGTGATGCTGGGCAAGCGCAAGCGTCGTCAAATGGCAATAAAACCGAGCACAGGGCAGACGGCACCGGGCATGTCCTTAGCGGCAGGAGTACGCAAGCTTCCCAGCAAAAAGGGAATACTTGAGTATGAGATGGAGGACAGAGCACTGAAAGCTTTGGATGCGAGCATGCAATATGTGAATCCCATGTTAATTGCCTGGCAGATTGATAAATATCTTGAGCTGACTAACATCGATCTGAATGAACTGAATCTGAATGTGGCGGAAGAGGAACAACAACGGGAACAGGAACAAAATCGGGAGCAACAACAGGTGCAGACGCCACCGCCAACTGATTATTGTTTCACCAGCGAATTTGATCTGTGTGATTTGATGGCCGCCAGTGCTGGCAGTGGCGATGACGATGATGAGCTCCGCTCTTCCCGCTCCGGCTGTCGTCGAAATAGTCGAATGAATCTGTTTACCAGCTATCAGCGAAAGCGCAAATGCCTCAAATCAAATCGCACTGGTTGGCCCCGGGTTCAGAGACGCCGTGCCGCAAGAACGCAGAACAATGAGCCTATTAATTTCCGAGAATTGGGTGTGTTTGACAATCTGGAGGCAGGAAAGCATCAAGGCTTAAAGCAAGAGCCTCTGGAAATAGAGGAAGAGCAAACAACAACAACAACGACGACGACAACAACAACAACAGCTGATAAGGAGATCAACAGAGAGCAAGATGATGATGATAATGATGATGGAGATGGAGCTTTGGCAGTTGATAAAAATGAAAGAACAACACGACAGGATGCAGTAATGACACCACCAGCCACCGATGTGGATGAACAAGTCGGCAGCAATGAGAATGATAATGATGATGAGTCTGTTGATGATGCTGTAGCCATTGAAAGTCAAGGCGACGACGACGACGATGAAGATGAAGATGATGAAACAATGGCCGATTCCGTTGATCAACAGCATAATGATGAGGCGGAAATTGAAGCAACCGATGCGGATGTTGAGGAGGACGAGGATGCTGAAGACGACGACGACGAAGATGATAATGATGAAGATGATGATGTGTATGAGGATGCTTACGGCGAGGCACAAGCTACAGCAAATGATCAGTTGACCTCACAACTGACCACTGATGAGCCGCCTATTAAAAGGGAGCGCATTAAATACGACAAAATTGCCCAAAGTCCAGTTGACAATGCGCGTAATCCAGCAAAGGAGCCTTTAATCGCATCCAATGGATTCTGCCTCAATGTAACATCGACACCAAGCACACGACAACCGCGACAACAACAGCAGCAACAACAACATCGTCGGACGCCACAATTGAACGGAAGCTTGGGCAGCTGCATTTCGCCGAGTGAGAAACTAGGTGACAATTCCGACATCTTTACCGTATCCTCTGATGGCTTGGAGACTGACCTGGATTTGAGCAACACTCAAGCCGGTGACTCCACGGAGCATTGTCAGCATCAGCATCCACATCAGCATTTACATCATCAGACAACGCCGCCCAAGCGAAAGTTTGACATTAGCAAATATGCGCCCCCAAACAGTGGCGGTAAGGCGGCCAGTAGTTGTGCCGCTGAAGCGGCCACAGCAGCTGTTAAATCGCTTGCCATATCGCAGTTCCTGAAAAAGGAGGTGCGTGTCCAATGCCGGCGACTGCGAGCGCCATTTCGTCGTTTTCGATATCGTCGCTGATCATCATCATTATCATATCTTCACTATCATTATTCGAGTATCAGCCATTATCATTAATAAGCCAATGTGTTTAGTTTTAATATAAAATTGTAAAGTCAATATGCAAAATGTTCATTAGATTACCACACACACACACACATAATATCTCTAGCATATGAAATTGTATATTGTTTTTCATCTTTTGTTTTATCGCATCGCGTCGTTCTGCTGTAAATTATACATTCTCAATTTTTACATTAACATCTCTATATCCAACTCATACAGACGCACACACACACACATACTTAGCATAATTTGAAATACAACAACAGAAAAATACGTAAAATAAGCTTAGTTTAATTATAGTTTAGGAAAAATTCCATACCCTTTAATATGCTATAGCCGCGAGTATCTCCAATCATAAAAACAAAAGAAAGAAAAACAATATTATCATTCAAATTTAAAGAAATTATTTGCTAAATTGAAAACTTTATTTTCGCTGTTTGATTCTAAAAAAAAAGAAATAAAATAAAATATCAACATATGATGCTCAAGCTAATGTAAAACCACAAAATAAAACCAAAAGCAATTGTAAAAAAAAAACGAAAAGAATAAACCTAAAAACAAAGAAAACATTAAACATGCAAATAAATATTATATGGTAAATTTCTTTTCATTTTAAAATAAGATTACTCACATTTTTATTAAATGATGTTTAATATAAATTTCACTTTCACAATTTTACCCAGACCTCCGAAAACTTATCAAATATGATGAGCGTTTGGCGTCGTACTCGAAGGAGGACTATTTCAGCAGTCTGCATAAACGCGACACCGTCAGCTCACGCGCTAAACTAGGCGACAGGAACGGGGACACGGATAAGGAGAATGTGCCGCAGGAACGCCTGTCCGGTGGTAGCAAGGATCGTCCTAGTAGCGACAAAGGATTGGAAACCTTGAATTTAGCATGCTTGCTTCAGGATACACTCTCGATAGATGCAACAAAGAAGCCAAACAAAGAGAGCGATTGTAAACGTCGCAGTCGCAGCAAGAGTCGCAAGCATCCAAAGCATATGACCAGAGGTCCATCAAGTGATGAGTCTGACCCAAACCTGGGCCCAAATGTCGCCACTCGTTCGTCCAAAGTGCGCAGATCTTCTCGACCTCGCAGTGCCGGTCGTTTGTCAGCTCTGGGTATGAAACTTGCTGCTGACTTTATATTCATATTAAATATTTGCATGGCGTTCTTTTAATTAACAGCTCAAACCCAGGTCAAACATAAGCCGAGACATCCACAAAACGATCCGGTCGCCCTGTACCACTACTATCAGAACGAGTGGGCTCATTTTCGACACCAAATACCTGGCGAGAAAATGCATGGAGACCAGCGCTGGGGAGTCCGACCTAAGCTCAAGGGTTCCAAGTGAAATGGAGGCCATACAAACCGTTTAATTTCCGTTTTTATTTATAATTTCACTTCATTTAAAACTTTTGACAAATGTATCAATTGAATCGAATATATAACGCAAGATCTGATACGATATGATAATTTGATTAACATTTATCCGTAATATTGTATATTGTCCTTTACAACAGTTGCAGCAAATCACATTTTCATATTCCATTTAACAATTATTGTAGGGCTTTGTCAATAAATACTTTAATTTATTACAAAAATAAACATATATATGATACATATTTATTACATTTTGAGTGCAACTCAAGATCATTGTTTTTAGCCTAAACAATTTGTAAAGTTCTGATTTGAAACATTTTTCACGTTCTTCTTTCCTCATTTCGCCTCGACCTGTTTTTCACAGTCTCCTTAAATCTTATCAAAAAGATATTTTCGAATTTAATTTCTACACATTTTACATCAAAATATCACTAATCTTGTTATCAAAACCTTTAACTTGACTTTGAAAAATCGGGCCTTAAGTTTGTGTTATATTATTATACCCGTTACTTATAAAAAATAAGTATATGGGTATATTGTGTTCGTTGGAATGTATGTAACAGGGAGAAGGAAGCATCTCCGACCCTATAAAGTATATATATTCTTGATCAGCATCAATAGCCGAGTCGATATAGCCATGTGTGTCTGTCCGTCTGTCCGTCCGTGTGAGCGCCTAGATCTCAGAGACCATAAGAGATAGAGATACCAAACTTTCACTAAAAGACTATATACCCCACGCAGATCAAGTTTGTTTCAAATTTAAGCCACGCCCCCCTCCGCCCCCGCAAATCGCGAAAAACCACCACACCCACAGTTTTTGAGATAATACGTTTTTTGTGATTATTAGCGTTATCTATTAGCGTTATCTATCATCCCATTGAATCGCATTAAGATCGGACATGTAGAACGACAGTTATGGCGAATTAAAGTTTTCAGATCAAAACAAGTATTTTCTTTAAAGTACTTTTCAATATATTAAAGTAACGGGTATCATATGGTCGGGATCTCGACTATAGCCTTTCCCGCTTGTTTTTAATAAGATGTCGAAAAACTAAATTATTTGGACTTCTAATTTGTGGCCCTCAAAAGGACCTTTTTGTTTAGGATACTGTAGGTCAAGCTAAAATTAGCTTGAAGATGTTATACTTGGTGACAGCCTTGGTTCCCTCACTGTCAGCGTGCTTAGCCAGTATCCGACTGGTGATAGTGAATGAATCTAATTATAATAAATTAATAAATAATCATTGCCTTAGATGAGATGGAAGTGTCGGGATAAACTAAAACACTGTAATCCTAATTTTACATTTATTTAAGAAACTTGTAATAAGTGGAGATCAAACTTTTAAGGTTTTACTTTCCTGGATGAGTGCCGATATCCTAGGCACCTGACATTTGTATTTTCCTGGTGTGCATTTACGGTAAGATTTTGTCTATAAATAAAAGGAGACAAAACCAAGTAAAGTATTTTCCGATCTCATTTCACAAATTCCACTGGGCGCATAAATCATTGACATCTTTGTTGGACCTGCCTTTGACAGGAAAAAAAAAACAAATATTTGAAACAATTTTTGATGGAACAAATACATAATACTTTATTCGATTTAATGAACATTTATTTATTAAAACTTATATGTTGCGCAACATTGGAGCTAAAAATCTATTGACGACACTATAGTTAATAATTCAATATTTCTTTATTAACACTTCTTTTATTTTTATACCCTGTGCACCTTAAAAAATGAACAGAAAAGGGTATAATGTGTTTGGCAGAATGTATGTAATAGGCTGAAGGAGGCGTAGCAGACATCATATACATGAAGACTGGCATAAGTCAAAAGACACGAATTTTGAGTTAATGAGGCTGAAATGTTTGTTGTGTTAATCTATGTTGGTCAAAATTTCATTTTATCCTAGCTTTAATACACACAGCGTGAAAAAAGTTTATGTATAACCGTTTTGCAGGCAGACATACGGCAAGTGAAAACTTTAAACGCATTTATCTCGAAATGCCATTTTTTAAGATATGTCACTCTTCATGTAAATGAGCGATATATTCTTGATCAGGATCAACAGCCGAGTCGATTAAGCCATGTACGTCTGTCTGTCCGTCCGCGCGGACAGACTTGGTTCAAGCGGTTCCATACATCAACAATTGGTCGAAAATCAACTTTTACTGTCGAGCGTGCTCGACTGTAGCCACACCTCACCGCGAGCGAAGCAAGCTGGGGGCGGAGCCCCTTTGTTTTTAGCAGCATACTGCCTCTTTATAAATACGTATGTATGTAAATACAGCAGTGGTGTCCAAAATATGTAAAGGCAAACAAAATTGGTTGAAAAGTCAAATTCTGCCGGCGTCGCAGCCGACACACGTTTAGACTCTAAACTTTAGAGAGAGAATATGTGTATTCTGTAAATAGCACGCTCGGCAGCTTGTTCTCTTACGATGCCAGTGTTCGGCTGCTTTTGCTTTCACGACGCATGCGTTCGGTTGAAGCTCGAAAGTCAAACGCGCAGTTTGATTCGTCACGTTGCCTTCGTGTTTCTCGGCTTCGTATACAAGCGCACTGAAATACAGTCACTTCTCTCATGGTTAACAGAGATGAGTGCATTGTTTTGAACAATACTTTATTAGAGCTATGCAGAAGTCAGGCAGTAATTCTGTTTTCATGTTCGTTGATTTATTTTTATCTTGATAGTATTTTGGGCGGACTCTTCTTGAGTTCGATTTTCTTGGTCATAAAGGTTACGAATTTAATCTTAAGTAAATAAAAATAAAACAATAGGACAGGAACCGTGAACCACTTAAAAGTATTTTTATTTATTTATTTATTTATTGTCAAGCTATAAGCAGCCGACATTTAACTATACATTTAAATTAAAATATAAATTTAATTATTACAGTGTAATGTAAATGTAATTATAAATATATATTTTATATTCTGGGGGTATCTAAAATGAAAAAGAAAACGATTGGTCCAACATTTGTTGCAAGGATTGGGGAAAACCCAGAAAAAACCTATCAGACCAAGATACAATTAGAGATTAGTTAGTTAGTTAGAAACAATAATATAGAGGCGTTAATAGAAGCCGAAGAACGTTCAAAACTAATCGTACGGGACGGATTGTTATAGTCAGCAAACAGAATACGAAAAGGTTCATGCAAAGCCCAGTTAATGAATTTATCTAAAAGGTATGTTGAAAGTTATTTCGTCCATCAAACTAACTGAGTCTACTACAGCTACAGCTTAAAAGACTTTTTAAAGGCCAAATTTATTAAAGTCCCTTACCCTACTTAAAAAAGTTGCCCAGACCATTTCTAATAAAAAGAGGTTAAAACGACTATTCACGAGAACTGTCCAGAAACCAAGATTCTAAAAGTAAAAGAATTCAAAAGAAGCTTTTGGCTAGGTCAGATTGAAAAATCTGGCAAATGCTAAGAATTACATTACTTAATTGCAAGGTGAAATTTGAATCTTTCAAAAAAGGCATAAATAGTACAACCCAATGCCACAACAATACCGCTGCATTATATGCAGGAAAATGCAGCATTACAAAAAATGACAATCCTTCCGAAAATAATAAAACGCAGTGCGTTAACTGCAAGGGACAGCATACAGCAAATGCTAAGATATGCCCTATCAGAATCCAAGTTGCTGAAAAAATAAATCAGAAGCCTAAAACTTCTGACCAAAAAGCAGCTAAGGCAATTTCCAAAGCCAAATTTATAGCCTCTATGAAAATAGAAAGTAGCACTCCCTTTGCTTCCCAGTTCAAACATCCCGAACAAAAGCACTCAAGACAAGCACTCAACAAGATCCTAACTCTACGTCAACAGCACGCATACAGCCACTAGTTTACGCTGATGATATTCTTCTGCTATTCTCAGGTGCATGGATAGCAAGTGCAGAAATGGATCTCAACCGTTATCTTGACCAATTGAGTAGCTACTTCTCCAAATGACGATTAAAATTAAATACAAATAAATGCGAAGGCTGTACATTTCTTGGGCCCAGAGTTAAGGATATATACAAAAATGCCAGAGCATTCCAACCAAAATTATATGTCAATGGGAATACACCAATCAAAATAATCGACTAACTGAAATACTTGGGTGTCATAAATGATGACAAACTAAGTTTCCATCTTCAGGTTGAAAATACCCTCAAGAAGGCCAAAATTCAACTTCAGCAAATATACCATATTTTCAGACCCTTTAGCCTAAACCCATCTCACAATAGCATAGAAATAGGTAAATTACGTTCACTCGCTTATAGGAAACTAATTCAACCCATTCTTATCTACGGTCAGATAAGCTGGTTTAATATAAAATCCAGCCAAATGGAAACAATGCGTATTTTTGAAAGACGCATTTTGAGGCAGGCATTTTGACCTAAATCAACATAATAGGAATCCACATATTTTAGGAAGCGTAGAGCAGATCCGAATACCATTTGAATATTCAGTGGATCACATCACTATTAACCACATTAGTCATCTTAAAGAAAAGGGTATAATCTTCGACTCAGACAATAACCTAATTGTTTACCATAGAAAACTCAATTCCATAGACACAACCGATGGATTATCCTTCAACATAAGTCAATCTAATGCTCATTAATGATTTGGCGCAACTTACTCTTTATTTTCCCTCCTTCTTTCCATTTCCTTGTAAATATACTGAATCTATCTATCTGTCTATCCATCTATCTTTCTACCCTATCCTATCTAGCTAATTAATTTGTAATGTAGCCTTAGTTAGTTATAATAGTTATTTAGTTTTAAGAAAATACACACAAAATCAAAAACATTAATGTGATTTAGGTTTTTACTCCCCGAGCCTTTCCTAAAATAAGTATCATAATAACAGAAGTTTCCAAAACTGTACAATAACACGAAAAACTAAGACTAATACTCTAAATAACATGTAATAATAGATCTCTCGCCTGGATAAGCTTTAAGCGCAAGGCAAAATATAACAATAATAACATAAGTTAGCTTGACTCTGTCACCAAGACTAAACATTAGAATTAGGTCTTAAAATGTAACACCATATATTATCCGACTAATAAATTAATCTGAATATAAATTTGTTAAATTTAAGCGTTTTATACTGTGAAATACTTTGAAAAATAGAGTGAACCATGTCGGAATCCGCAGTTGCAGCATCCGCATCCCCTGTGTTGTAACATAAACGCTATTAGCAGTGAGAAAAAACAGTGTGAAAAACCGAGCATCCTATCGAGTGATTTGTGATATGGACACAAAAGAATCACTCATAGTGAAAAACAGTGACAGAGTTCTGTATCGTAAAGTGAGAAGGTCGATAATACGAAAAATAAAGAAAAAGACAATGGCAAGTGCGGGAAGCAAACGTGCTTTAGACAAGAATAGTGATGATGAAAATATGTACGATAAACAAAGCCGCGCATCCTCACTGAGCTACAACGAATATACCAGCTCAGACGACACAGCGACCAACGCCGATGACGAAGAAGATACACCAACCGGTGTGTGGTTAGATGAGGAATCATACCGCAGCATCATGCTACAGGCGAAACTGTTGCAAAATCCAAAACGGTAAAAGACCAACTGAACCATGTTGGTATAAATGCAACGGTGAAAACCCTGGTCAGCAACCGCGGCTCTTGACGAAGACATCAACAATAACGATGTAGACTTTCCGGCTCTGGGAAAACTGAATACTCCCAAGAAAGCCATGAAGGCAAAACTACAAAAACCAGCTAAGGCCGATGAAATGGACGTCGATCCCATCGTTAACAACAAAAAGACGATTTCTAAGGAACAAACGCCAGAAATCAACGGAGTTGCTCAATCGACACCAAAGACACCGAAGACGGCAAAGAAGAACGACGTCCCGATTATCGCCGCATATAACATCAATCCTAAGGAACTTGGGGGTAAGTTGCGCCAAATAGTTAATGAGCACTTCACCCTCAATATTGTTAGCAAAAATATGACACAAATCAAAGTTTTCACATTGGAAGACTTTCTAAAGACAAAATCAATGTTAGATGACAACAAGATCAGTTACTACTCATACACCCCTAAAGAACTCAAGCCCTTAACTCTAATATTAAAAAAGTTACCCCAGACAATCTTTAGCAAAGAAGAGGTCAAAATAGCCATTCAAGAGAAATGTCCAGAAATAAAAATTCTAACAGTCAAAGAATTTAAGAAAAACTTCTGGCTAGTTCAGATCGAAAAATCTAGCAAAAGTCCAGGAGTTGTAAAAATTAACACCTTACTTAACTGCAAGATGAAATTTGAATCCTTTAAAAAGAACAAAAGTGATATTACCCAATGCCACAATTGCCAAAGATTCTGACATGTAGCTAGTAATTGCAAAATACAATACCGCTGCATTAAATGCACTGCAGTCCACACCCCAGGGAAATGCAGGATTACAAAAAGTGACCCCCCATCCGAAAACAATAAAACGCAGTGCATTAACTGTAAGGGACAGCATACAGCAAATGCTAAGATATGCCCTATCAGAATTCAAGTTGCTGAAAAAATAAATCAGAAGCGCAAAACTTCTGACCAAAAAGCAGCTAAGGCAATTTCCGAAGCCAAATTTATAGCCTCTAGGAAAATAGATAGCAGCACTCCCTTTGCTTCCCTGTTCAAACATCCCGAGCAAAAGCACTCAACTCCCCCCCAGGGACAGTCTCAGCTCGCCAAAAACGTTGTGATAAGCAATCCGGCTCTTCGCAACCATATGGCAAAAAAACTTGCCCCTAAATCCCAAACTCAGCAAACAGCAAATATCACTATAGAGGATCTCAACAAAGATAGCTCTGATATCTTTGGAAAAGATCTATTTTCTTGCATTGAAATTATGCAAAAAGTAATAAGAAATTACCCCACCCAAGGACTACAAAATAAAGAAGAGGCACCGAAGATGAAGCAAGCAGTACTGCTTGACTTCTTTATCCAAATATCCCAGAATTAATGACCTCCCTAAAGTGCATCTTCCAAAATGTTAACTCAATTATCTCCCTCAACAAGAGTTGAGTCTACGAGTTAGACCTCTTCCTAAATAAACATAGACCAGATGTAATGCTTATTGCAGAGCACCGACTGTCAAGCAAACATTCTATTAACTTGAAGCATTACCAATTCATGAGGCAACAAGAAAGAGCAACACAAACAGTTTATGCGCAACGCCAAGACTCGAGAGAGCATGGTATGTCCGTCGCAATATGCATTAAGAACGGTATTAAGTTCGAACGCATAAAAATAGGACCTCTACGCTTTATTGAAGCAGTAGCCATTAAACTATCATACATTGACGCAAATAGAAACAATCGAAACTGTATTGCAGTATCACTCTATAAGCGACCCAATGATCCCCTTCAGATAGTTGACCTAAAAACCATTTCAGATTCATTAACTCGAATTCAAAATAGTGGTCATATTATAATAGGTGACTTGAACGCCAAACACCCCAGTTGGCATGTCCTAATACATAACCCTGCCCATCTTAACCGCAATGGTGAAACCCTATTCAACAGGCTTTTAGGACAACCTAGTTTTGTTCTCCGCCCAACAAGAGAACCTAGTCGTCCCAACAGTCACAATAACCCATCCTCAATAGACTACTTCATATATTCTGTCGAGCTTCCCATTGACATATATGACTATTGCACTGTCACAAATGATTTTCCTTCAGATCATTTCGGTGTAATACTCAACATACCACATGCTATCCGCTAGTCCTAAAATAATCTACAACTTCAATAGAATCAACACCCTAGCTTGGAATACAGCTCTACTAGGAAACCTTATACCAATAACCAATTCATCTAACCAGAGTCCGTCCGAAATCGATCTCCATGTAAACAATTTAAACGTTGCATTAAACAGAGCACTCGAATCCCCTAGTGCGATACCAAAAATAACGATAAGTCCGTCTAAGCCAAATAGTAGGGCTCAACTTAGCAGACACTGTTTAGAGCTCATTAAGCAGAAGAAATTTCTAAGGAGATACCTCTTCAGACGCCAGTTCTGTATGTCTGAATCAGAAAAAGAGGAGCTGCGTAACCTCATCTCCGACATGACCTGTCAAATAAATTCTCACATTGAAGTCACTGAACTTAACCACATTGAGAAAATCTTCAAACGCACTCACCCGAGCAAAATTAGCATTAAATCGCTGCAACGCAGCAACCAGTAGCACCAAAAAGATGAACCCCTTGGAAAAACGGATTAATTTACAAAATGAATAATATGTTTCAGTTCAACCCCAATACTACACGTATTATACATAGCTACCTAACCTCACGTTCCTTTTTGTCAATTGCCCAGATGGCATAGAAAGATCTCTCATCCAAGAAATAGCAGCAGGTGTACCTCAAGGGTCACTATTAGCACCAATTTTATATAACATTTATCTCGCAGACTTGCCAAACTTCCAACAAGACCCTGATTCAACGTCAACAGCACGCATACAGCCGCTAGTTTACGCTGATGATATTCTTCTGCTATCCTCAGGTGCATGGATAGCAAGTGCAGAAATGGACCTCAATAGATATCTTGACCAATTGTGCCATTACTTTTCAAAATGGCGATTAAAATTAAACACAAGTAAATGCGAGGGCTGTATATTTCGTGGGCCCAGAGTCAACTATATATACAAAAATGCCTGAAAATTCAAGCCAAGTCTCTATGTCAATGGGAATACACCAATTCAAATAAGTAAGCAAATTAAATATTTAGGAGTCATATATGATGACAAGCTAAATTTCAAGCCACATATTGAACATATCCTCATGAAGGCCAAGTTTCAGTTGCAGCAAATATACCACATATTTAAGCCCTTTAGCCTAAGCCCCTCACCCAGTATCATAGAAATGTGTAAATTACGCTCACTTGCATATAAGAAGCTAATTCAACCCATTTTAATCCATGGTCACATAAGCTGGTTTAATATTAAATCCAGTCAAATGGAAATAATGCGTCTTTTTGAAAGGCGCATTTTGAGGCAGGCACTAGGTAGCTCTTCCTACAACCCCCTAACAAGTCGTTCTATCTCTAACTATAACCTTTACAAGTCCACCAAGACAAAACGATTATATACCCTTCTCTTTAGGATAATCGAAAAGTTCTTTGACATAAATCAACACATTTTAGAAAGCGTAGAACAGATTCGAATTCCATTTGAATATTTAGTGCATCACATCACTATCAACCACATTAGTCACCTCAAAGAAAATGGTATAATCATTGACTCAGACAATAACCCAATAATTAATAATTTGATGCAACCTTATTTTTATTAAAAACACAATTGACCGCGTTTTGCAAAACGGCTGATTCATATGCCGTTATTCAAAAATATTTTGTCATTCTTTTATATTTGCCAACGCGATTCTATAATAAAGTCTTGTATATATCTAAAAATTAAGTTCACGGTAGGATCAAATAATTATTATTTATGGTTCGACTTTTATTTGTCTTATTTTTATTTGCTTAAAATTAAATTGAACCGTAGTCGGCTGCTGCAGCCACAATCCCGTTAATTGCAACCTTATGACCAAGAAACTCGCCCTCAAGAAAAGCCCGCCCAAAAACCAATCAAAAAAAAAAAAACAAAAGTTATAGATTAAATAAAAATTACTGCACCTTAAATCTACACCTTAAATAGCTCTAATGAAATTTAGATGAAACAACCTACCGACCGTTAAAAACAATGCGTGTCAGTCAAAAGTCGAAAACGCACTGATCTCACCATACTCAAACATTATTGTATCATGCTGCTCACCATGCGGTCGTAAAAGACGTATATGTATATATGTATGCATGTATGGGACATAGTGAGATGCAAACAGTGTTGCCATTTTAGCCATTTAATTGCTAGATTTAGCACTTTTTTATACTTACTTATTTCATCTGAATCTCCGAGGCAAAAATTCTAGATTTGGAAATAAAAGGTGCTAGAAATTGCTAAAAATAAAAAAAAAAACAAATATGCTAAATAATTAATATGTTCATTTTCAACAAATATATGTATGAATTTAAGAACAATTCGAAATTGAAAATAGTTCAATTGAAATGAAATAGGATTTCATATCTTAAGCAATTATATTTAACAGTTAAATGAAGAATAATTATAATGTATCTTATTGGTTAGCTTCACTTAAATCAGCGTACTTCTCATTGGCAGTAAATTGTGTCAAGTAGAAAAGTGCTTCTAATTTTGTTTGGCAAAAGTTGTTCATATAATCGAACCATTATGTTTAATACAAGTTCCAATATTTTTGCGAGCCATTGTTAATCGTTATTTGTGCAATCAATTTCTAAAAGGTTAAAAAAAGCCAAAGAAAAAATAAAAAAAGGATAGTTTTCTAAAATAAATTGCTAAAACTGCTTAAGAAAAACTAAAAATTGCTAGATTAGTGGCTAATAGCATTTTTGAAAAAAAAAAAAAAAGTTGCACATTTGTTTAAAAGTTGCTAGATCTAGCAACTAAATTGCTAAACTGGCAGCACTGCATACAAGCGCAATGTTTGAGTGGACAGTGAGCCAAAGGCAATTATGGCGCCGATCATTTACAACGCTCTCTGAGTTTTCTCTCCTTGTCATTGTATCATCATGATCAGAACTGTAGCCCGCGAACACGAATCGAAACGACTCTTCAACTTCGTTTTTTCTCAACACGGTCTTTCCAACCACAGTTATTTCCAGCGTGACCGCGCCGGACCAAACGAGAAATACCAATTTGGTCTCAAAAATATACTATAAAATACTATTTCATATTTTTCAAAATACCACTATAAATACCATAGCAAATACATCGCCTAGAAATTCAAATTATAATATGTAATATGTAAAAATAATAACTGACTTATATATATAAAAAAATAAGGTTTGTCCCATTGCAAAAAATGTTTGTTTTTTATTTCATTTTACTATAATTAATATATTTCAGTATTTCAGTCCAACATAAAATGCGCATCCATCATATTTGCGCTCCTGCCCAGCCATTTTTGATTCTCCGGCATAGTCTCCCACTCAGCTCTATATTTTTGTTTATTACTCATGATCACAAAATTAAGACTTAATTCGATTCAAGAAAAAGAGAGAGTGTGACCAAACCGAAAATACCATATAATACCATAAAATCTAAGAAAATGCTACGAAATACCAATATACCATTAAAATACTTTTGAGCAAAATCCGAGCTTATAAAATACCAAAAAGTATATAAAATACCATATTCGGTCACGCTGGTTATTTCGCTCTTTTTGTTCATGATCATTTGAGTCATTTCGTTGCGCGGAATTTGCCGAGTGTCTTGCGCACGTATGTATGTATGTGTGTTGTGCGTATGCGTCAGTTGCTTGTATTATCTCTTTCTCCCTCCCTTTCCCACATTTTACCAGCGATGAAAATACCAAGAAACAACAAAAACATGCAATGACAACAAAAAGACACTGTTCCTCCAGTTGCTTTGTTTTGCTCAGAGAGCTATTCTGCTCTCTCTCTCTGAGCAGAATTTCTAAGCAAATAAATATAAATGTCATTTAATTGGCCGAGGGCCTTAGATGCCGAGGGCCATGATGCGCAATTAACGCAGATAAAAACATCCCTCTATCATATATAGAGTTTAAGCCTGGCTTTTGCCAAATAAAGAGGTTATTTGCTTAGTGGCAGAATGAAACATAAAACCAGAGAGAAATAAAAATAAGTCTTTCTCTGTCAGACCGCATACAATAAATTGATTGAGCATATTTTGCAATCTCAATTCCTGAAAATCAAAATCAAATCTGAAAACTATGTGTTGATAAAAAAAAATAGTATACATACATATAAATCGAAACCTAATCAAATGATAATAAAACGACTGGCATAGCATAAATATATTATGATGAAGTAAAAATAAAACAATAAATATTGAGTTTATTTACGAGTGTGAAAAGAAAACTGACGCCTTGAAAGATTTGTACTACAAATGTAGTGAGTGAACAAAAAAGAGCGTGAACATGTTCCTTCCAAGTTGTTCTTTTTTGTTCACTTGTTCTGTTTTGTTTCCATTTGTGATTTCCATGGCGCTCCTTGATGCGAAATGTACGGTATTCGTGCGTCTTTTTTATCCGCCGCCATCATTTCAAAAAATGGCAGAAAAAGTACCGTTTTTGGGACGGCGTCTCGAGGGCTGCCCATCCGGTAAAAGTTTGCGATCTGGCTTCATTTTTTTTGGCGCCGGCGAAAATTTGCTATCTGGTTTAATTTTGTATTTTAGGTTTTTTAATTTTTGTACCTTATTTCGGACTTTTTTTTCTAGAATTTTTTAAATTTTTGCATAAATTTTTTTTTTTTTGAATTTTCTTGATTTTTTGATATAATTTTTTTTTCTCCGAATTAAGTTTTCTATCTTCTCTTCTCGGGGGCTGACGAACTTGAAATCTTCATTAAAATGCTAATTTTAATTTTGTCTAATTTTGAAATTTTAATTTTCATCAAATTTATTAATATTTTGAGAATTATGAAGAATTTATATAAATTTCAAATTTTGCCGCGCAATATCAGTGTTGCCAATTTAGCTATTCCCTCGCTAGATCTAGCGGGTTGCCAATTGACAAATGCGGGATAAAATTAAAAATAGCAGCTAGCGGAAAATTATAGCTTTTTTCAGCTGCGGACTTGAGAAGTTTTCAAAAATACTGGATTTCACTACTCTAGCGGTTTTTCCTGCTAGAAATAGCATTTTTCAAAAGCTAATTGGGAAAATCATTGGTATTTTTCCTGTTTTAAACATACTAAAAACTAACATAGATAAAAAGTAAGTTTTTGTGGTATTTTTCACATTTTTATATACGGCCACACTTTTTTTTTATATTTTTGATATTGTTTATTTTCAAGGCAACATTAATCTAATCGAAGAACAGCTATCCACGTCCAACAAAGATAAAGATTTATGCGACAAGCGGGATTTGAGAAATGAGATCGGGAAGTAAAGTATGTTTTAATATTGCACTTTCTTTGTGAAGAGAACGCTGTACTTTATTTATTTAAAGACAAAATTATGATTTCAGTTGCGGTGGATATTGAGTAGTGACTCATCCAAACACATTTACAATTTACAATCGCTTAAATAAATACCTATGATTTTAAATGTAATTATGAAAATATAAATGTTCTTTGATAAATAAATTTGTGGTCCTGAAAAGGACCGATTTGAATTGTTATTTTTGTTTAAGCAAAGCTCAACTTAAGCGCGCTCGCCGCGAATACGTCTGGCCAATTGGATGTCCTTGGGCATAATAGTGACACGCTTGGCATGGATGGCACACAAGTTAGTATCTTCGAAGAGGCCAACCAGGTAGGCTTCACTAGCTTCCTGCAAAGCCATGACAGCAGAGCTTTGGAAACGTAAATCGGTCTTGAAGTCCTGAGCAATTTCACGTACTAAACGCTGGAACGGCAGCTTGCGAATGAGCAACTCAGTGCTCTTCTGGTAGCGACGGATTTCACGAAGGGCAACAGTTCCGGGGCGATAACGATGAGGCTTCTTCACACCACCGGTTGCTGGAGCACTCTTACGTGCTGCCTTGGTAGCCAGCTGCTTGCGAGGTGCCTTGCCTCCGGTCGATTTACGAGCTGTCTGCTTAGTACGAGCCATTTTCACTTTACACAGTCACTGTTGAAAACACAATAAGCGAGCTACCAAGAGACAGCTTCTTTTATAGAGAAAAATGGTGGTGGGCTAGATAGAGAGCGAAGCGTTCGCTCTCGCTTACGTTGCGAGTATCGGGTTTTGAGGGTAGTGTGCGAGCAAGATGCAAGTACTGCTTACTCACTCATGATTTTCCTCTCTTTTGGTATAAATAGAAGCGAGTCCCGCAGTTGAAGCATTAGTGTCTCTGTGACTTTCGTGCAGTGTTAACCAAAAAACTTAAAGTGAAAAATGACTGGTCGTGGTAAAGGTGGCAAAGGCTTGGGTAAAGGCGGCGCCAAGCGTCATCGCAAAGTGTTGCGTGATAACATCCAGGGCATCACGAAGCCAGCTATCCGTCGTTTAGCTCGCCGTGGCGGTGTGAAGCGCATATCTGGTCTTATTTATGAAGAAACTCGTGGGGTGCTGAAGGTTTTCTTGGAAAATGTTATCCGTGATGCGGTCACATACACCGAACACGCCAAGAGGAAGACGGTCACAGCCATGGATGTTGTCTACGCTCTGAAGAGGCAAGGCCGCACTCTGTACGGTTTTGGCGGCTAGAAACCTTTGTGTACAAAAATCAAACATATCCATACCAATCGGTCCTTTTCAGGACCACCAAAACATACTTCAAAAGAGAAAAAATTACTCAATTAGCTTAATATATATATATTTATTTGAATTTGCATTTAATAAAAAACCATTAGTTGAAATTTCTGAATATAAAAAAGAGAAAAAAAAGTAGACGTATGCCAACAACACGCGGTGTTCCCAAGCGGTCCCCCATCTAAGTACTAACCGCGCCCGACGCTGCTTAATTTCGGTGATCGGACGAGAACCGATGTATTCAGCGTGGTATGGTCGTTGGCGAATTCACTACGACTAAATATTACTTTTATTCGATTTATATGAAAAAAATGTTAATATGTATGAGAATTTGTTCTTGAATGTATTTTTTCACAACTGTACGTTTATTTTAATGCTGATTCCCTTGTAGTTTAGAGTGGCCTCTGATGTCAGTAAACTCTTGCAATGTGTACTTTCCATTACCTCAGGTAGAATTCTATATACTACACATACGAAATGAAAATGGTGACCCCAGCTATTGCAATAACTACTACGATACTGTACTAAGAATTTTTCTAAACCTCTAATTTAAACAATAAAATACTCAATTAAAAAATCAGTCTCTTTTTTCGAAAATTTGGTCGTCCTGAAAAGGACGTTTGGGGTTTTTTTTTGTTGATTTATGTACACGATATTAGTTGCTTGTAATTTATGCCTTCTTCTCGGTCTTCTTGGGCAAAAGCACTGCCTGGATATTGGGCAAAACACCGCCCTGGGCAATGGTGACGCCAGAAAGAAGTTTGTTCAACTCCTCATCGTTGCGGATGGCCAGTTGCAGATGACGGGGGATAATCCTAGTTTTCTTGTTGTCACGCGCTGCATTACCAGCCAACTCCAATACTTCAGCGGCCAAGTATTCCATAACGGCAGCCAAGTACACAGGAGCGCCGGCACCAACACGCTCGGCATAGTTGCCCTTGCGAAGCAAACGGTGAATACGGCCAACGGGGAACTGAAGACCAGCGCGGTTGGAACGCGACTTTGCCTTTCCCTTAACTTTTCCACCTTTACCACGACCAGACATACTTCTAGATTTTTATTTTTATTTCACTGTTTCACTGCAAACACACAAATATCGAATGTTGCTGGCAGCCTCAAATGTTGCTAGATTTATACTTTTTCCAGCTACCTACTTGCTCAGTTAGGGGATGACAGCTGGCAGCTGACAAACCGGATTCTCAACATGAAAGCGTTGCTACAACAAAAGTATAAATGTGAAGCACATCAGCATCTTAGGTATACATTTTGTGAAGTGATTATAAAGTGAATACTAAGTGAAAATATGCCCCCTAAGACTAGTGGAAAGGCAGCCAAAAAGGCTGGCAAGGCTCAGAAGAACATTACCAAGAATGATAAGAAGAAGAAGCGCAAGAGGAAGGAAAGCTATGCCATCTACATTTACAAAGTGCTCAAGCAGGTCCATCCCGACACTGGCATCTCATCCAAGGCAATGAGTATCATGAACAGCTTTGTTAACGACATTTTTGAGCGCATTGCTGCCGAGGCCTCCCGTTTGGCCCACTACAACAAGCGCTCCACCATCACCAGTCGGGAAATCCAAACCGCTGTCCGTCTTTTGCTGCCCGGAGAATTGGCCAAGCACGCTGTCAGTGAGGGAACCAAGGCTGTCACCAAGTATACAAGCTCCAAGTAAATTTCAGCTTGATATACTGTAACCTAAACTAAAAGGCCCTTTTCAGGGCCACAAATTACATGTCCAAAGAACTAAAATTTTCGATATTTAATAATAATAAATAATAAATTTGTGAATTTTACGATCAACTCGCATTTAATAGATAAATAGACGTAGAATTATTATATTATTTTGAATTTATTTATTTAACGTCGACTAAAACCAGTCGTCGAGCAGTAAAGATTAAATAATGAAAATAAACAATTTAACTATAAAATATATCGTCGATTGATTGAAAAAAGATAAATTAAGTTTATAATCAAAATAAAAATGTACCTTAAAGCGGCTTTGTGAATCATATATTCAATTCAAATAGCAATAATCAAGCGTCTTTACACTTAGTAATTAAAGTTACATTGTTGAAATACAAATCGTGAATAAATTATTCTGTTCCGACCTGGCACAACACAGATAAAACACATTATTTGAAAATTTGTTCTCTTTTGGAATAAGTTTTGTAGCCCTGAAAAGGGCTTTGTTAAAAAACGAATCTCATAAATTTGAAATTCGTGCACTAATAATATTAGGGCTCTTATTTCTTGGCTGCTTTTGGCTTCTTGGCAGCAGAAGCAGCTTTCTTTGGCGATGAAGCCGACGCTGCCTTTTTAGGCTTAGGCTTAGCACTTGTGGTCTTGGGCTTTGGTGCCTTTGGCTTTGCTGCACTCGACTTGGCCTTTGCAGTTGTAGGTTTCGCCTTGACGGTACCAGTTTTCTTCGCATCCTTAGCCTTGGCCTTCTCCGCTTTCTTTTTCTCAGCGGTCTTTTTGGTTGCTACAGCTGCAGCCTTTGATGGTTTCTTATCAGCGGATCCAGTTGCTTTCTTGGCGCTAGCAGTTTTCTTCTTCTTAGCTGCTGCTGATGCAGTTGTGGCAGCCACCTTCTTAGTTTTCTTCTCTACAGAGGAGGCGGCAGCTTTTGGCTTGGGCTCTTTTTTGGCAGATGCCGACAATTTAAATGAACCAGATGCTCCCTTGCCTTTCGCTTGGATCAGTTTTCCATTGGCAACCGCATTCTTCAAGTACTTTTTGATGAATGGTGCTAGCTTCTGGGCATCGCATTTGTATGTGGCACTGATATATTTCTTGATTGCCATGAGCGATGAACCACCACGTTCCTTCAAGTTTAGGATCGATGCGTCCACCATTACCTGAGTAGGAGGATGTAATGCTGGAGCTGTCGTCTTCTTTGCCTTCGATGCGGATGCAGATGCTGTTGCCGCCTTTTTGGTGGCCACCTTCTTCTCTGCTGCGGCTGGTGGTGCTGCCACAGGGGATGCGGATGCTGCAACTGCGGATTCTGACATGGTTCACCTTATTTTTCACAGTATTTCACAGTATAAAACGATACACCTCTTAAAATTTAACAAATTCCACCTCGAAATTAAGAGACCCGATTATGTGAGAATCGAGTAGAAGGGCCGTAGGAGAATGTTTTCAGCATTGAACGCTTGCGACTAATAAGTTTGCCATTAAGCTATTATTTATTTAACATTTTAATTAGTTTGTAGTTCTACACTTAAGTAATAAATTATATTAATATTTTGTTAAATATTTTAACAACAAAATGTAAATTATTTTGTATTGCTATTTTCATTCACTGCTGTCAAATAACAGCGTCAAAACTAACTATGTGTCATCGTAAAACAAATTATCGCATAAAAACATATTTATTAAATATAAATAGAATAAAATAGTTATTAAATTTTTTGAATATATATTTCTTGAACAATTCTTATTCAAAATATAGCCATTCATTGTACTATAAGTAACGATTTTTATTGGTAAATATGTTTTATACTTAACCATCTACTGTTAAAATCAAGCAAATTCAGAGTGCAAGTAGCAATAGAAAAATTGATCGGAAAAATATAAAATAATATAAAACAACCAACTTTTTCCAATATTATAAAATAAATCAATTTTTTATTTCTATTAAATACATTTTCTTTCACATTCACACCAATAATATACATAAAACGACCACTTAAGTATACATTTTGTACATACCATTGCCATTGGTGGTGAACAACGCAGCGTAAGAAATCGAAAATGTAAGAATATAAATATTTATCAACGTATAATGACAATGGTGGTTTAACAAACAGATAACTTACAATATATTATAAATAGTTGTTTATAATTAAATTCATTTCTGATTTAAGTATTCGTAATGTGTATATCAAAACCAAAGCAGCATTAAGATTGTTAGCAAACCAACTAAGCAACATCAGAAATTGTCTATCATTTAAAAATCAATTCACTAAGATTGGATATGCAACTGACAGACGACTACAAATAAATACTAAAATATAAATGGTTGTTATGTGAATATAAAAAATAAAACAAGCATTTAAGTATAACATACGCATTGTATATGCAAGATATACATACATATTTTTTAAAAGTATTATGGCAAGTATTCTTCATATAATTGCGTACTACCTTAAGTTGCTCAAAACTAATTTTGAAATTATAAACTACCCTCAACAGAATAATAGCAATAATGTAATATTCAACACACAGATAATGAACTCTTTTTCTAATATGCCAAAACTATTATTCAATTGTATTCAGGTCATCGAAATTAATAATCGATTAAATAAAATAAAATTATTTGTAGAAATCCTATTGATTTCAAATGTAACTATGAAAATATAAATGTTCTTTGATAAATAAATTTGTGGTCCTGAAAAGGACCGATTTGAATTGTTATTTTTGTTTAAGCAAAGCTCAACTTAAGCGCGCTCGCCGCGAATACGTCTGGCCAATTGGATGTCCTTGGGCATAATAGTGACACGCTTGGCATGGATGGCACACAAGTTAGTATCTTCGAAGAGGCCAACCAGGTAGGCTTCACTAGCTTCCTGCAAAGCCATGACAGCAGAGCTTTGGAAACGTAAATCGGTCTTGAAGTCCTGAGCAATTTCACGTACTAAACGCTGGAACGGCAGCTTGCGAATGAGCAACTCAGTGCTCTTCTGGTAGCGACGGATTTCACGAAGGGCCACAGTTCCGGGGCGATAACGATGAGGCTTCTTCACACCACCGGTTGCTGGAGCACTCTTACGTGCTGCCTTGGTAGCCAGCTGCTTGCGAGGCGCCTTGCCTCCGGTCGATTTACGAGCTGTCTGCTTAGTACGAGCCATTTTCACTTTACACAGTCACTGTTGAAAACACAATAAGCGAGCTACCAAGAGACAGCTTCTTTTATAGAGAAAAATGGTGGTGGGCTAGATAGAGAGCGAAGCGTTCGCTCTCGCTTACGTTGCGAGTATCGGGTTTTGAGGGTAGTGTGCGAGCAAGATGCAAGTACTGCTTACTCACTCATGATTTTCCTCTCTTTTGGTATAAATAGAAGCGAGTCCCGCAGTTGAAGCATTAGTGTCTCTGTGACTTTCGTGCAGTGTTAACCAAAAAACTTAAAGTGAAAAATGACTGGTCGTGGTAAAGGTGGCAAAGGCTTGGGTAAAGGCGGCGCCAAGCGTCATCGCAAAGTGTTGCGTGATAACATCCAGGGCATCACGAAGCCAGCTATCCGTCGTTTAGCTCGCCGTGGCGGTGTGAAGCGCATCTCTGGTCTTATTTATGAAGAAACTCGTGGGGTGCTGAAGGTTTTCTTGGAAAACGTTATCCGTGATGCGGTCACATACACCGAACACGCCAAGAGGAAGACGGTCACAGCCATGGATGTTGTCTACGCTCTGAAGAGGCAAGGCCGCACTCTGTACGGTTTTGGCGGCTAGAAACCTTTGTGTACAAAATACAAACATATCCATACCAATCGGTCCTTTTCAGGACCACCAAAACATACTTCAAAAGAGAAAAAATTACTCAATTAGCTTAATATAAATATATTTATTTGAATTTGAATTTGCATTTGCATTTAATAAAAAACCATTAGTTGTAATTTCTGAATATAAAAAAGAGAAAAAAAAAGTAGACGTATGCCAACAACACGCGGTGTTCCCAAGCGGTCCCCCATCTAAGTACTAACCGCGCCCGACGCTGCTTAATTTCGGTGATCGGACGAGAACCGATGTATTCAGCGTGGTATGGTCGTTGGCGAATTCACTACGACTAAATATTACTTTTATTCGATTTATATGAAAAAAATGTTAATATGTATGAGAATTTGTTCTTGAATGTATTTTTTCACAACTGTACGTTTATTTTAATGCTGATTCCCTTGTAGTTTAGAGTGGCCTCTGATGTCAGTAAACTCTTGCAATGTGTACTTTCCATTACCTCAGGTAGAATTCTATATACTACACATACGAAATGAAAATGGTGACCCCAGCTATTGCAATAACTACTACGATACTGTACTAAGAATTTTTCTAAACCTCTAATTTAAACAATAAAATACTCAATTAAAAAATCAGTCTCTTTTTTCGAAAATTTGGTCGTCCTGAAAAGGACGTTTGGGGTTTTTTTTTGTTGATTTATGTACACGATATTAGTTGCTTGTAATTTATGCCTTCTTCTCGGTCTTCTTGGGCAAAAGCACTGCCTGGATATTGGGCAAAACACCGCCCTGGGCAATGGTGACGCCAGAAAGAAGTTTGTTCAACTCCTCATCGTTGCGGATGGCCAGTTGCAGATGACGGGGGATAATCCTAGTTTTCTTGTTGTCACGCGCTGCATTACCAGCCAACTCCAATACTTCAGCGGCCAAGTATTCCATAACGGCAGCCAAGTACACAGGAGCGCCGGCACCAACACGCTCGGCATAGTTGCCCTTGCGAAGCAAACGGTGAATACGGCCAACGGGGAACTGAAGACCAGCGCGGTTGGAACGCGACTTTGCCTTTCCCTTAACTTTTCCACCTTTACCACGACCAGACATACTTCTAGATTTTTATTTTTATTTCACTGTTTCACTGCAAACACACAAATATCGAATGTTGCTGGCAGCCTCAAATGTTGCTAGATTTATACTTTTTCCAGCTACCTACTTGCTCAGTTAGGGGATGACAGCTGGCAGCTGACAAACCGGATTCTCAACATGAAAGCGTTGCTACAACAAAAGTATAAATGTGAAGCACATCAGCATCTTAGGTATACATTTTGTGAAGTGATTATAAAGTGAATACTAAGTGAAAATATGCCCCCTAAGACTAGTGGAAAGGCAGCCAAAAAGGCTGGCAAGGCTCAGAAGAACATTACCAAGAATGATAAGAAGAAGAAGCGCAAGAGGAAGGAAAGCTATGCCATCTACATTTACAAAGTGCTCAAGCAGGTCCATCCCGACACTGGCATCTCATCCAAGGCAATGAGTATCATGAACAGCTTTGTTAACGACATTTTTGAGCGCATTGCTGCCGAGGCCTCCCGTTTGGCCCACTACAACAAGCGCTCCACCATCACCAGTCGGGAAATCCAAACCGCTGTCCGTCTTTTGCTGCCCGGAGAATTGGCCAAGCACGCTGTCAGTGAGGGAACCAAGGCTGTCACCAAGTATACAAGCTCCAAGTAAATTTCAGCTTGATATACTGTAACCTAAACTAAAAGGCCCTTTTCAGGGCCACAAATTACATGTCCAAAGAACTAAAATTTTCGATATTTAATAATAATAAATAATAAATTTGTGAATTTTACGATCATCTCGCATTTAATAGATAAATAGACGTAGAATTATTATATTATTTTGAATTTATTTATTTAACGTCGACTAAAACCAGTCGACGAGCAGTAAAGATTAAATAATGAAAATAAACAATTTAACTATAAAATATATCGTCGATTGATTGAAAAAAGATAAATTAAGTTTATAATCAAAATAAAAATGTACCTTAAAGCGGCTTTGTGAATCATATATTCAATTCAAATAGCAATAATCAAGCGTCTTTACACTTAGTAATTAAAGTTACATTGTTGAAATACAAATCGTGAATAAATTATTCTGTTCCGACCTGGCACAACACAGATAAAACACATTATTTGAAAATTTGTTCTCTTTTGGAATAAGTTTTGTAGCCCTGAAAAGGGCTTTGTTAAAAAACGAATCTCATAAATTTGAAATTCGTGCACTAATAATATTAGGGCTCTTATTTCTTGGCTGCTTTTGGCTTCTTGGCAGCAGAAGCAGCTTTCTTTGGCGATGAAGCCGACGCTGCCTTTTTAGGCTTAGGCTTAGCACTTGTGGTCTTGGGCTTTGGTGCCTTTGGCTTTGCTGCACTCGACTTGGCCTTTGCAGTTGTAGGTTTCGCCTTGACGGTACCAGTTTTCTTCGCATCCTTAGCCTTGGCCTTCTCCGCTTTCTTTTTCTCAGCGGTCTTTTTGGTTGCTACAGCTGCAGCCTTTGATGGTTTCTTATCAGCGGATCCAGTTGCTTTCTTGGCGCTAGCAGTTTTCTTCTTCTTAGCTGCTGCTGATGCAGTTGTGGCAGCCACCTTCTTAGTTTTCTTCTCTACAGAGGAGGCGGCAGCTTTTGGCTTGGGCTCTTTTTTGGCAGATGCCGACAATTTAAATGAACCAGATGCTCCCTTGCCTTTCGCTTGGATCAGTTTTCCATTGGCAACCGCATTCTTCAAGTACTTTTTGATGAATGGTGCTAGCTTCTGGGCATCGCATTTGTATGTGGCACTGATATATTTCTTGATTGCCATGAGCGATGAACCACCACGTTCCTTCAAGTTTAGGATCGATGCGTCCACCATTACCTGAGTAGGAGGATGTAATGCTGGAGCTGTCGTCTTCTTTGCCTTCGATGCGGATGCAGATGCTGTTGCCGCCTTTTTGGTGGCCACCTTCTTCTCTGCTGCGGCTGGTGGTGCTGCCACAGGGGATGCGGATGCTGCAACTGCGGATTCTGACATGGTTCACCTTATTTTTCACAGTATTTCACAGTATAAAACGATACACCTCTTAAAATTTAACAAATTCCACCTCGAAATTAAGAGACCCGATTATGTGAGAATCGAGTAGAAGGGCCGTAGGAGAATGTTTTCAGCATTGAACGCTTGCGACTAATAAGTTTGCCATTAAGCTATTATTTATTTAACATTTTAATTAGTTTGTAGTTCTACACTTAAGTAATAAATTATATTAATATTTTGTTAAATATTTAAACAACAAAATGTAAATTATTTTGTATTGCTATTTTCATTCACTGCTGTCAAATAACAGCGTCAAAACTAACTATGTGTCATCGTAAAACAAATTATCGCATAAAAACATATTTATTAAATATAAATAGAATAAAATAGTTATTAAATTTTTTGAATATATATTTCTTGAACAATTCTTATTCAAAATATAGCCATTCATTGTACTATAAGTAACGATTTTTATTGGTAAATATGTTTTATACTTAACCATCTACTGTTAAAATCAAGCAAATTCAGAGTGCAAGTAGCAATAGAAAAATTGATCGGAAAAATATAAAATAATATAAAACAACCAACTTTTTCCAATATTATAAAATAAATCAATTTTTTATTTCTATTAAATACATTTTCTTTCACATTCACACCAATAATATACATAAAACGACCACTTAAGTATACATTTTGTACATACCATTGCCATTGGTGGTGAACAACGCAGCGTAAGAAATCGAAAATGTAAGAATATAAATATTTATCAACGTATAATGACAATGGTGGTTTAACAAACAGATAACTTACAATATATTATAAATAGTTGTTTATAATTAAATTCATTTCTGATTTAAGTATTCGTAATGTGTATATCAAAACCAAAGCAGCATTAAGATTGTTAGCAAACCAACTAAGCAACATCAGAAATTGTCTATCATTTAAAAATCAATTCACTAAGATTGGATATGCAACTGACAGACGACTACAAATAAATACTAAAATATAAATGGTTGTTATGTGAATATAAAAAATAAAACAAGCATTTAAGTATAACATACGCATTGTATATGCAAGATATACATACATATTTTTTAAAAGTATTATGGCAAGTATTCTTCATATAATTGCGTACTACCTTAAGTTGCTCAAAACTAATTTTGAAATTATAAACTACCCTCAACAGAATAATAGCAATAATGTAATATTCAACACACAGATAATGAACTATTTTTCTAATATGCCAAAACTATTATTCAATTGTATTCAGGTCATCGAAATTAATAATCGATTAAATAAAATAAAATTATTTGTAGAAATCCTATTGATTTCAAATGTAACTATGAAAATATAAATGTTCTTTGATAAATAAATTTGTGGTCCTGAAAAGGACCGATTTGAATTGTTATTTTTGTTTAAGCAAAGCTCAACTTAAGCGCGCTCGCCGCGAATACGTCTGGCCAATTGGATGTCCTTGGGCATAATAGTGACACGCTTGGCATGGATGGCACACAAGTTAGTATCTTCGAAGAGGCCAACCAGGTAGGCTTCACTAGCTTCCTGCAAAGCCATGACAGCAGAGCTTTGGAAACGTAAATCGGTCTTGAAGTCCTGAGCAATTTCACGTACTAAACGCTGGAACGGCAGCTTGCGAATGAGCAACTCAGTGCTCTTCTGGTAGCGACGGATTTCACGAAGGGCCACAGTTCCGGGGCGATAACGATGAGGCTTCTTCACACCACCGGTTGCTGGAGCACTCTTACGTGCCGCCTTGGTAGCCAGCTGCTTACGAGGCGCCTTGCCTCCGGTCGATTTACGAGCTGTCTGCTTAGTACGAGCCATTTTCACTTTACACAGTCACTGTTGAAAACACAATAAGCGAGCTACCAAGAGACAGCTTCTTTTATAGAGAAAAATGGTGGTGGGCTAGATAGAGAGCGAAGCGTTCGCTCTCGCTTACGTTGCGAGTATCGGGTTTTGAGGGTAGTGTGCGAGCAAGATGCAAGTACTGCTTACTCACTCATGATTTTCCTCTCTTTTGGTATAAATAGAAGCGAGTCCCGCAGTTGAAGCATTAGTGTCTCTGTGACTTTCGTGCAGTGTTAACCAAAAAACTTAAAGTGAAAAATGACTGGTCGTGGTAAAGGTGGCAAAGGCTTGGGTAAAGGCGGCGCCAAGCGTCATCGCAAAGTGTTGCGTGATAACATCCAGGGCATCACGAAGCCAGCTATCCGTCGTTTAGCTCGCCGTGGCGGTGTGAAGCGCATCTCTGGTCTTATTTATGAAGAAACTCGTGGGGTGCTGAAGGTTTTCTTGGAAAACGTTATCCGTGATGCGGTCACATACACCGAACACGCCAAGAGGAAGACGGTCACAGCCATGGATGTTGTCTACGCTCTGAAGAGGCAAGGCCGCACTCTGTACGGTTTTGGCGGCTAGAAACCTTTGTGTACAAAATACAAACATATCCATACCAATCGGTCCTTTTCAGGACCACCAAAACATACTTCAAAAGAGAAAAAATTACTCAATTAGCTTAATATAAATATATTTATTTGAATTTGAATTTGCATTTGCATTTAATAAAAAACCATTAGTTGTAATTTCTGAATATAAAAAAAAGAAAAAAAAGTAGACGTATGCCAACAACACGCGGTGTTCCCAAGCGGTCCCCCATCTAAGTACTAACCGCGCCCGACGCTGCTTAATTTCGGTGATCGGACGAGAACCGATGTATTCAGCGTGGTATGGTCGTTGGCGAATTCACTACGACTAAATATTACTTTTGTTCGATTTATATGAAAAAAATGTTAATATGTATGAGAATTTGTTCTTGAATGTATTTTTTCACAACTGTACGTTTATTTTAATGCTGATTCCCTTGTAGTTTAGAGTGGCCTCTGATGTCAGTAAACTCTTGCAATGTGTACTTTGCCATTACCTCAGGTAGAATTCTATATACTACACATACGAAATGAAAATGGTGACCCCAGCTATTGCAATAACTACTACGATACTGTACTAAGAATTTTTCTAAACCTCTAATTTAAACAATAAAATACTCAATTAAAAAATCAGTCTCTTTTTTCGAAAATTTGGTCGTCCTGAAAAGGACGTTTGGGTTTTTTTTTTGTTGATTTATGTACACGATATTAGATGCTTGTAATTTATGCCTTCTTCTCGGTCTTCTTGGGCAAAAGCACTGCCTGGATATTGGGCAAAACACCGCCCTGGGCAATGGTGACGCCAGAAAGAAGTTTGTTCAACTCCTCATCGTTGCGGATGGCCAGTTGCAGATGACGGGGGATAATCCTAGTTTTCTTGTTGTCACGCGCTGCATTACCAGCCAACTCCAATACTTCAGCGGCCAAGTATTCCATAACGGCAGCCAAGTACACAGGAGCGCCGGCACCAACACGCTCGGCATAGTTGCCCTTGCGAAGCAGACGGTGAATACGGCCAACGGGGAACTGAAGACCAGCGCGGTTGGAACGCGACTTTGCCTTTCCCTTAACTTTTCCACCTTTACCACGACCAGACATTTTTCTAGATTTGTATTATTATTTCACTGTTTCACTGCAAACACACAAATATCGAATGTTGCTGGCAGCCTCAAGTGTTGCTACATTTATACTTTTTCCAGCTACCTACTTGCTCAGTTAGGGGATGACAGCTGGCAGCTGACAAACCGGATTCTCAACATGAAAGCGTTGCTACAACAAAAGTATAAATGTGAAGCACATCAGCATGTTAGGTATACATTTTGTGAAGTGATTATAAAGTGAATACTAAGTGAAAATATGCCCCCTAAGACTAGTGGAAAGGCAGCCAAAAAGGCTGGCAAGGCTCAGAAGAACATTACCAAGAATGATAAGAAGAAGAAGCGCAAGAGGAAGGAAAGCTATGCCATCTACATTTACAAAGTGCTCAAGCAGGTCCATCCCGACACTGGCATCTCATCCAAGGCAATGAGTATCATGAACAGCTTTGTTAACGACATTTTTGAGCGCATTGCTGCCGAGGCCTCCCGTTTGGCCCACTACAACAAGCGCTCCACCATCACCAGTCGGGAAATCCAAACCGCTGTCCGTCTTTTGCTGCCCGGAGAATTGGCCAAGCACGCTGTCAGTGAGGGAACCAAGGCTGTCACCAAGTATACCAGCTCCAAGTAAATCTCAGCTTGATATACTGTAACCTAAACTAAAAGGCCCTTTTCAGGGCCACAAATTACATGTCCAAAGAACTAAAATTTTCGATATTTAATAATAATAAATACTAAATTTGTGAATTTTACGATCAACTCGCATTTAATAGATAAATAGACGTAGAATTATTATATTATTTTGAATTTATTTATTTAACGTCGACTAAAACCAGTCGACGAGCAGTAAAGATTGAATAATGAAAATAAACAATTTAACTATAAAATATATCGTCGATTGATTGAAAAAAGATAAATTAAAATTGTACCTTAAAGCGGCTTTGTGAATCATATATTCTATGATTCAATAGCAATAATCAAGCGTCTTTACACTTAGTACTTAAAGTTACATTGTTGAAATACAAATCGTGAATAAATTATTCTGTTCCGACCTGGCACAACACAGATAAAACACATTATTTGAAAATTTGTTCTCTTTTGGAATAAGTTTTGTAGCCCTGAAAAGGGCTTTGTTAAAAAACGAATCTCATAAATTTGAAATTCGTGCACTAATAATATTAGGGCTCTTATTTCTTGGCTGCTTTTGGCTTCTTGGCAGCAGAAGCAGCTTTCTTTGGCGATGAAGCCGACGCTGCCTTTTTAGGCTTAGGCTTAGCACTTGTGGTCTTGGGCTTTGGTGCCTTTGGCTTTGCTGCACTCGACTTGGCCTTTGCAGTTGTAGGTTTCGCCTTGACGGTACCAGTTTTCTTCGCATCCTTAGCCTTGGCCTTCTCCGCTTTCTTTTTCTCAGCGGTCTTTTTGGTTGCTACAGCTGCAGCCTTTGATGGTTTCTTATCAGCGGATCCAGTTGCTTTCTTGGCGCTAGCAGTTTTCTTCTTCTTAGCTGCTGCTGATGCAGTTGTGGCAGCCACCTTCTTAGTTTTCTTCTCTACAGAGGAGGCGGCAGCTTTAGGCTTGGGCTCTTTTTTGGCAGATGCTGACAATTTAAATGAACCAGATGCTCCCTTGCCTTTTGCTTGGATCAGTTTTCCATTGGCAACCGCATTCTTCAAGTACTTTTTGATGAATGGTGCTAGCTTCTGGGCATCGCATTTGTATGTGGCACTGATATATTTCTTGATTGCCATGAGCGATGAACCACCACGTTCCTTCAAGTTCAGGATCGATGCGTCCACCATTACCTGAGTAGGAGGATGTAATGCTGGAGCTGTCGTCTTCTTTGCCTTCGATGCTGATGCAGATGCTGTTGCCGCCTTTTTGGTGGCCACCTTCTTCTCTGCTGCGGCTGGTGGTGCTGCCACAGGGGATGCGGATGCTGCAACTGCGGATTCCGACATGGTTCACCTTAATTTTCACAGTATTTCACAGTATAAAACGATACACCTCTTAAAATTTAACAAATTCCACCTCGAAATTAAGAGACCCGATTATGTGAGAATCGAGTAGAAGGGCCGTAGGAGAATGTTTTCAGCATTGAACGCTTGCGACTAATAAGTTTGCCATTAAGCTATTATTCATTTAACATTTTAATTAGTTTGTAGTTCTACACTTAAGTAATAAATTATATTAATATTTTGTTAAATATTTAAACAACAAAATAAAAATTATTTTGTATTGCTATTTTCATTCACTGCGGTCAAATAACAGCGTCAAAACTAACTATGTGTCATCGTAAAACAAATTATCGCATAAAAACATATTTATTAAATATAAATAGAATAAAATAGTTATTACATTTATTGAATATATATTTCTTGAACAATTCTTATTCAAAATATAGCCATTAATTGTACTATAAGTAACGATTTTTATTGGTAAATATGTTTTATACTTAACCATCTACTGTTAAAATCAAGCAAATTCAGAGTGCAAGTAGCAATAGAAAAATGGATCGGAAAAATATAAAATATTATAAAACAACCAACTTTTTCCAATATTATAAAATAAATCTATTTTTTATTTCTATTAAATACATTTTCTTTCACATTCACACCAATAATATACATAAAACGACCACTTAAGTATACATTTTGTACATACCATTGCCATTGGTGGTGAACAACGCAGCGTAAGAAATCGAAAATGTAAGAATATAAATATTTATCAACGTATAATGACAATGGTGGTTTAACAAACAGATAACTTACAATATATTATAAATAGTTGTTTATAATTAAATTCATTTCTGATTTAAGTATTCGTAATGTGTATATCAAAACCAAAGCAGCATTAAGATTGTTAGCAAACCAACTAAGCAACATCAGAAATTGTCTATCATTTAAAAAACAATTCACTTAGATTGGATATGCAACTGACAGACGACTACAAATAAATATAAAAATATAAATGGTTGTTATGTGAATATAAAAAATAAAACAAGCATTTAAGTATAACATACGCATTGTATGTGCAAGATATACATACATATTTTTTAAAAGTATTATGGCAAGTATTCTTCATATAATTGCGTACTACCTTAAGTTGCTCAAAACTAATTTTGAAATTATAAACTACCCTCAACCGAATAATAGCAATAAACTAATTATATTTTATTAATATACATATATAATATTCAACATACAGATAATGAACTATTTTTCTAATATGCCAAAACTATTATTCAATTGTATTCAGGTCATCGAAATTAATAATCGCTTAAATAAAATTAAATTATTTGTAGAAATCCTATTGATTTAAAATGTAATTATGAAAATATAAATGTTCTTTGATAAATAAATTTGTGGTCCTGAAAAGGACCGATTTGAATTGATATTTTTGTTTAAGCTAAGCTCAACTTAAGCGCGCTCGCCGCGAATACGTCTGGCCAATTGGATGTCCTTGGGCATAATAGTGACACGCTTGGCATGGATGGCACACAAGTTAGTGTCTTCGAAGAGGCCAACCAGGTAGGCTTCACTAGCTTCCTGCAAAGCCATGACAGCAGAGCTTTGGAAACGTAAATCGGTCTTGAAGTCCTGAGCAATTTCACGTACTAAACGCTGGAACGGCAGCTTGCGAATGAGCAACTCAGTGCTCTTCTGGTAGCGACGGATTTCACGAAGGGCCACAGTTCCGGGGCGATAACGATGAGGCTTCTTCACACCACCGGTTGCTGGAGCACTCTTACGTGCCGCCTTGGTAGCCAGCTGCTTACGAGGCGCCTTGCCTCCGGTCGATTTACGAGCTGTCTGCTTAGTACGAGCCATTTTCACTTTACACAGTCACTGTTGAAAACACAATAAGCGAGCTACCAAGAGACAGCTTCTTTTATAGAGAAAAATGGTGGTGGGCTAGATAGAGAGCGAAGCGTTCGCTCTCGCTTACGTTGCGAGTATCGGGTTTTGAGGGTAGTGTGCGAGCAAGATGCAAGTACTGCTTACTCACTCATGATTTTCCTCTCTTTAGGTATAAATAGAAGCGAGTCCCGCAGTTGAAGCATTAGTGTCTCTGTGACTTTCGTGCAGTGTTAACCAAAAAACTTAAAGTGAAAAATGACTGGTCGTGGTAAAGGTGGCAAAGGCTTGGGTAAAGGCGGCGCCAAGCGTCATCGCAAAGTGTTGCGTGATAACATCCAGGGCATCACGAAGCCAGCTATCCGTCGTTTAGCTCGCCGTGGCGGTGTGAAGCGCATATCTGGTCTTATTTATGAAGAAACTCGTGGGGTGCTGAAGGTTTTCTTGGAAAATGTTATCCGTGATGCGGTCACATACACCGAACACGCCAAGAGGAAGACGGTGACAGCCATGGATGTTGTCTACGCTCTGAAGAGGCAAGGCCGCACTCTGTACGGTTTTGGCGGCTAGAAACCTTTGTGTACAAAAATCAAACATATCCATACCAATCGGTCCTTTTCAGGACCACCAAAACATACTTCAAAAGAGAAAAAATTACTCAATTAGCTTAATATATATATATTTATTTGAATTTGAATTTGCATTTGCATTTAATAAAAAACCATTAGTTGTAATTTCTGAATATAAAATAAAGAAAAAAAAGTAGACGTATGCCAACAACACGCGGTGTTCCCAAGCGGTCCCCCATCTAAGTACTAACCGCGCCCGACGCTGCTTAATTTCGGTGATCGGACGAGAACCGATGTATTCAGCGTGGTATGGTCGTTGGCGAATTCACTACGACTAAATATTACTTTTGTTCGATTTATATGAAAAAAATGTTAATATGTATGAGAATTTGTTCTTGAATGTATTTTTTCACAACTGTACGTTTATTTTAATGCTGATTCCCTTGTAGTTTAGAGTGGCCTCTGATGTCAGTAAACTCTTGCAATGTGTACTTTGCCATTACCTCAGGTAGAATTCTATATACTACACATACGAAATGAAAATGGTGACCCCAGCTATTGCAATAACTACTACGATACTGTACTAAGAATTTTTCTAAACCTCTAATTTAAACAATAAAATACTCAATTAAAAAATCAGTCTCTTTTTTCGAAAATTTGGTCGTCCTGAAAAGGACGTTTGGGTTTTTTTTTTGTTGATTTATGTACACGATATTAGATGCTTGTAATTTATGCCTTCTTCTCGGTCTTCTTGGGCAAAAGCACTGCCTGGATATTGGGCAAAACACCGCCCTGGGCAATGGTGACGCCAGAAAGAAGTTTGTTCAACTCCTCATCGTTGCGGATGGCCAGTTGCAGATGACGGGGGATAATCCTAGTTTTCTTGTTGTCACGCGCTGCATTACCAGCCAACTCCAATACTTCAGCGGCCAAGTATTCCATAACGGCAGCCAAGTACACAGGAGCGCCGGCACCAACACGCTCGGCATAGTTGCCCTTGCGAAGCAGACGGTGAATACGGCCAACGGGGAACTGAAGACCAGCGCGGTTGGAACGCGACTTTGCCTTTCCCTTAACTTTTCCACCTTTACCACGACCAGACATACTTCTAGATTTTTATTTTTATTTCACTGTTTCACTGCAAACACACAAATATCGAATGTTGCTGGCAGCCTCAAGTGTTGCTACATTTATACTTTTTCCAGCTACCTACTTGCTCAGTTAGGGGATGACAGCTGGCAGCTGACAAACCGGATTCTCAACATGAAAGCGTTGCTACAACAAAAGTATAAATGTGAAGCACATCAGCATGTTAGGTATACATTTTGTGAAGTGATTATAAAGTGAATACTAAGTGACAATATGCCCCCTAAGACTAGTGGAAAGGCAGCCAAAAAGGCTGGCAAGGCTCAGAAGAACATTACCAAGAATGATAAGAAGAAGAAGCGCAAGAGGAAGGAAAGCTATGCCATCTACATTTACAAAGTGCTCAAGCAGGTCCATCCCGACACTGGCATCTCATCCAAGGCAATGAGTATCATGAACAGCTTTGTTAACGACATTTTTGAGCGCATTGCTGCCGAGGCCTCCCGTTTGGCCCACTACAACAAGCGCTCCACCATCACCAGTCGGGAAATCCAAACCGCTGTCCGTCTTTTGCTGCCCGGAGAATTGGCCAAGCACGCTGTCAGTGAGGGAACCAAGGCTGTCACCAAGTATACCAGCTCCAAGTAAATCTCAGCTTGATATACTGTAACCTAAACTAAAAGGCCCTTTTCAGGGCCACAAATTACATGTCCAAAGAACTAAAATTTTCGATATTTAATAATAATAAATACTAAATTTGTGAATTTTACGATCAACTCGCATTTAATAGATAAATAGACGTAGAATTATTATATTATTTTGAATTTATTTATTTAACGTCGACTAAAACCAGTCGACGAGCAGTAAAGATTGAATAATGAAAATAAACAATTTAACTATAAAATATATCGTCGATTGATTGAAAAAAGATAAATTAAAATTGTACCTTAAAGCGGCTTTGTGAATCATATATTCTATGATTCAATAGCAATAATCAAGCGTCTTTACACTTAGTACTTAAAGTTACATTGTTGAAATACAAATCGTGAATAAATTATTCTGTTCCGACCTGGCACAACACAGATAAAACACATTATTTGAAAATTTGTTCTCTTTTGGAATAAGTTTTGTAGCCCTGAAAAGGGCTTTGTTAAAAAACGAATCTCATAAATTTGAAATTCGTGCACTAATAATATTAGGGCTCTTATTTCTTGGCTGCTTTTGGCTTCTTGGCAGCAGAAGCAGCTTTCTTTGGCGATGAAGCCGACGCTGCCTTTTTAGGCTTAGGCTTAGCACTTGTGGTCTTGGGCTTTGGTGCCTTTGGCTTTGCTGCACTCGACTTGGCCTTTGCAGTTGTAGGTTTCGCCTTGACGGTACCAGTTTTCTTCGCATCCTTAGCCTTGGCCTTCTCCGCTTTCTTTTTCTCAGCGGTCTTTTTGGTTGCTACAGCTGCAGCCTTTGATGGTTTCTTATCAGCGGATCCAGTTGCTTTCTTGGCGCTAGCAGTTTTCTTCTTCTTAGCTGCTGCTGATGCAGTTGTGGCAGCCACCTTCTTAGTTTTCTTCTCTACAGAGGAGGCGGCAGCTTTAGGCTTGGGCTCTTTTTTGGCAGATGCTGACAATTTAAATGAACCAGATGCTCCCTTGCCTTTTGCTTGGATCAGTTTTCCATTGGCAACCGCATTCTTCAAGTACTTTTTGATGAATGGTGCTAGCTTCTGGGCATCGCATTTGTATGTGGCACTGATATATTTCTTGATTGCCATGAGCGATGAACCACCACGTTCCTTCAAGTTCAGGATCGATGCGTCCACCATTACCTGAGTAGGAGGATGTAATGCTGGAGCTGTCGTCTTCTTTGCCTTCGATGCTGATGCAGATGCTGTTGCCGCCTTTTTGGTGGCCACCTTCTTCTCTGCTGCGGCTGGTGGTGCTGCCACAGGGGATGCGGATGCTGCAACTGCGGATTCCGACATGGTTCACCTTAATTTTCACAGTATTTCACAGTATAAAACGATACACCTCTTAAAATTTAACAAATTCCACCTCGAAATTAAGAGACCCGATTATGTGAGAATCGAGTAGAAGGGCCGTAGGAGAATGTTTTCAGCATTGAACGCTTGCGACTAATAAGTTTGCCATTAAGCTATTATTCATTTAACATTTTAATTAGTTTGTAGTTCTACACTTAAGTAATAAATTATATTAATATTTTGTTAAATATTTAAACAACAAAATAAAAATTATTTTGTATTGCTATTTTCATTCACTGCGGTCAAATAACAGCGTCAAAACTAACTATGTGTCATCGTAAAACAAATTATCGCATAAAAACATATTTATTAAATATAAATAGAATAAAATAGTTATTACATTTATTGAATATATATTTCTTGAACAATTCTTATTCAAAATATAGCCATTAATTGTACTATAAGTAACGATTTTTATTGGTAAATATGTTTTATACTTAACCATCTACTGTTAAAATCAAGCAAATTCAGAGTGCAAGTAGCAATAGAAAAATGGATCGGAAAAATATAAAATATTATAAAACAACCAACTTTTTCCAATATTATAAAATAAATCTATTTTTTATTTCTATTAAATACATTTTCTTTCACATTCACACCAATAATATACATAAAACGACCACTTAAGTATACATTTTGTACATACCATTGCCATTGGTGGTGAACAACGCAGCGTAAGAAATCGAAAATGTAAGAATATAAATATTTATCAACGTATAATGACAATGGTGGTTTAACAAACAGATAACTTACAATATATTATAAATAGTTGTTTATAATTAAATTCATTTCTGATTTAAGTATTCGTAATGTGTATATCAAAACCAAAGCAGCATTAAGATTGTTAGCAAACCAACTAAGCAACATCAGAAATTGTCTATCATTTAAAAAACAATTCACTTAGATTGGATATGCAACTGACAGACGACTACAAATAAATATAAAAATATAAATGGTTGTTATGTGAATATAAAAAATAAAACAAGCATTTAAGTATAACATACGCATTGTATGTGCAAGATATACATACATATTTTTTAAAAGTATTATGGCAAGTATTCTTCATATAATTGCGTACTACCTTAAGTTGCTCAAAACTAATTTTGAAATTATAAACTACCCTCAACCGAATAATAGCAATAAACTAATTATATTTTATTAATATACATATATAATATTCAACATACAGATAATGAACTATTTTTCTAATATGCCAAAACTATTATTCAATTGTATTCAGGTCATCGAAATTAATAATCGCTTAAATAAAATTAAATTATTTGTAGAAATCCTATTGATTTAAAATGTAATTATGAAAATATAAATGTTCTTTGATAAATAAATTTGTGGTCCTGAAAAGGACCGATTTGAATTGTTATTTTTGTTTAAGCTAAGCTCAACTTAAGCGCGCTCGCCGCGAATACGTCTGGCCAATTGGATGTCCTTGGGCATAATAGTGACACGCTTGGCATGGATGGCACACAAGTTAGTGTCTTCGAAGAGGCCAACCAGGTAGGCTTCACTAGCTTCCTGCAAAGCCATGACAGCAGAGCTTTGGAAACGTAAATCGGTCTTGAAGTCCTGAGCAATTTCACGTACTAAACGCTGGAACGGCAGCTTGCGAATGAGCAACTCAGTGCTCTTCTGGTAGCGACGGATTTCACGAAGGGCCACAGTTCCGGGGCGATAACGATGAGGCTTCTTCACACCACCGGTTGCTGGAGCACTCTTACGTGCCGCCTTGGTAGCCAGCTGCTTACGAGGCGCCTTGCCTCCGGTCGATTTACGAGCTGTCTGCTTAGTACGAGCCATTTTCACTTTACACAGTCACTGTTGAAAACACAATAAGCGAGCTACCAAGAGACAGCTTCTTTTATAGAGAAAAATGGTGGTGGGCTAGATAGAGAGCGAAGCGTTCGCTCTCGCTTACGTTGCGAGTATCGGGTTTTGAGGGTAGTGTGCGAGCAAGATGCAAGTACTGCTTACTCACTCATGATTTTCCTCTCTTTAGGTATAAATAGAAGCGAGTCCCGCAGTTGAAGCATTAGTGTCTCTGTGACTTTCGTGCAGTGTTAACCAAAAAACTTAAAGTGAAAAATGACTGGTCGTGGTAAAGGTGGCAAAGGCTTGGGTAAAGGCGGCGCCAAGCGTCATCGCAAAGTGTTGCGTGATAACATCCAGGGCATCACGAAGCCAGCTATCCGTCGTTTAGCTCGCCGTGGCGGTGTGAAGCGCATATCTGGTCTTATTTATGAAGAAACTCGTGGGGTGCTGAAGGTTTTCTTGGAAAATGTTATCCGTGATGCGGTCACATACACCGAACACGCCAAGAGGAAGACGGTGACAGCCATGGATGTTGTCTACGCTCTGAAGAGGCAAGGCCGCACTCTGTACGGTTTTGGCGGCTAGAAACCTTTGTGTACAAAAATCAAACATATCCATACCAATCGGTCCTTTTCAGGACCACCAAAACATACTTCAAAAGAGAAAAAATTACTCAATTAGCTTAATATATATATATTTATTTGAATTTGAATTTGCATTTGCATTTAATAAAAAACCATTAGTTGTAATTTCTGAATATAAAATAAAGAAAAAAAAGTAGACGTATGCCAACAACACGCGGTGTTCCCAAGCGGTCCCCCATCTAAGTACTAACCGCGCCCGACGCTGCTTAATTTCGGTGATCGGACGAGAACCGATGTATTCAGCGTGGTATGGTCGTTGGCGAATTCACTACGACTAAATATTACTTTTGTTCGATTTATATGAAAAAAATGTTAATATGTATGAGAATTTGTTCTTGAATGTATTTTTTCACAACTGTACGTTTATTTTAATGCTGATTCCCTTGTAGTTTAGAGTGGCCTCTGATGTCAGTAAACTCTTGCAATGTGTACTTTGCCATTACCTCAGGTAGAATTCTATATACTACACATACGAAATGAAAATGGTGACCCCAGCTATTGCAATAACTACTACGATACTGTACTAAGAATTTTTCTAAACCTCTAATTTAAACAATAAAATACTCAATTAAAAAATCAGTCTCTTTTTTCGAAAATTTGGTCGTCCTGAAAAGGACGTTTGGGTTTTTTTTTTGTTGATTTATGTACACGATATTAGATGCTTGTAATTTATGCCTTCTTCTCGGTCTTCTTGGGCAAAAGCACTGCCTGGATATTGGGCAAAACACCGCCCTGGGCAATGGTGACGCCAGAAAGAAGTTTGTTCAACTCCTCATCGTTGCGGATGGCCAGTTGCAGATGACGGGGGATAATCCTAGTTTTCTTGTTGTCACGCGCTGCATTACCAGCCAACTCCAATACTTCAGCGGCCAAGTATTCCATAACGGCAGCCAAGTACACAGGAGCGCCGGCACCAACACGCTCGGCATAGTTGCCCTTGCGAAGCAGACGGTGAATACGGCCAACGGGGAACTGAAGACCAGCGCGGTTGGAACGCGACTTTGCCTTTCCCTTAACTTTTCCACCTTTACCACGACCAGACATTTTTCTAGATTTGTATTATTATTTCACTGTTTCACTGCAAACACACAAATATCGAATGTTGCTGGCAGCCTCAAGTGTTGCTACATTTATACTTTTTCCAGCTACCTACTTGCTCAGTTAGGGGATGACAGCTGGCAGCTGACAAACCGGATTCTCAACATGAAAGCGTTGCTACAACAAAAGTATAAATGTGAAGCACATCAGCATGTTAGGTATACATTTTGTGAAGTGATTATAAAGTGAATACTAAGTGACAATATGCCCCCTAAGACTAGTGGAAAGGCAGCCAAAAAGGCTGGCAAGGCTCAGAAGAACATTACCAAGAATGATAAGAAGAAGAAGCGCAAGAGGAAGGAAAGCTATGCCATCTACATTTACAAAGTGCTCAAGCAGGTCCATCCCGACACTGGCATCTCATCCAAGGCAATGAGTATCATGAACAGCTTTGTTAACGACATTTTTGAGCGCATTGCTGCCGAGGCCTCCCGTTTGGCCCACTACAACAAGCGCTCCACCATCACCAGTCGGGAAATCCAAACCGCTGTCCGTCTTTTGCTGCCCGGAGAATTGGCCAAGCACGCTGTCAGTGAGGGAACCAAGGCTGTCACCAAGTATACAAGCTCCAAGTAAATCTCAGCTTGATATACTCTAACCTAAACTAAAAGGCCCTTTTCAGGGCCACAAATTACATGTCCAAAGAACTAAAATTTTCGATATTTAATAATAATAAATAATAAATTTGTGAATTTTACGATCAACTCGCATTTAATAGATAAATAGACGTAGAATTATTATATTATTTTGAATTTATTTATTTAACGTCGACTAAAACCAGTCGACGAGCAGTAAAGATTGAATAATGAAAATAAACAATTTAACTATAAAATATATCGTCGATTGATTGAAAAAAGATAAATTAAAATTGTACCTTAAAGCGGCTTTGTGAATCATATATTCTATGATTCAATAGCAATAATCAAGCGTCTTTACACTTAGTACTTAAAGTTACATTGTTGAAATACAAATCGTGAATAAATTATTCTGTTCCGACCTGGCACAACACAGATAAAACACATTATTTGAAAATTTGTTCTCTTTTGGAATAAGTTTTGTAGCCCTGAAAAGGGCTTTGTTAAAAAACGAATCTCATAAATTTGAAATTCGTGCACTAATAATATTAGGGCTCTTATTTCTTGGCTGCTTTTGGCTTCTTGGCAGCAGAAGCAGCTTTCTTTGGCGATGAAGCCGACGCTGCCTTTTTAGGCTTAGGCTTAGCACTTGTGGTCTTGGGCTTTGGTGCCTTTGGCTTTGCTGCACTCGACTTGGCCTTTGCAGTTGTAGGTTTCGCCTTGACGGTACCAGTTTTCTTCGCATCCTTAGCCTTGGCCTTCTCCGCTTTCTTTTTCTCAGCGGTCTTTTTGGTTGCTACAGCTGCAGCCTTTGATGGTTTCTTATCAGCGGATCCAGTTGCTTTCTTGGCGCTAGCAGTTTTCTTCTTCTTAGCTGCTGCTGATGCAGTTGTGGCAGCCACCTTCTTAGTTTTCTTCTCTACAGAGGAGGCGGCAGCTTTAGGCTTGGGCTCTTTTTTGGCAGATGCTGACAATTTAAATGAACCAGATGCTCCCTTGCCTTTCGCTTGGATCAGTTTTCCATTGGCAACCGCATTCTTCAAGTACTTTTTGATGAATGGTGCTAGCTTCTGGGCATCGCATTTGTATGTGGCACTGATATATTTCTTGATTGCCATGAGCGATGAACCACCACGTTCCTTCAAGTTCAGGATCGATGCGTCCACCATTACCTGAGTAGGAGGATGTAATGCTGGAGCTGTCGTCTTCTTTGCCTTCGATGCGGATGCAGATGCTGTTGCCGCCTTTTTGGTGGCCACCTTCTTCTCTGCTGCGGCTGGTGGTGCTGCCACAGGGGATGCGGATGCTGCAACTGCGGATTCCGACATGGTTCACCTTAATTTTCACAGTATTTCACAGTATAAAACGATACACCTCTTAAAATTTAACAAATTCCACCTCGAAATTAAGAGACCCGATTATGTGAGAATCGAGTAGAAGGGCCGTAGGAGAATGTTTTCAGCATTGAACGCTTGCGACTAATAAGTTTGCCATTAAGCTATTATTTATTTAACATTTTAATTAGTTTGTAGTTCTACACTTAAGTAATAAATTATATTAATATTTTGTTAAATATTTAAACAACAAAATGTAAATTATTTTGTATTGCTATTTTCATTCACTGCTGTCAAATAACAGCGTCAAAACTAACTATGTGTCATCGTAAAACAAATTATCGCATAAAAACATATTTATTAAATATAAATAGAATAAAATAGTTATTAAATTTTTTGAATATATATTTCTTGAACAATTCTTATTCAAAATATAGCCATTCATTGTACTATAAGTAACGATTTATATTGGTAAATATGTTTTATACTTAACCATCTACTGTTAAAATCAAGCAAATTCAGAGTGCAAGTAGCAATAGAAAAATGGATCGGAAAAATATAAAATATTATAAAACAACCAACTTTTTCCAATATTATAAAATAAATCTATTTTTTATTTCTATTAAATACATTTTCTTTCACATTCACACCAATAATATACATAAAACGACCACTTAAGTATACATTTTGTACATACCATTGCCATTGGTGGTGAACAACGCAGCGTAAGAAATCGAAAATGTAAGAATATAAATATTTATCAACGTATAATGACAATGGTGGTTTAACAAACAGATAACTTACAATATATTATAAATAGTTGTTTATAATTAAATTCATTTCTGGTTTAAGTATTCGTAATGTGTATATCAAAACCAAAGCAGCATTAAGATTGTTAGCAAACCAACCAAGCAACATCAGAAATTGTCTATCATTTAAAAAACAATTCACTTAGATTAGATATGCAACTGACAGACGACTAAAAATAAATACTAAAATATAAATGGTTGTTATGTGAATATAAAAAATAAAAGAATCATTTAAGTATTACATACGCATTGTATATGCAAGATATATGTACATACATATTTTTTAAAGTATTAGGGCAAGTATTCTTCATATAATTGCGTACTACCTTAAGTTGCTCAAAACTAATTTTGAAATTATAAACTACCCTCAACCGAATAATAGCAATAAACTAATTATATTTTATTAATATATATATATAATATTCAACATACAGATAATGAACTATTTTTCTAATATGCCAAAACTATTATTCAATTGTATTCAGGTCATCGAAATTAATAATCGCTTAAATAAAATTAAATTATTTGTAGAAATCCTATTGATTTAAAATGTAATTATGAAAATATAAATGTTCTTTGATAAATAAATTTGTGGTCCTGAAAAGGACCGATTTGAATTGTTATTTTTGTTTAAGCTAAGCTCAACTTAAGCTCGCTCGCCGCGAATACGTCTGGCCAATTGGATGTCCTTGGGCATAATAGTGACACGCTTGGCATGGATGGCACACAAGTTAGTGTCTTCGAAGAGGCCAACCAGGTAGGCTTCACTAGCTTCCTGCAAAGCCATGACAGCAGAGCTTTGGAAACGTAAATCGGTCTTGAAGTCCTGAGCAATTTCACGTACTAAACGCTGGAACGGCAGCTTGCGAATGAGCAACTCAGTGCTCTTCTGGTAGCGACGGATTTCACGAAGGGCCACAGTTCCGGGGCGATAACGATGAGGCTTCTTCACACCACCGGTTGCTGGAGCACTCTTACGTGCCGCCTTGGTAGCCAGCTGCTTACGAGGCGCCTTGCCTCCGGTCGATTTACGAGCTGTCTGCTTAGTACGAGCCATTTTCACTTTACACAGTCACTGTTGAAAACACAATAAGCGAGCTACCAAGAGACAGCTTCTTTTATAGAGAAAAATGGTGGTGGGCTAGATAGAGAGCGAAGCGTTCGCTCTCGCTTACGTTGCGAGTATCGGGTTTTGAGGGTAGTGTGCGAGCAAGATGCAAGTACTGCTTACTCACTCATGATTTTCCTCTCTTTAGGTATAAATAGAAGCGAGTCCCGCAGTTGAAGCATTAGTGTCTCTGTGACTTTCGTGCAGTGTTAACCAAAAAACTTAAAGTGAAAAATGACTGGTCGTGGTAAAGGTGGCAAAGGCTTGGGTAAAGGCGGCGCCAAGCGTCATCGCAAAGTGTTGCGTGATAACATCCAGGGCATCACGAAGCCAGCTATCCGTCGTTTAGCTCGCCGTGGCGGTGTGAAGCGCATATCTGGTCTTATTTATGAAGAAACTCGTGGGGTGCTGAAGGTTTTCTTGGAAAATGTTATCCGTGATGCGGTCACATACACCGAACACGCCAAGAGGAAGACGGTGACAGCCATGGATGTTGTCTACGCTCTGAAGAGGCAAGGCCGCACTCTGTACGGTTTTGGCGGCTAGAAACCTTTGTGTACAAAAATCAAACATATCCATACCAATCGGTCCTTTTCAGGACCACCAAAACATACTTCAAAAGAGAAAAAATTACTCAATTAGCTTAATATATATATATTTATTTGAATTTGAATTTGCATTTGCATTTAATAAAAAACCATTAGTTGTAATTTCTGAATATAAAAAAAAGAAAAAAAAGTAGACGTATGCCAACAACACGCGGTGTTCCCAAGCGGTCCCCCATCTAAGTACTAACCGCGCCCGACGCTGCTTAATTTCGGTGATCGGACGAGAACCGATGTATTCAGCGTGGTATGGTCGTTGGCGAATTCACTACGACTAAATATTACTTTTGTTCGATTTATATGAAAAAAATGTTAATATGTATGAGAATTTGTTCTTGAATGTATTTTTTCACAACTGTACGTTTATTTTAATGCTGATTCCCTTGTAGTTTAGAGTGGCCTCTGATGTCAGTAAACTCTTGCAATGTGTACTTTGCCATTACCTCAGGTAGAATTCTATATACTACACATACGAAATGAAAATGGTGACCCCAGCTATTGCAATAACTACTACGATACTGTACTAAGAATTTTTCTAAACCTCTAATTTAAACAATAAAATACTCAATTAAAAAATCAGTCTCTTTTTTCGAAAATTTGGTCGTCCTGAAAAGGACGTTTGGGTTTTTTTTTTGTTGATTTATGTACACGATATTAGATGCTTGTAATTTATGCCTTCTTCTCGGTCTTCTTGGGCAAAAGCACTGCCTGGATATTGGGCAAAACACCGCCCTGGGCAATGGTGACGCCAGAAAGAAGTTTGTTCAACTCCTCATCGTTGCGGATGGCCAGTTGCAGATGACGGGGGATAATCCTAGTTTTCTTGTTGTCACGCGCTGCATTACCAGCCAACTCCAATACTTCAGCGGCCAAGTATTCCATAACGGCAGCCAAGTACACAGGAGCGCCGGCACCAACACGCTCGGCATAGTTGCCCTTGCGAAGCAGACGGTGAATACGGCCAACGGGGAACTGAAGACCAGCGCGGTTGGAACGCGACTTTGCCTTTCCCTTAACTTTTCCACCTTTACCACGACCAGACATTTTTCTAGATTTGTATTATTATTTCACTGTTTCACTGCAAACACACAAATATCGAATGTTGCTGGCAGCCTCAAGTGTTGCTACATTTATACTTTTTCCAGCTACCTACTTGCTCAGTTAGGGGATGACAGCTGGCAGCTGACAAACCGGATTCTCAACATGAAAGCGTTGCTACAACAAAAGTATAAATGTGAAGCACATCAGCATGTTAGGTATACATTTTGTGAAGTGATTATAAAGTGAATACTAAGTGAAAATATGCCCCCTAAGACTAGTGGAAAGGCAGCCAAAAAGGCTGGCAAGGCTCAGAAGAACATTACCAAGAATGATAAGAAGAAGAAGCGCAAGAGGAAGGAAAGCTATGCCATCTACATTTACAAAGTGCTCAAGCAGGTCCATCCCGACACTGGCATCTCATCCAAGGCAATGAGTATCATGAACAGCTTTGTTAACGACATTTTTGAGCGCATTGCTGCCGAGGCCTCCCGTTTGGCCCACTACAACAAGCGCTCCACCATCACCAGTCGGGAAATCCAAACCGCTGTCCGTCTTTTGCTGCCCGGAGAATTGGCCAAGCACGCTGTCAGTGAGGGAACCAAGGCTGTCACCAAGTATACCAGCTCCAAGTAAATCTCAGCTTGATATACTGTAACCTAAACTAAAAGGCCCTTTTCAGGGCCACAAATTACATGTCCAAAGAACTAAAATTTTCGATATTTAATAATAATAAATACTAAATTTGTGAATTTTACGATCAACTCGCATTTAATAGATAAATAGACGTAGAATTATTATATTATTTTGAATTTATTTATTTAACGTCGACTAAAACCAGTCGACGAGCAGTAAAGATTGAATAATGAAAATAAACAATTTAACTATAAAATATATCGTCGATTGATTGAAAAAAGATAAATTAAAATTGTACCTTAAAGCGGCTTTGTGAATCATATATTCTATGATTCAATAGCAATAATCAAGCGTCTTTACACTTAGTACTTAAAGTTACATTGTTGAAATACAAATCGTGAATAAATTATTCTGTTCCGACCTGGCACAACACAGATAAAACACATTATTTGAAAATTTGTTCTCTTTTGGAATAAGTTTTGTAGCCCTGAAAAGGGCTTTGTTAAAAAACGAATCTCATAAATTTGAAATTCGTGCACTAATAATATTAGGGCTCTTATTTCTTGGCTGCTTTTGGCTTCTTGGCAGCAGAAGCAGCTTTCTTTGGCGATGAAGCCGACGCTGCCTTTTTAGGCTTAGGCTTAGCACTTGTGGTCTTGGGCTTTGGTGCCTTTGGCTTTGCTGCACTCGACTTGGCCTTTGCAGTTGTAGGTTTCGCCTTGACGGTACCAGTTTTCTTCGCATCCTTAGCCTTGGCCTTCTCCGCTTTCTTTTTCTCAGCGGTCTTTTTGGTTGCTACAGCTGCAGCCTTTGATGGTTTCTTATCAGCGGATCCAGTTGCTTTCTTGGCGCTAGCAGTTTTCTTCTTCTTAGCTGCTGCTGATGCAGTTGTGGCAGCCACCTTCTTAGTTTTCTTCTCTACAGAGGAGGCGGCAGCTTTAGGCTTGGGCTCTTTTTTGGCAGATGCTGACAATTTAAATGAACCAGATGCTCCCTTGCCTTTTGCTTGGATCAGTTTTCCATTGGCAACCGCATTCTTCAAGTACTTTTTGATGAATGGTGCTAGCTTCTGGGCATCGCATTTGTATGTGGCACTGATATATTTCTTGATTGCCATGAGCGATGAACCACCACGTTCCTTCAAGTTCAGGATCGATGCGTCCACCATTACCTGAGTAGGAGGATGTAATGCTGGAGCTGTCGTCTTCTTTGCCTTCGATGCTGATGCAGATGCTGTTGCCGCCTTTTTGGTGGCCACCTTCTTCTCTGCTGCGGCTGGTGGTGCTGCCACAGGGGATGCGGATGCTGCAACTGCGGATTCCGACATGGTTCACCTTAATTTTCACAGTATTTCACAGTATAAAACGATACACCTCTTAAAATTTAACAAATTCCACCTCGAAATTAAGAGACCCGATTATGTGAGAATCGAGTAGAAGGGCCGTAGGAGAATGTTTTCAGCATTGAACGCTTGCGACTAATAAGTTTGCCATTAAGCTATTATTCATTTAACATTTTAATTAGTTTGTAGTTCTACACTTAAGTAATAAATTATATTAATATTTTGTTAAATATTTAAACAACAAAATAAAAATTATTTTGTATTGCTATTTTCATTCACTGCGGTCAAATAACAGCGTCAAAACTAACTATGTGTCATCGTAAAACAAATTATCGCATAAAAACATATTTATTAAATATAAATAGAATAAAATAGTTATTACATTTATTGAATATATATTTCTTGAACAATTCTTATTCAAAATATAGCCATTAATTGTACTATAAGTAACGATTTTTATTGGTAAATATGTTTTATACTTAACCATCTACTGTTAAAATCAAGCAAATTCAGAGTGCAAGTAGCAATAGAAAAATGGATCGGAAAAATATAAAATATTATAAAACAACCAACTTTTTCCAATATTATAAAATAAATCTATTTTTTATTTCTATTAAATACATTTTCTTTCACATTCACACCAATAATATACATAAAACGACCACTTAAGTATACATTTTGTACATACCATTGCCATTGGTGGTGAACAACGCAGCGTAAGAAATCGAAAATGTAAGAATATAAATATTTATCAACGTATAATGACAATGGTGGTTTAACAAACAGATAACTTACAATATATTATAAATAGTTGTTTATAATTAAATTCATTTCTGATTTAAGTATTCGTAATGTGTATATCAAAACCAAAGCAGCATTAAGATTGTTAGCAAACCAACTAAGCAACATCAGAAATTGTCTATCATTTAAAAAACAATTCACTTAGATTGGATATGCAACTGACAGACGACTACAAATAAATATAAAAATATAAATGGTTGTTATGTGAATATAAAAAATAAAACAAGCATTTAAGTATAACATACGCATTGTATGTGCAAGATATACATACATATTTTTTAAAAGTATTATGGCAAGTATTCTTCATATAATTGCGTACTACCTTAAGTTGCTCAAAACTAATTTTGAAATTATAAACTACCCTCAACCGAATAATAGCAATAAACTAATTATATTTTATTAATATACATATATAATATTCAACATACAGATAATGAACTATTTTTCTAATATGCCAAAACTATTATTCAATTGTATTCAGGTCATCGAAATTAATAATCGCTTAAATAAAATTAAATTATTTGTAGAAATCCTATTGATTTAAAATGTAATTATGAAAATATAAATGTTCTTTGATAAATAAATTTGTGGTCCTGAAAAGGACCGATTTGAATTGATATTTTTGTTTAAGCTAAGCTCAACTTAAGCGCGCTCGCCGCGAATACGTCTGGCCAATTGGATGTCCTTGGGCATAATAGTGACACGCTTGGCATGGATGGCACACAAGTTAGTGTCTTCGAAGAGGCCAACCAGGTAGGCTTCACTAGCTTCCTGCAAAGCCATGACAGCAGAGCTTTGGAAACGTAAATCGGTCTTGAAGTCCTGAGCAATTTCACGTACTAAACGCTGGAACGGCAGCTTGCGAATGAGCAACTCAGTGCTCTTCTGGTAGCGACGGATTTCACGAAGGGCCACAGTTCCGGGGCGATAACGATGAGGCTTCTTCACACCACCGGTTGCTGGAGCACTCTTACGTGCCGCCTTGGTAGCCAGCTGCTTACGAGGCGCCTTGCCTCCGGTCGATTTACGAGCTGTCTGCTTAGTACGAGCCATTTTCACTTTACACAGTCACTGTTGAAAACACAATAAGCGAGCTACCAAGAGACAGCTTCTTTTATAGAGAAAAATGGTGGTGGGCTAGATAGAGAGCGAAGCGTTCGCTCTCGCTTACGTTGCGAGTATCGGGTTTTGAGGGTAGTGTGCGAGCAAGATGCAAGTACTGCTTACTCACTCATGATTTTCCTCTCTTTAGGTATAAATAGAAGCGAGTCCCGCAGTTGAAGCATTAGTGTCTCTGTGACTTTCGTGCAGTGTTAACCAAAAAACTTAAAGTGAAAAATGACTGGTCGTGGTAAAGGTGGCAAAGGCTTGGGTAAAGGCGGCGCCAAGCGTCATCGCAAAGTGTTGCGTGATAACATCCAGGGCATCACGAAGCCAGCTATCCGTCGTTTAGCTCGCCGTGGCGGTGTGAAGCGCATATCTGGTCTTATTTATGAAGAAACTCGTGGGGTGCTGAAGGTTTTCTTGGAAAATGTTATCCGTGATGCGGTCACATACACCGAACACGCCAAGAGGAAGACGGTGACAGCCATGGATGTTGTCTACGCTCTGAAGAGGCAAGGCCGCACTCTGTACGGTTTTGGCGGCTAGAAACCTTTGTGTACAAAAATCAAACATATCCATACCAATCGGTCCTTTTCAGGACCACCAAAACATACTTCAAAAGAGAAAAAATTACTCAATTAGCTTAATATATATATATTTATTTGAATTTGAATTTGCATTTGCATTTAATAAAAAACCATTAGTTGTAATTTCTGAATATAAAATAAAGAAAAAAAAGTAGACGTATGCCAACAACACGCGGTGTTCCCAAGCGGTCCCCCATCTAAGTACTAACCGCGCCCGACGCTGCTTAATTTCGGTGATCGGACGAGAACCGATGTATTCAGCGTGGTATGGTCGTTGGCGAATTCACTACGACTAAATATTACTTTTGTTCGATTTATATGAAAAAAATGTTAATATGTATGAGAATTTGTTCTTGAATGTATTTTTTCACAACTGTACGTTTATTTTAATGCTGATTCCCTTGTAGTTTAGAGTGGCCTCTGATGTCAGTAAACTCTTGCAATGTGTACTTTGCCATTACCTCAGGTAGAATTCTATATACTACACATACGAAATGAAAATGGTGACCCCAGCTATTGCAATAACTACTACGATACTGTACTAAGAATTTTTCTAAACCTCTAATTTAAACAATAAAATACTCAATTAAAAAATCAGTCTCTTTTTTCGAAAATTTGGTCGTCCTGAAAAGGACGTTTGGGTTTTTTTTTTGTTGATTTATGTACACGATATTAGATGCTTGTAATTTATGCCTTCTTCTCGGTCTTCTTGGGCAAAAGCACTGCCTGGATATTGGGCAAAACACCGCCCTGGGCAATGGTGACGCCAGAAAGAAGTTTGTTCAACTCCTCATCGTTGCGGATGGCCAGTTGCAGATGACGGGGGATAATCCTAGTTTTCTTGTTGTCACGCGCTGCATTACCAGCCAACTCCAATACTTCAGCGGCCAAGTATTCCATAACGGCAGCCAAGTACACAGGAGCGCCGGCACCAACACGCTCGGCATAGTTGCCCTTGCGAAGCAGACGGTGAATACGGCCAACGGGGAACTGAAGACCAGCGCGGTTGGAACGCGACTTTGCCTTTCCCTTAACTTTTCCACCTTTACCACGACCAGACATACTTCTAGATTTTTATTTTTATTTCACTGTTTCACTGCAAACACACAAATATCGAATGTTGCTGGCAGCCTCAAGTGTTGCTACATTTATACTTTTTCCAGCTACCTACTTGCTCAGTTAGGGGATGACAGCTGGCAGCTGACAAACCGGATTCTCAACATGAAAGCGTTGCTACAACAAAAGTATAAATGTGAAGCACATCAGCATGTTAGGTATACATTTTGTGAAGTGATTATAAAGTGAATACTAAGTGACAATATGCCCCCTAAGACTAGTGGAAAGGCAGCCAAAAAGGCTGGCAAGGCTCAGAAGAACATTACCAAGAATGATAAGAAGAAGAAGCGCAAGAGGAAGGAAAGCTATGCCATCTACATTTACAAAGTGCTCAAGCAGGTCCATCCCGACACTGGCATCTCATCCAAGGCAATGAGTATCATGAACAGCTTTGTTAACGACATTTTTGAGCGCATTGCTGCCGAGGCCTCCCGTTTGGCCCACTACAACAAGCGCTCCACCATCACCAGTCGGGAAATCCAAACCGCTGTCCGTCTTTTGCTGCCCGGAGAATTGGCCAAGCACGCTGTCAGTGAGGGAACCAAGGCTGTCACCAAGTATACCAGCTCCAAGTAAATCTCAGCTTGATATACTGTAACCTAAACTAAAAGGCCCTTTTCAGGGCCACAAATTACATGTCCAAAGAACTAAAATTTTCGATATTTAATAATAATAAATACTAAATTTGTGAATTTTACGATCAACTCGCATTTAATAGATAAATAGACGTAGAATTATTATATTATTTTGAATTTATTTATTTAACGTCGACTAAAACCAGTCGACGAGCAGTAAAGATTGAATAATGAAAATAAACAATTTAACTATAAAATATATCGTCGATTGATTGAAAAAAGATAAATTAAAATTGTACCTTAAAGCGGCTTTGTGAATCATATATTCTATGATTCAATAGCAATAATCAAGCGTCTTTACACTTAGTACTTAAAGTTACATTGTTGAAATACAAATCGTGAATAAATTATTCTGTTCCGACCTGGCACAACACAGATAAAACACATTATTTGAAAATTTGTTCTCTTTTGGAATAAGTTTTGTAGCCCTGAAAAGGGCTTTGTTAAAAAACGAATCTCATAAATTTGAAATTCGTGCACTAATAATATTAGGGCTCTTATTTCTTGGCTGCTTTTGGCTTCTTGGCAGCAGAAGCAGCTTTCTTTGGCGATGAAGCCGACGCTGCCTTTTTAGGCTTAGGCTTAGCACTTGTGGTCTTGGGCTTTGGTGCCTTTGGCTTTGCTGCACTCGACTTGGCCTTTGCAGTTGTAGGTTTCGCCTTGACGGTACCAGTTTTCTTCGCATCCTTAGCCTTGGCCTTCTCCGCTTTCTTTTTCTCAGCGGTCTTTTTGGTTGCTACAGCTGCAGCCTTTGATGGTTTCTTATCAGCGGATCCAGTTGCTTTCTTGGCGCTAGCAGTTTTCTTCTTCTTAGCTGCTGCTGATGCAGTTGTGGCAGCCACCTTCTTAGTTTTCTTCTCTACAGAGGAGGCGGCAGCTTTAGGCTTGGGCTCTTTTTTGGCAGATGCTGACAATTTAAATGAACCAGATGCTCCCTTGCCTTTCGCTTGGATCAGTTTTCCATTGGCAACCGCATTCTTCAAGTACTTTTTGATGAATGGTGCTAGCTTCTGGGCATCGCATTTGTATGTGGCACTGATATATTTCTTGATTGCCATGAGCGATGAACCACCACGTTCCTTCAAGTTCAGGATCGATGCGTCCACCATTACCTGAGTAGGAGGATGTAATGCTGGAGCTGTCGTCTTCTTTGCCTTCGATGCGGATGCAGATGCTGTTGCCGCCTTTTTGGTGGCCACCTTCTTCTCTGCTGCGGCTGGTGGTGCTGCCACAGGGGATGCGGATGCTGCAACTGCGGATTCCGACATGGTTCACCTTAATTTTCACAGTATTTCACAGTATAAAACGATACACCTCTTAAAATTTAACAAATTCCAGATTCAGATTCAGATTCATTTATTAGTCGGATAATATATGGTGTTACATTAAAACCTAATTCTAATGTTTAGTCTTGGTGACAGAGTCAAGCTAACTTATGTTATTTTTGTTATATTTTGCCTTGCGCTTCAAGCTTATCCAGGCGTGAGATCTATTATTACATGTTATTTAGAGTATTAGTCTTAGTTTTACGTGTTATTTTATAGTTTTGGTAACTTCAGTTATTATGATACTTATTTTAGGAAAGGCTTGGAGAGTAAAAACCTAAATCACATTATTGTTTTGATTTTGTGTGTGTTTTCTTAATACTAAATAACTATTATAACTAACTAAGGCTACATTACAAATTAATTAACTAGATAGGATAGGATAGAAAGATAGACATATAGATAGAATAGAGATTCAGTATATTTACAGGAAAATGAAAAGGAGGAGGGAAAATGAGGAGTAAGTTGCGCCAAATCGTTAATGAGCATTATATTGACTTATGTTGAAGGATAATCCATCGGTTGGGTCTATGGAATTGAGTTTTCTATGGTAAAAAATGAGGTTATTGTCTGAGTCAAAGATTATACCCTTTTCTTTGAGGTGCCTAATGTGGTTAATAGTGATGTGATCCACTGAATATTCAAATGGTATTCGGATCTGCTCTACGCTTTCTAAAATATGTGGATTCCTATTGTGTTGATTTAAGTCAACAAATTTTTCTATTATCCTAAAGAGAAGGGTATCTAATCTTTTGGTTTTGGTGGACTTGTAAAGGTTATAGTTTGATATATAGCGACGTGTAGTCGGGTTGTAGGAAGAGCTTCCTAATGCCTGCCTCAAAATGCGTCTTTCAAAAATACGCATTGTTTCCATTTGGCTGGATTTTATATTAAACCAGCTTATGTGACCGTAAATAAGAATGGGTTGAATTAGTTTCTTATAAGCGAGTGAACGTAATTTACCTATTTCTATGCTATTGTGAGATGGGTTTAGGCTAAAGGGTCTGAAGATATGGTATACTTGCTGAAGTTGAATTTTGGCCTTCTTGAGGGTATTTTCAACATGAGGATTGAAACTTAGTTTGTCATCATATATGACACCTAAGTATTTCAGTTGGTCGTTTATTTGGACTGGTGTATTCCCATTGACATATAATTTTGGTTGGAATGCTCTGGCATTTTTGTATATATCCCTAATTCTGGGCCCACGAAATAAACAGCCTTCGCATTTATTTGTATTTAATTTTAATCGCCATTTGGAGAAGTAGCTACTCAATTGGTCAAGATACCGATTGAGATCCATTTCTGCACTTGCTATCCAAGCACCTGAGGATAGGAGAAGAATATCATCAGCGTAGACTAGTGGCTGTATGCGTGCTGTTGACGTAGAGTTAGGATCTTGTTGAAAGTCTGGCATGTCTGAGAGGTAAATGTTGAATAGAATTGGTGCTAATAGTGACCCTTGTGGAACACCTGCTGTTATTTCTCGTGTGAGAGATCTTTCTATGCCATCTGGGCAACTGACATAAAAGGAGCGTGAAGTTAGGTAGCTATGTATAATACGTATAGTATTGGGGTTGAACTGAAATATATTATTCATTTTGTAAATTAACCCGTTTTTCCAGACTGTGTCAAAAGCTTTCTCGAAGTCGAGAGCACAAGCAATTGTGGCCCGTTTTCTGGAGAGGTTACTGAATATGAATTGGTTAGCTACTGCCAAAGAATGGCTAATGGAAAGGCTATCTCTGAAGCCAAACTGATAGGGCTTGAGTAATTGATGGGTCTCAATATGCTTTTTAATTTGTTCCATTAACATTTTTTCAAATAAGAGACTTATTGCAGAAAGTAATGATATGGGTCTGTACCCCTGAAGGGATTGGGGGTTAGCTTTTGGCTTATGAATTGGAATGACTTTACTGTTTTTCCAGCTAATAGGGAAATAACTTGCGTTAAAGCAATGGTTAAACAGAATTGCTAAGTGTTTAAGTACTAGCATATTGCAATGCTTTAGAAGGTAGTTGCTACTACCATCAGGGCCCATTGTCTTTTTATTGTTTTTGGATATAATATATTCAAGGAGCTGTTTGGCATTTGTAAAACCAAGCTCTTTTGCGCCAGGCCAATTGCCATCTGCTCTTCTCATTGTGTTGAAGTTCACAATATAAGAGGCTGACCCTGACGGTCGCTCGATAAAGTGTTTGACTTCTCGATTAACATGTTTTGTGTGCCGTTTAAGCTCTCTGTTTAAAGAAGACATGTTATCATTCTGTTTATGTATACTCTCAAATGACCATGCAAGTGCATTAACTTTCTCAAATTTAGATTTTATTACGGGGGGAATGTCGATATCTATGCCACTGTGCTCAGCAACTGAAAGGCAGATATCGTGTTTAAGGGGCTCATCTTTTTGGTGGTATGGGTTGCTGCGTTGCAGCGTTTTGATGCTAATTTTGCTCGGGTGAGTGCGTTTTAATCTTTTCTCAATGTGGTTAAGTTCACTGACTTCAATGTGAGAATTTATTTGACAAGTCATGTCGGAGATGATGTTACGCAGTTCCTCTTTTTCTGATTCAGACAGAGAGAACTGGCGTCTGAAGAGGTATCTCCTTAGAAATCTCTTCTGCTTAATGAGCTCTAAACAGTGTCTGCTAAGTTGAGCCCTACTATTTGGCTTAGACGGACTTATCGTTATTTTGGGTATCGCACTAGGGGATTCAAGTGCTCTGTTTAATGCAACGTTTAAATTGTTTACATGGAGATCGATTTCGGACGGACTCTGGTTAGATGAATTGGTTATTGGGATAAGGTTTCCTAGTAGAGCTGTATTCCAAGCTAGGGTGTTGATTCTATTGAAGTTGTAGATTATTTTAGGATTAGCGTATAGCATGTGGTATTCGCCAATTCTAATTTTGAGTATTACACCGAAATGATCCGAAGGAAAATCATTTGTGACAGAGCAATACTCATATATGTCAATGGGAAGCTCGACAGAATGTATGAAGTAGTCTATTGAGGATGGGTTATTGTGACTATTGGGGCGACTAGGTTCTCTTGTTGGGCGGAGAACAAAGCTAGGTCGTTCCAAAAGCCATTTGTAGAGGGTTTCACCATTGCGATTAAGGTGGGCAGGGTTATGGAATGGGACATGCCAACTGGGGTGTTTGGCGTTTAAGTCGCAGCCTATTATAATGTGACCACCATTTTGAATTCGGGTTAATGCATCTGAAATGGTTTTTAGGTCAACTATTTGAAGGGGATCATTGGGTCGCTTATAGAGTGATACTGCAATACAGTTTCGATTGTTTCTATTTGCGTCAATGTATGATAATTTAATGGCTACTGCTTCAATAAAGCGTAGGGGTCCTATTTTGATGCGTTCGAACTTAATACCGTTCTTAATGCATATTGCGACGGACATACCATGCTCTCTCGAGTCTTGGCGTTGCGCATAAACTGTATGTGTTGCTCTTTCTTGTTGCCTTATGAATTGGTAATGCTTCAAGTTAATAGAATGTTTACTTGACAGTCGGTGCTCTGCAATAAGCATTACTTCTGGTCTATGTTTATTTAGGAAGAGGTCTAACTCGTATCTCTTGTTGAGAGAGATAATTGAGTTAACATTTTGGAAGATGCACTTTAGGGAGGTCATTAATTCTGGGATATTTGAATGAAGAAGTCAAGCAGTAGTGCTTGCTTCATCTTCGTTGCCTCTTCTTTATTTTGTAGTCCTTGGGTGGGATAATTTTTTATTACCTTTTGCATAATTTCAATGCAAGAGAATAGATCTTTTCCAAAGATATCCGAGCTATCTTTGTTGAGATCCTCTAAGGTGATATTTGCTGTTTGCTGAATTGGGGATTTAGGGGCAAGTTTCTTTGCCATATGGTTGCGAAGAGCCGGATTGCTTATCACAACATTTTTGGGGAGTTGAGACTGTCCCTGGGGGGGAGTTAAGTGCTTTTGTTCGGGATGTTTGAACAGGGAAGCAAAGGGAGTGCTACTATCTATTTTCCTAGAGGCTATAAATTTGGCTTTGGAAATTGCCTTGGCTGCTTTTTGGTCAGAAGTTTTGCGCTTCTGATTTATTTTTTCAGCAACTTGAATTCTGATAGGGCATATCTTAGCATTTGCTGTATGCTGTCCCTTACAGTTAACGCACTGCGTTTTATTGTTTTCGGATGGGGGGTCACTTTTTGTAATGCTGCATTTCCCTGGGGTGTGGACTGCAGTGCATTTAATGCAGCGGTATTGCATTTTGCAATTACTAGCTACATGTCCGAATCTTTGGCAATTGTGGCATTGGGTAATATCACTTTTGTTCTTTTTGAATGATTCAAATTTCACCTTGCAGTTAAGTAAGGTGTTAATTTTTAGAACTTCTGGACTTTTGCTAGATTTTTCGATCTGAACTAGCCAGAAGTTTTTCTTAAATTCTTTGACTGTTAGAATTTTTATTTCTGGACATTTCTCTTGGATGGCTATTTTGACCTCTTCTTTGCTATAGATTGTCTGGGGTAACTTTTTTAATATTAGAGTTAGGGGCTTGAGTTCTTTAGGGGTGTATGAGTAATAACTGATCTTGTAGTCATCTAACATTGATTTTGCTTTTAGAAAGTCTTCCAAGGTGAAAACTTTGATATGTGTCATATTTTTGTTTACAATATTGAGGGTGAAATGCTCATTAACAATTTGGCGCAACTTACCCCCAAGTTCCTTAGGATTGGTGTTATATGCGGAGATAATCGGGATGTCCTTCTTCTTTGCCGTCTTCGGTGTCTTTGGTGTTGACTGAGTAACTCCTTTGAATTCTGGCGTTTGTTCCTTGGAAATCGTCTTCTTGTTGTTGACGATGGGATCTACGTCCATTTCATCGGCCTCAGCTGGTTTTTGTGGTTTTGCCTTCATGGCTTTTTTGGGAGTCTTCTGTTTTCCCAGTGTGGGAAAGTCTACATCGTTATTGTTGATGTCTTCGTCAAGAGCTGCGAATCGGTTGCCGACCAGGGTTTTCACCGTTGCATTTATACCAAGATGGTTCAGTTGGTCTTGTACCGTTTTAGTTTTTGCAACAGTTTCGCCTGTAGCAGCTCTTGAGCGAAGCTCCGTCAGTTCGTCCATGATGTTGCGGTATGATTCCTCATCTAACCACACACCGGTTGGTGTATCTTCTTCGTCATCGGCGTTAGTCGCTGTGTCGTCTGAGCTGGTATATTCGTTGTAGCTCAGTGAGGATGCGCGGCTTCGTTTATCGTACATATTTTCATCATCACTATTTTCGTCTAAAGCACGTTTGCTTCCCGCACTTGCCATTGTCTTTTTCTTTATTTTTATTTTTCGTATTATCGATCATAACACTTTACGAAGCAAAACTCTGTCACTGTTTTTCACTATCAGTGATTCTTCTGTGTCCATATCACAAATCACTCGATAGGATTCTCGGTTTTTCACACTGTTCTTTTCTCACTGCTAATAGCGTTTATGTTATAACACAGGGGATGCGGATGCTGCAACTGCGGATTCCGACATGGTTCACCTTAATTTTCACAGTATTTCACAGTATAAAACGATACACCTCTTAAAATTTAACAAATTCCACCTCGAAATTAAGAGACCCGATTATGTGAGAATCGAGTAGAAGGGCCGTAGGAGAATGTTTTCAGCATTGAACGCTTGCGACTAATAAGTTTGCCATTAAGCTATTATTTATTTAACATTTTAATTAGTTTGTAGTTCTACACTTAAGTAATAAATTATATTAATATTTTGTTAAATATTTAAACAACAAAATAAAAATTATTTTGTATTGCTATTTTCATTCACTGCGGTCAAATAACAGCGTCAAAACTAACTATGTGTCATCGTAAAACAAATTATCGCATAAAAACATATTTATTAAATATAAATAGAATAAAATAGTTATTAAATTTTTTGAATATATATTTCTTGAACAATTCTTATTCAAAATATAGCCATTCATTGTACTATAAGTAACGATTTATATTGGTAAATATGTTTTATACTTAACCATCTACTGTTAAAATCAAGCAAATTCAGAGTGCAAGTAGCAATAGAAAAATGGATCGGAAAAATATAAAATATTATAAAACAACCAACTTTTTCCAATATTATAAAATAAATCTATTTTTTATTTCTATTAAATACATTTTCTTTCACATTCACACCAATAATATACATAAAACGACCACTTAAGTATACATTTTGTACATACCATTGCCATTGGTGGTGAACAACGCAGCGTAAGAAATCGAAAATGTAAGAATATAAATATTTATCAACGTATAATGACAATGGTGGTTTAACAAACAGATAACTTACAATATATTATAAATAGTTGTTTATAATTAAATTCATTTCTGGTTTAAGTATTCGTAATGTGTATATCAAAACCAAAGCAGCATTAAGATTGTTAGCAAACCAACCAAGCAACATCAGAAATTGTCTATCATTTAAAAAACAATTCACTTAGATTGGATATGCAACTGACAGACGACTAAAAATAAATACTAAAATATAAATGGTTGTTATGTGAATATAAAAAATAAAAGAATCATTTAAGTATTACATACGCATTGTATATGCAAGATATATGTACATACATATTTTTTAAAGTATTAGGGCAAGTATTCTTCATATAATTGCGTACTACCTTAAGTTGCTCAAAACTAATTTTGAAATTATAAACTACCCTCAACCGAATAATAGCAATAAACTAATTATATTTTATTAATATACATATATAATATTCAACATACAGATAATGAACTATTTTTCTAATATGCCAAAACTATTATTCAATTGTATTCAGGTCATCGAAATTAATAATCGCTTAAATAAAATTAAATTATTTGTAGAAATCCTATTGATTTAAAATGTAATTATGAAAATATAAATGTTCTTTGATAAATAAATTTGTGGTCCTGAAAAGGACCGATTTGAATTGTTATTTTTGTTTAAGCTAAGCTCAACTTAAGCGCGCTCGCCGCGAATACGTCTGGCCAATTGGATGTCCTTGGGCATAATAGTGACACGCTTGGCATGGATGGCACACAAGTTAGTGTCTTCGAAGAGGCCAACCAGGTAGGCTTCACTAGCTTCCTGCAAAGCCATGACAGCAGAGCTTTGGAAACGTAAATCGGTCTTGAAGTCCTGAGCAATTTCACGTACTAAACGCTGGAACGGCAGCTTGCGAATGAGCAACTCAGTGCTCTTCTGGTAGCGACGGATTTCACGAAGGGCCACAGTTCCGGGGCGATAACGATGAGGCTTCTTCACACCACCGGTTGCTGGAGCACTCTTACGTGCCGCCTTGGTAGCCAGCTGCTTACGAGGCGCCTTGCCTCCGGTCGATTTACGAGCTGTCTGCTTAGTACGAGCCATTTTCACTTTACACAGTCACTGTTGAAAACACAATAAGCGAGCTACCAAGAGACAGCTTCTTTTATAGAGAAAAATGGTGGTGGGCTAGATAGAGAGCGAAGCGTTCGCTCTCGCTTACGTTGCGAGTATCGGGTTTTGAGGGTAGTGTGCGAGCAAGATGCAAGTACTGCTTACTCACTCATGATTTTCCTCTCTTTAGGTATAAATAGAAGCGAGTCCCGCAGTTGAAGCATTAGTGTCTCTGTGACTTTCGTGCAGTGTTAACCAAAAAACTTAAAGTGAAAAATGACTGGTCGTGGTAAAGGTGGCAAAGGCTTGGGTAAAGGCGGCGCCAAGCGTCATCGCAAAGTGTTGCGTGATAACATCCAGGGCATCACGAAGCCAGCTATCCGTCGTTTAGCTCGCCGTGGCGGTGTGAAGCGCATATCTGGTCTTATTTATGAAGAAACTCGTGGGGTGCTGAAGGTTTTCTTGGAAAATGTTATCCGTGATGCGGTCACATACACCGAACACGCCAAGAGGAAGACGGTGACAGCCATGGATGTTGTCTACGCTCTGAAGAGGCAAGGCCGCACTCTGTACGGTTTTGGCGGCTAGAAACCTTTGTGTACAAAAATCAAACATATCCATACCAATCGGTCCTTTTCAGGACCACCAAAACATACTTCAAAAGAGAAAAAATTACTCAATTAGCTTAATATATATATATTTATTTGAATTTGAATTTGCATTTGCATTTAATAAAAAACCATTAGTTGTAATTTCTGAATATAAAATAAAGAAAAAAAAGTAGACGTATGCCAACAACACGCGGTGTTCCCAAGCGGTCCCCCATCTAAGTACTAACCGCGCCCGACGCTGCTTAATTTCGGTGATCGGACGAGAACCGATGTATTCAGCGTGGTATGGTCGTTGGCGAATTCACTACGACTAAATATTACTTTTGTTCGATTTATATGAAAAAAATGTTAATATGTATGAGAATTTGTTCTTGAATGTATTTTTTCACAACTGTACGTTTATTTTAATGCTGATTCCCTTGTAGTTTAGAGTGGCCTCTGATGTCAGTAAACTCTTGCAATGTGTACTTTGCCATTACCTCAGGTAGAATTCTATATACTACACATACGAAATGAAAATGGTGACCCCAGCTATTGCAATAACTACTACGATACTGTACTAAGAATTTTTCTAAACCTCTAATTTAAACAATAAAATACTCAATTAAAAAATCAGTCTCTTTTTTCGAAAATTTGGTCGTCCTGAAAAGGACGTTTGGGTTTTTTTTTTGTTGATTTATGTACACGATATTAGATGCTTGTAATTTATGCCTTCTTCTCGGTCTTCTTGGGCAAAAGCACTGCCTGGATATTGGGCAAAACACCGCCCTGGGCAATGGTGACGCCAGAAAGAAGTTTGTTCAACTCCTCATCGTTGCGGATGGCCAGTTGCAGATGACGGGGGATAATCCTAGTTTTCTTGTTGTCACGCGCTGCATTACCAGCCAACTCCAATACTTCAGCGGCCAAGTATTCCATAACGGCAGCCAAGTACACAGGAGCGCCGGCACCAACACGCTCGGCATAGTTGCCCTTGCGAAGCAGACGGTGAATACGGCCAACGGGGAACTGAAGACCAGCGCGGTTGGAACGCGACTTTGCCTTTCCCTTAACTTTTCCACCTTTACCACGACCAGACATTTTTCTAGATTTGTATTATTATTTCACTGTTTCACTGCAAACACACAAATATCGAATGTTGCTGGCAGCCTCAAGTGTTGCTACATTTATACTTTTTCCAGCTACCTACTTGCTCAGTTAGGGGATGACAGCTGGCAGCTGACAAACCGGATTCTCAACATGAAAGCGTTGCTACAACAAAAGTATAAATGTGAAGCACATCAGCATGTTAGGTATACATTTTGTGAAGTGATTATAAAGTGAATACTAAGTGACAATATGCCCCCTAAGACTAGTGGAAAGGCAGCCAAAAAGGCTGGCAAGGCTCAGAAGAACATTACCAAGAATGATAAGAAGAAGAAGCGCAAGAGGAAGGAAAGCTATGCCATCTACATTTACAAAGTGCTCAAGCAGGTCCATCCCGACACTGGCATCTCATCCAAGGCAATGAGTATCATGAACAGCTTTGTTAACGACATTTTTGAGCGCATTGCTGCCGAGGCCTCCCGTTTGGCCCACTACAACAAGCGCTCCACCATCACCAGTCGGGAAATCCAAACCGCTGTCCGTCTTTTGCTGCCCGGAGAATTGGCCAAGCACGCTGTCAGTGAGGGAACCAAGGCTGTCACCAAGTATACAAGCTCCAAGTAAATCTCAGCTTGATATACTCTAACCTAAACTAAAAGGCCCTTTTCAGGGCCACAAATTACATGTCCAAAGAACTAAAATTTTCGATATTTAATAATAATAAATAATAAATTTGTGAATTTTACGATCAACTCGCATTTAATAGATAAATAGACGTAGAATTATTATATTATTTTGAATTTATTTATTTAACGTCGACTAAAACCAGTCGACGAGCAGTAAAGATTGAATAATGAAAATAAACAATTTAACTATAAAATATATCGTCGATTGATTGAAAAAAGATAAATTAAAATTGTACCTTAAAGCGGCTTTGTGAATCATATATTCTATGATTCAATAGCAATAATCAAGCGTCTTTACACTTAGTACTTAAAGTTACATTGTTGAAATACAAATCGTGAATAAATTATTCTGTTCCGACCTGGCACAACACAGATAAAACACATTATTTGAAAATTTGTTCTCTTTTGGAATAAGTTTTGTAGCCCTGAAAAGGGCTTTGTTAAAAAACGAATCTCATAAATTTGAAATTCGTGCACTAATAATATTAGGGCTCTTATTTCTTGGCTGCTTTTGGCTTCTTGGCAGCAGAAGCAGCTTTCTTTGGCGATGAAGCCGACGCTGCCTTTTTAGGCTTAGGCTTAGCACTTGTGGTCTTGGGCTTTGGTGCCTTTGGCTTTGCTGCACTCGACTTGGCCTTTGCAGTTGTAGGTTTCGCCTTGACGGTACCAGTTTTCTTCGCATCCTTAGCCTTGGCCTTCTCCGCTTTCTTTTTCTCAGCGGTCTTTTTGGTTGCTACAGCTGCAGCCTTTGATGGTTTCTTATCAGCGGATCCAGTTGCTTTCTTGGCGCTAGCAGTTTTCTTCTTCTTAGCTGCTGCTGATGCAGTTGTGGCAGCCACCTTCTTAGTTTTCTTCTCTACAGAGGAGGCGGCAGCTTTAGGCTTGGGCTCTTTTTTGGCAGATGCTGACAATTTAAATGAACCAGATGCTCCCTTGCCTTTCGCTTGGATCAGTTTTCCATTGGCAACCGCATTCTTCAAGTACTTTTTGATGAATGGTGCTAGCTTCTGGGCATCGCATTTGTATGTGGCACTGATATATTTCTTGATTGCCATGAGCGATGAACCACCACGTTCCTTCAAGTTCAGGATCGATGCGTCCACCATTACCTGAGTAGGAGGATGTAATGCTGGAGCTGTCGTCTTCTTTGCCTTCGATGCGGATGCAGATGCTGTTGCCGCCTTTTTGGTGGCCACCTTCTTCTCTGCTGCGGCTGGTGGTGCTGCCACAGGGGATGCGGATGCTGCAACTGCGGATTCCGACATGGTTCACCTTAATTTTCACAGTATTTCACAGTATAAAACGATACACCTCTTAAAATTTAACAAATTCCACCTCGAAATTAAGAGACCCGATTATGTGAGAATCGAGTAGAAGGGCCGTAGGAGAATGTTTTCAGCATTGAACGCTTGCGACTAATAAGTTTGCCATTAAGCTATTATTTATTTAACATTTTAATTAGTTTGTAGTTCTACACTTAAGTAATAAATTATATTAATATTTTGTTAAATATTTAAACAACAAAATAAAAATTATTTTGTATTGCTATTTTCATTCACTGCGGTCAAATAACAGCGTCAAAACTAACTATGTGTCATCGTAAAACAAATTATCGCATAAAAACATATTTATTAAATATAAATAGAATAAAATAGTTATTAAATTTTTTGAATATATATTTCTTGAACAATTCTTATTCAAAATATAGCCATTCATTGTACTATAAGTAACGATTTATATTGGTAAATATGTTTTATACTTAACCATCTACTGTTAAAATCAAGCAAATTCAGAGTGCAAGTAGCAATAGAAAAATGGATCGGAAAAATATAAAATATTATAAAACAACCAACTTTTTCCAATATTATAAAATAAATCTATTTTTTATTTCTATTAAATACATTTTCTTTCACATTCACACCAATAATATACATAAAACGACCACTTAAGTATACATTTTGTACATACCATTGCCATTGGTGGTGAACAACGCAGCGTAAGAAATCGAAAATGTAAGAATATAAATATTTATCAACGTATAATGACAATGGTGGTTTAACAAACAGATAACTTACAATATATTATAAATAGTTGTTTATAATTAAATTCATTTCTGGTTTAAGTATTCGTAATGTGTATATCAAAACCAAAGCAGCATTAAGATTGTTAGCAAACCAACCAAGCAACATCAGAAATTGTCTATCATTTAAAAAACAATTCACTTAGATTGGATATGCAACTGACAGACGACTAAAAATAAATACTAAAATATAAATGGTTGTTATGTGAATATAAAAAATAAAAGAATCATTTAAGTATTACATACGCATTGTATATGCAAGATATATGTACATACATATTTTTTAAAGTATTAGGGCAAGTATTCTTCATATAATTGCGTACTACCTTAAGTTGCTCAAAACTAATTTTGAAATTATAAACTACCCTCAACCGAATAATAGCAATAAACTAATTATATTTTATTAATATACATATATAATATTCAACATACAGATAATGAACTATTTTTCTAATATGCCAAAACTATTATTCAATTGTATTCAGGTCATCGAAATTAATAATCGCTTAAATAAAATTAAATTATTTGTAGAAATCCTATTGATTTAAAATGTAATTATGAAAATATAAATGTTCTTTGATAAATAAATTTGTGGTCCTGAAAAGGACCGATTTGAATTGTTATTTTTGTTTAAGCTAAGCTCAACTTAAGCGCGCTCGCCGCGAATACGTCTGGCCAATTGGATGTCCTTGGGCATAATAGTGACACGCTTGGCATGGATGGCACACAAGTTAGTGTCTTCGAAGAGGCCAACCAGGTAGGCTTCACTAGCTTCCTGCAAAGCCATGACAGCAGAGCTTTGGAAACGTAAATCGGTCTTGAAGTCCTGAGCAATTTCACGTACTAAACGCTGGAACGGCAGCTTGCGAATGAGCAACTCAGTGCTCTTCTGGTAGCGACGGATTTCACGAAGGGCCACAGTTCCGGGGCGATAACGATGAGGCTTCTTCACACCACCGGTTGCTGGAGCACTCTTACGTGCCGCCTTGGTAGCCAGCTGCTTACGAGGCGCCTTGCCTCCGGTCGATTTACGAGCTGTCTGCTTAGTACGAGCCATTTTCACTTTACACAGTCACTGTTGAAAACACAATAAGCGAGCTACCAAGAGACAGCTTCTTTTATAGAGAAAAATGGTGGTGGGCTAGATAGAGAGCGAAGCGTTCGCTCTCGCTTACGTTGCGAGTATCGGGTTTTGAGGGTAGTGTGCGAGCAAGATGCAAGTACTGCTTACTCACTCATGATTTTCCTCTCTTTAGGTATAAATAGAAGCGAGTCCCGCAGTTGAAGCATTAGTGTCTCTGTGACTTTCGTGCAGTGTTAACCAAAAAACTTAAAGTGAAAAATGACTGGTCGTGGTAAAGGTGGCAAAGGCTTGGGTAAAGGCGGCGCCAAGCGTCATCGCAAAGTGTTGCGTGATAACATCCAGGGCATCACGAAGCCAGCTATCCGTCGTTTAGCTCGCCGTGGCGGTGTGAAGCGCATATCTGGTCTTATTTATGAAGAAACTCGTGGGGTGCTGAAGGTTTTCTTGGAAAATGTTATCCGTGATGCGGTCACATACACCGAACACGCCAAGAGGAAGACGGTGACAGCCATGGATGTTGTCTACGCTCTGAAGAGGCAAGGCCGCACTCTGTACGGTTTTGGCGGCTAGAAACCTTTGTGTACAAAAATCAAACATATCCATACCAATCGGTCCTTTTCAGGACCACCAAAACATACTTCAAAAGAGAAAAAATTACTCAATTAGCTTAATATAAATATATTTATTTGAATTTGAATTTGCATTTGCATTTAATAAAAAACCATTAGTTGTAATTTCTGAATATAAAAAAGAGAAAAAAAAAGTAGACGTATGCCAACAACACGCGGTGTTCCCAAGCGGTCCCCCATCTAAGTACTAACCGCGCCCGACGCTGCTTAATTTCGGTGATCGGACGAGAACCGATGTATTCAGCGTGGTATGGTCGTTGGCGAATTCACTACGACTAAATATTACTTTTGTTCGATTTATATGAAAAAAATGTTAATATGTATGAGAATTTGTTCTTGAATGTATTTTTTCACAACTGTACGTTTATTTTAATGCTGATTCCCTTGTAGTTTAGAGTGGCCTCTGATGTCAGTAAACTCTTGCAATGTGTACTTTGCCATTACCTCAGGTAGAATTCTATATACTACACATACGAAATGAAAATGGTGACCCCAGCTATTGCAATAACTACTACGATACTGTACTAAGAATTTTTCTAAACCTCTAATTTAAACAATAAAATACTCAATTAAAAAATCAGTCTCTTTTTTCGAAAATTTGGTCGTCCTGAAAAGGACGTTTGGGTTTTTTTTTTGTTGATTTATGTACACGATATTAGTTGCTTGTAATTTATGCCTTCTTCTCGGTCTTCTTGGGCAAAAGCACTGCCTGGATATTGGGCAAAACACCGCCCTGGGCAATGGTGACGCCAGAAAGAAGTTTGTTCAACTCCTCATCGTTGCGGATGGCCAGTTGCAGATGACGGGGGATAATCCTAGTTTTCTTGTTGTCACGCGCTGCATTACCAGCCAACTCCAATACTTCAGCGGCCAAGTATTCCATAACGGCAGCCAAGTACACAGGAGCGCCGGCACCAACACGCTCGGCATAGTTGCCCTTGCGAAGCAGACGGTGAATACGGCCAACGGGGAACTGAAGACCAGCGCGGTTGGAACGCGACTTTGCCTTTCCCTTAACTTTTCCACCTTTACCACGACCAGACATTTTTCTAGATTTGTATTATTATTTCACTGTTTCACTGCAAACACACAAATATCGAATGTTGCTGGCAGCCTCAAGTGTTGCTACATTTATACTTTTTCCAGCTACCTACTTGCTCAGTTAGGGGATGACAGCTGGCAGCTGACAAACCGGATTCTCAACATGAAAGCGTTGCTACAACAAAAGTATAAATGTGAAGCACATCAGCATATTAGGTATACATTTTGTGAAGTGATTATAAAGTGAATACTAAGTGAAAATATGCCCCCTAAGACTAGTGGAAAGGCAGCCAAAAAGGCTGGCAAGGCTCAGAAGAACATTACCAAGAATGATAAGAAGAAGAAGCGCAAGAGGAAGGAAAGCTATGCCATCTACATTTACAAAGTGCTCAAGCAGGTCCATCCCGACACTGGCATCTCATCCAAGGCAATGAGTATCATGAACAGCTTTGTTAACGACATTTTTGAGCGCATTGCTGCCGAGGCCTCCCGTTTGGCCCACTACAACAAGCGCTCCACCATCACCAGTCGGGAAATCCAAACCGCTGTCCGTCTTTTGCTGCCCGGAGAATTGGCCAAGCACGCTGTCAGTGAGGGAACCAAGGCTGTCACCAAGTATACAAGCTCCAAGTAAATCTCAGCTTGATATACTCTAACCTAAACTAAAAGGCCCTTTTCAGGGCCACAAATTACATGTCCAAAGAACTAAAATTTTCGATATTTAATAATAATAAATAATAAATTTGTGAATTTTACGATCAACTCGCATTTAATAGATAAATAGACGTAGAATTATTATATTATTTTGAATTTATTTATTTAACGTCGACTAAAACCAGTCGACGAGCAGTAAAGATTGAATAATGAAAATAAACAATTTAACTATAAAATATATCGTCGATTGATTGAAAAAAGATAAATTAAAATTGTACCTTAAAGCGGCTTTGTGAATCATATATTCTATGATTCAATAGCAATAATCAAGCGTCTTTACACTTAGTACTTAAAGTTACATTGTTGAAATACAAATCGTGAATAAATTATTCTGTTCCGACCTGGCACAACACAGATAAAACACATTATTTGAAAATTTGTTCTCTTTTGGAATAAGTTTTGTAGCCCTGAAAAGGGCTTTGTTAAAAAACGAATCTCATAAATTTGAAATTCGTGCACTAATAATATTAGGGCTCTTATTTCTTGGCTGCTTTTGGCTTCTTGGCAGCAGAAGCAGCTTTCTTTGGCGATGAAGCCGACGCTGCCTTTTTAGGCTTAGGCTTAGCACTTGTGGTCTTGGGCTTTGGTGCCTTTGGCTTTGCTGCACTCGACTTGGCCTTTGCAGTTGTAGGTTTCGCCTTGACGGTACCAGTTTTCTTCGCATCCTTAGCCTTGGCCTTCTCCGCTTTCTTTTTCTCAGCGGTCTTTTTGGTTGCTACAGCTGCAGCCTTTGATGGTTTCTTATCAGCGGATCCAGTTGCTTTCTTGGCGCTAGCAGTTTTCTTCTTCTTAGCTGCTGCTGATGCAGTTGTGGCAGCCACCTTCTTAGTTTTCTTCTCTACAGAGGAGGCGGCAGCTTTAGGCTTGGGCTCTTTTTTGGCAGATGCTGACAATTTAAATGAACCAGATGCTCCCTTGCCTTTTGCTTGGATCAGTTTTCCATTGGCAACCGCATTCTTCAAGTACTTTTTGATGAATGGTGCTAGCTTCTGGGCATCGCATTTGTATGTGGCACTGATATATTTCTTGATTGCCATGAGCGATGAACCACCACGTTCCTTCAAGTTCAGGATCGATGCGTCCACCATTACCTGAGTAGGAGGATGTAATGCTGGAGCTGTCGTCTTCTTTGCCTTCGATGCGGATGCAGATGCTGTTGCCGCCTTTTTGGTGGCCACCTTCTTCTCTGCTGCGGCTGGTGGTGCTGCCACAGGGGATGCGGATGCTGCAACTGCGGATTCCGACATGGTTCACCTTAATTTTCACAGTATTTCACAGTATAAAACGATACACCTCTTAAAATTTAACAAATTCCACCTCGAAATTAAGAGACCCGATTATGTGAGAATCGAGTAGAAGGGCCGTAGGAGAATGTTTTCAGCATTGAACGCTTGCGACTAATAAGTTTGCCATTAAGCTATTATTCATTTAACATTTTAATTAGTTTGTAGTTCTACACTTAAGTAATAAATTATATTAATATTTTGTTAAATATTTAAACAACAAAATAAAAATTATTTTGTATTGCTATTTTCATTCACTGCGGTCAAATAACAGCGTCAAAACTAACTATGTGTCATCGTAAAACAAATTATCGCATAAAAACATATTTATTAAATATAAATAGAATAAAATAGTTATTAAATTTTTTGAATATATATTTCTTGAACAATTCTTATTCAAAATATAGCCATTCATTGTACTATAAGTAACGATTTATATTGGTAAATATGTTTTATACTTAACCATCTACTGTTAAAATCAAGCAAATTCAGAGTGCAAGTAGCAATAGAAAAATGGATCGGAAAAATATAAAATATTATAAAACAACCAACTTTTTCCAATATTATAAAATAAATCTATTTTTTATTTCTATTAAATACATTTTCTTTCACATTCACACCAATAATATACATAAAACGACCACTTAAGTATACATTTTGTACATACCATTGCCATTGGTGGTGAACAACGCAGCGTAAGAAATCGAAAATGTAAGAATATAAATATTTATCAACGTATAATGACAATGGTGGTTTAACAAACAGATAACTTACAATATATTATAAATAGTTGTTTATAATTAAATTCATTTCTGGTTTAAGTATTCGTAATGTGTATATCAAAACCAAAGCAGCATTAAGATTGTTAGCAAACCAACCAAGCAACATCAGAAATTGTCTATCATTTAAAAAACAATTCACTTAGATTAGATATGCAACTGACAGACGACTAAAAATAAATACTAAAATATAAATGGTTGTTATGTGAATATAAAAAATAAAAGAATCATTTAAGTATTACATACGCATTGTATATGCAAGATATATGTACATACATATTTTTTAAAGTATTAGGGCAAGTATTCTTCATATAATTGCGTACTACCTTAAGTTGCTCAAAACTAATTTTGAAATTATAAACTACCCTCAACCGAATAATAGCAATAAACTAATTATATTTTATTAATATATATATATAATATTCAACATACAGATAATGAACTATTTTTCTAATATGCCAAAACTATTATTCAATTGTATTCAGGTCATCGAAATTAATAATCGCTTAAATAAAATTAAATTATTTGTAGAAATCCTATTGATTTAAAATGTAATTATGAAAATATAAATGTTCTTTGATAAATAAATTTGTGGTCCTGAAAAGGACCGATTTGAATTGTTATTTTTGTTTAAGCTAAGCTCAACTTAAGCTCGCTCGCCGCGAATACGTCTGGCCAATTGGATGTCCTTGGGCATAATAGTGACACGCTTGGCATGGATGGCACACAAGTTAGTGTCTTCGAAGAGGCCAACCAGGTAGGCTTCACTAGCTTCCTGCAAAGCCATGACAGCAGAGCTTTGGAAACGTAAATCGGTCTTGAAGTCCTGAGCAATTTCACGTACTAAACGCTGGAACGGCAGCTTGCGAATGAGCAACTCAGTGCTCTTCTGGTAGCGACGGATTTCACGAAGGGCCACAGTTCCGGGGCGATAACGATGAGGCTTCTTCACACCACCGGTTGCTGGAGCACTCTTACGTGCCGCCTTGGTAGCCAGCTGCTTACGAGGCGCCTTGCCTCCGGTCGATTTACGAGCTGTCTGCTTAGTACGAGCCATTTTCACTTTACACAGTCACTGTTGAAAACACAATAAGCGAGCTACCAAGAGACAGCTTCTTTTATAGAGAAAAATGGTGGTGGGCTAGATAGAGAGCGAAGCGTTCGCTCTCGCTTACGTTGCGAGTATCGGGTTTTGAGGGTAGTGTGCGAGCAAGATGCAAGTACTGCTTACTCACTCATGATTTTCCTCTCTTTAGGTATAAATAGAAGCGAGTCCCGCAGTTGAAGCATTAGTGTCTCTGTGACTTTCGTGCAGTGTTAACCAAAAAACTTAAAGTGAAAAATGACTGGTCGTGGTAAAGGTGGCAAAGGCTTGGGTAAAGGCGGCGCCAAGCGTCATCGCAAAGTGTTGCGTGATAACATCCAGGGCATCACGAAGCCAGCTATCCGTCGTTTAGCTCGCCGTGGCGGTGTGAAGCGCATATCTGGTCTTATTTATGAAGAAACTCGTGGGGTGCTGAAGGTTTTCTTGGAAAATGTTATCCGTGATGCGGTCACATACACCGAACACGCCAAGAGGAAGACGGTGACAGCCATGGATGTTGTCTACGCTCTGAAGAGGCAAGGCCGCACTCTGTACGGTTTTGGCGGCTAGAAACCTTTGTGTACAAAAATCAAACATATCCATACCAATCGGTCCTTTTCAGGACCACCAAAACATACTTCAAAAGAGAAAAAATTACTCAATTAGCTTAATATATATATATTTATTTGAATTTGAATTTGCATTTGCATTTAATAAAAAACCATTAGTTGTAATTTCTGAATATAAAAAAAAGAAAAAAAAGTAGACGTATGCCAACAACACGCGGTGTTCCCAAGCGGTCCCCCATCTAAGTACTAACCGCGCCCGACGCTGCTTAATTTCGGTGATCGGACGAGAACCGATGTATTCAGCGTGGTATGGTCGTTGGCGAATTCACTACGACTAAATATTACTTTTGTTCGATTTATATGAAAAAAATGTTAATATGTATGAGAATTTGTTCTTGAATGTATTTTTTCACAACTGTACGTTTATTTTAATGCTGATTCCCTTGTAGTTTAGAGTGGCCTCTGATGTCAGTAAACTCTTGCAATGTGTACTTTCCATTACCTCAGGTAGAATTCTATATACTACACATACGAAATGAAAATGGTGACCCCAGCTATTGCAATAACTACTACGATACTGTACTAAGAATTTTTCTAAACCTCTAATTTAAACAATAAAATACTCAATTAAAAAATCAGTCTCTTTTTTCGAAAATTTGGTCGTCCTGAAAAGGACGTTTGGGGTTTTTTTTTGTTGATTTATGTACACGATATTAGTTGCTTGTAATTTATGCCTTCTTCTCGGTCTTCTTGGGCAAAAGCACTGCCTGGATATTGGGCAAAACACCGCCCTGGGCAATGGTGACGCCAGAAAGAAGTTTGTTCAACTCCTCATCGTTGCGGATGGCCAGTTGCAGATGACGGGGGATAATCCTAGTTTTCTTGTTGTCACGCGCTGCATTACCAGCCAACTCCAATACTTCAGCGGCCAAGTATTCCATAACGGCAGCCAAGTACACAGGAGCGCCGGCACCAACACGCTCGGCATAGTTGCCCTTGCGAAGCAGACGGTGAATACGGCCAACGGGGAACTGAAGACCAGCGCGGTTGGAACGCGACTTTGCCTTTCCCTTAACTTTTCCACCTTTACCACGACCAGACATTTTTCTAGATTTGTATTATTATTTCACTGTTTCACTGCAAACACACAAATATCGAATGTTGCTGGCAGCCTCAAGTGTTGCTACATTTATACTTTTTCCAGCTACCTACTTGCTCAGTTAGGGGATGACAGCTGGCAGCTGACAAACCGGATTCTCAACATGAAAGCGTTGCTACAACAAAAGTATAAATGTGAAGCACATCAGCATGTTAGGTATACATTTTGTGAAGTGATTATAAAGTGAATACTAAGTGAAAATATGCCCCCTAAGACTAGTGGAAAGGCAGCCAAAAAGGCTGGCAAGGCTCAGAAGAACATTACCAAGAATGATAAGAAGAAGAAGCGCAAGAGGAAGGAAAGCTATGCCATCTACATTTACAAAGTGCTCAAGCAGGTCCATCCCGACACTGGCATCTCATCCAAGGCAATGAGTATCATGAACAGCTTTGTTAACGACATTTTTGAGCGCATTGCTGCCGAGGCCTCCCGTTTGGCCCACTACAACAAGCGCTCCACCATCACCAGTCGGGAAATCCAAACCGCTGTCCGTCTTTTGCTGCCCGGAGAATTGGCCAAGCACGCTGTCAGTGAGGGAACCAAGGCTGTCACCAAGTATACCAGCTCCAAGTAAATCTCAGCTTGATATACTGTAACCTAAACTAAAAGGCCCTTTTCAGGGCCACAAATTACATGTCCAAAGAACTAAAATTTTCGATATTTAATAATAATAAATACTAAATTTGTGAATTTTACGATCAACTCGCATTTAATAGATAAATAGACGTAGAATTATTATATTATTTTGAATTTATTTATTTAACGTCGACTAAAACCAGTCGACGAGCAGTAAAGATTGAATAATGAAAATAAACAATTTAACTATAAAATATATCGTCGATTGATTGAAAAAAGATAAATTAAAATTGTACCTTAAAGCGGCTTTGTGAATCATATATTCTATGATTCAATAGCAATAATCAAGCGTCTTTACACTTAGTACTTAAAGTTACATTGTTGAAATACAAATCGTGAATAAATTATTCTGTTCCGACCTGGCACAACACAGATAAAACACATTATTTGAAAATTTGTTCTCTTTTGGAATAAGTTTTGTAGCCCTGAAAAGGGCTTTGTTAAAAAACGAATCTCATAAATTTGAAATTCGTGCACTAATAATATTAGGGCTCTTATTTCTTGGCTGCTTTTGGCTTCTTGGCAGCAGAAGCAGCTTTCTTTGGCGATGAAGCCGACGCTGCCTTTTTAGGCTTAGGCTTAGCACTTGTGGTCTTGGGCTTTGGTGCCTTTGGCTTTGCTGCACTCGACTTGGCCTTTGCAGTTGTAGGTTTCGCCTTGACGGTACCAGTTTTCTTCGCATCCTTAGCCTTGGCCTTCTCCGCTTTCTTTTTCTCAGCGGTCTTTTTGGTTGCTACAGCTGCAGCCTTTGATGGTTTCTTATCAGCGGATCCAGTTGCTTTCTTGGCGCTAGCAGTTTTCTTCTTCTTAGCTGCTGCTGATGCAGTTGTGGCAGCCACCTTCTTAGTTTTCTTCTCTACAGAGGAGGCGGCAGCTTTAGGCTTGGGCTCTTTTTTGGCAGATGCTGACAATTTAAATGAACCAGATGCTCCCTTGCCTTTTGCTTGGATCAGTTTTCCATTGGCAACCGCATTCTTCAAGTACTTTTTGATGAATGGTGCTAGCTTCTGGGCATCGCATTTGTATGTGGCACTGATATATTTCTTGATTGCCATGAGCGATGAACCACCACGTTCCTTCAAGTTCAGGATCGATGCGTCCACCATTACCTGAGTAGGAGGATGTAATGCTGGAGCTGTCGTCTTCTTTGCCTTCGATGCTGATGCAGATGCTGTTGCCGCCTTTTTGGTGGCCACCTTCTTCTCTGCTGCGGCTGGTGGTGCTGCCACAGGGGATGCGGATGCTGCAACTGCGGATTCCGACATGGTTCACCTTAATTTTCACAGTATTTCACAGTATAAAACGATACACCTCTTAAAATTTAACAAATTCCACCTCGAAATTAAGAGACCCGATTATGTGAGAATCGAGTAGAAGGGCCGTAGGAGAATGTTTTCAGCATTGAACGCTTGCGACTAATAAGTTTGCCATTAAGCTATTATTCATTTAACATTTTAATTAGTTTGTAGTTCTACACTTAAGTAATAAATTATATTAATATTTTGTTAAATATTTAAACAACAAAATAAAAATTATTTTGTATTGCTATTTTCATTCACTGCGGTCAAATAACAGCGTCAAAACTAACTATGTGTCATCGTAAAACAAATTATCGCATAAAAACATATTTATTAAATATAAATAGAATAAAATAGTTATTACATTTATTGAATATATATTTCTTGAACAATTCTTATTCAAAATATAGCCATTAATTGTACTATAAGTAACGATTTTTATTGGTAAATATGTTTTATACTTAACCATCTACTGTTAAAATCAAGCAAATTCAGAGTGCAAGTAGCAATAGAAAAATGGATCGGAAAAATATAAAATATTATAAAACAACCAACTTTTTCCAATATTATAAAATAAATCTATTTTTTATTTCTATTAAATACATTTTCTTTCACATTCACACCAATAATATACATAAAACGACCACTTAAGTATACATTTTGTACATACCATTGCCATTGGTGGTGAACAACGCAGCGTAAGAAATCGAAAATGTAAGAATATAAATATTTATCAACGTATAATGACAATGGTGGTTTAACAAACAGATAACTTACAATATATTATAAATAGTTGTTTATAATTAAATTCATTTCTGATTTAAGTATTCGTAATGTGTATATCAAAACCAAAGCAGCATTAAGATTGTTAGCAAACCAACTAAGCAACATCAGAAATTGTCTATCATTTAAAAAACAATTCACTTAGATTGGATATGCAACTGACAGACGACTACAAATAAATATAAAAATATAAATGGTTGTTATGTGAATATAAAAAATAAAACAAGCATTTAAGTATAACATACGCATTGTATGTGCAAGATATACATACATATTTTTTAAAAGTATTATGGCAAGTATTCTTCATATAATTGCGTACTACCTTAAGTTGCTCAAAACTAATTTTGAAATTATAAACTACCCTCAACCGAATAATAGCAATAAACTAATTATATTTTATTAATATACATATATAATATTCAACATACAGATAATGAACTATTTTTCTAATATGCCAAAACTATTATTCAATTGTATTCAGGTCATCGAAATTAATAATCGCTTAAATAAAATTAAATTATTTGTAGAAATCCTATTGATTTAAAATGTAATTATGAAAATATAAATGTTCTTTGATAAATAAATTTGTGGTCCTGAAAAGGACCGATTTGAATTGTTATTTTTGTTTAAGCTAAGCTCAACTTAAGCGCGCTCGCCGCGAATACGTCTGGCCAATTGGATGTCCTTGGGCATAATAGTGACACGCTTGGCATGGATGGCACACAAGTTAGTGTCTTCGAAGAGGCCAACCAGGTAGGCTTCACTAGCTTCCTGCAAAGCCATGACAGCAGAGCTTTGGAAACGTAAATCGGTCTTGAAGTCCTGAGCAATTTCACGTACTAAACGCTGGAACGGCAGCTTGCGAATGAGCAACTCAGTGCTCTTCTGGTAGCGACGGATTTCACGAAGGGCCACAGTTCCGGGGCGATAACGATGAGGCTTCTTCACACCACCGGTTGCTGGAGCACTCTTACGTGCCGCCTTGGTAGCCAGCTGCTTACGAGGCGCCTTGCCTCCGGTCGATTTACGAGCTGTCTGCTTAGTACGAGCCATTTTCACTTTACACAGTCACTGTTGAAAACACAATAAGCGAGCTACCAAGAGACAGCTTCTTTTATAGAGAAAAATGGTGGTGGGCTAGATAGAGAGCGAAGCGTTCGCTCTCGCTTACGTTGCGAGTATCGGGTTTTGAGGGTAGTGTGCGAGCAAGATGCAAGTACTGCTTACTCACTCATGATTTTCCTCTCTTTAGGTATAAATAGAAGCGAGTCCCGCAGTTGAAGCATTAGTGTCTCTGTGACTTTCGTGCAGTGTTAACCAAAAAACTTAAAGTGAAAAATGACTGGTCGTGGTAAAGGTGGCAAAGGCTTGGGTAAAGGCGGCGCCAAGCGTCATCGCAAAGTGTTGCGTGATAACATCCAGGGCATCACGAAGCCAGCTATCCGTCGTTTAGCTCGCCGTGGCGGTGTGAAGCGCATATCTGGTCTTATTTATGAAGAAACTCGTGGGGTGCTGAAGGTTTTCTTGGAAAATGTTATCCGTGATGCGGTCACATACACCGAACACGCCAAGAGGAAGACGGTGACAGCCATGGATGTTGTCTACGCTCTGAAGAGGCAAGGCCGCACTCTGTACGGTTTTGGCGGCTAGAAACCTTTGTGTACAAAAATCAAACATATCCATACCAATCGGTCCTTTTCAGGACCACCAAAACATACTTCAAAAGAGAAAAAATTACTCAATTAGCTTAATATATATATATTTATTTGAATTTGAATTTGCATTTGCATTTAATAAAAAACCATTAGTTGTAATTTCTGAATATAAAATAAAGAAAAAAAAGTAGACGTATGCCAACAACACGCGGTGTTCCCAAGCGGTCCCCCATCTAAGTACTAACCGCGCCCGACGCTGCTTAATTTCGGTGATCGGACGAGAACCGATGTATTCAGCGTGGTATGGTCGTTGGCGAATTCACTACGACTAAATATTACTTTTGTTCGATTTATATGAAAAAAATGTTAATATGTATGAGAATTTGTTCTTGAATGTATTTTTTCACAACTGTACGTTTATTTTAATGCTGATTCCCTTGTAGTTTAGAGTGGCCTCTGATGTCAGTAAACTCTTGCAATGTGTACTTTGCCATTACCTCAGGTAGAATTCTATATACTACACATACGAAATGAAAATGGTGACCCCAGCTATTGCAATAACTACTACGATACTGTACTAAGAATTTTTCTAAACCTCTAATTTAAACAATAAAATACTCAATTAAAAAATCAGTCTCTTTTTTCGAAAATTTGGTCGTCCTGAAAAGGACGTTTGGGTTTTTTTTTTGTTGATTTATGTACACGATATTAGATGCTTGTAATTTATGCCTTCTTCTCGGTCTTCTTGGGCAAAAGCACTGCCTGGATATTGGGCAAAACACCGCCCTGGGCAATGGTGACGCCAGAAAGAAGTTTGTTCAACTCCTCATCGTTGCGGATGGCCAGTTGCAGATGACGGGGGATAATCCTAGTTTTCTTGTTGTCACGCGCTGCATTACCAGCCAACTCCAATACTTCAGCGGCCAAGTATTCCATAACGGCAGCCAAGTACACAGGAGCGCCGGCACCAACACGCTCGGCATAGTTGCCCTTGCGAAGCAGACGGTGAATACGGCCAACGGGGAACTGAAGACCAGCGCGGTTGGAACGCGACTTTGCCTTTCCCTTAACTTTTCCACCTTTACCACGACCAGACATTTTTCTAGATTTGTATTATTATTTCACTGTTTCACTGCAAACACACAAATATCGAATGTTGCTGGCAGCCTCAAGTGTTGCTACATTTATACTTTTTCCAGCTACCTACTTGCTCAGTTAGGGGATGACAGCTGGCAGCTGACAAACCGGATTCTCAACATGAAAGCGTTGCTACAACAAAAGTATAAATGTGAAGCACATCAGCATGTTAGGTATACATTTTGTGAAGTGATTATAAAGTGAATACTAAGTGACAATATGCCCCCTAAGACTAGTGGAAAGGCAGCCAAAAAGGCTGGCAAGGCTCAGAAGAACATTACCAAGAATGATAAGAAGAAGAAGCGCAAGAGGAAGGAAAGCTATGCCATCTACATTTACAAAGTGCTCAAGCAGGTCCATCCCGACACTGGCATCTCATCCAAGGCAATGAGTATCATGAACAGCTTTGTTAACGACATTTTTGAGCGCATTGCTGCCGAGGCCTCCCGTTTGGCCCACTACAACAAGCGCTCCACCATCACCAGTCGGGAAATCCAAACCGCTGTCCGTCTTTTGCTGCCCGGAGAATTGGCCAAGCACGCTGTCAGTGAGGGAACCAAGGCTGTCACCAAGTATACCAGCTCCAAGTAAATCTCAGCTTGATATACTGTAACCTAAACTAAAAGGCCCTTTTCAGGGCCACAAATTACATGTCCAAAGAACTAAAATTTTCGATATTTAATAATAATAAATACTAAATTTGTGAATTTTACGATCAACTCGCATTTAATAGATAAATAGACGTAGAATTATTATATTATTTTGAATTTATTTATTTAACGTCGACTAAAACCAGTCGACGAGCAGTAAAGATTGAATAATGAAAATAAACAATTTAACTATAAAATATATCGTCGATTGATTGAAAAAAGATAAATTAAAATTGTACCTTAAAGCGGCTTTGTGAATCATATATTCTATGATTCAATAGCAATAATCAAGCGTCTTTACACTTAGTACTTAAAGTTACATTGTTGAAATACAAATCGTGAATAAATTATTCTGTTCCGACCTGGCACAACACAGATAAAACACATTGTTTGAAAATTTGTTCTCTTTTGGAATAAGTTTTGTAGCCCTGAAAAGGGCTTTGTTAAAAAACGAATCTCATAAATTTGAAATTCGTGCACTAATAATATTAGGGCTCTTATTTCTTGGCTGCTTTTGGCTTCTTGGCAGCAGAAGCAGCTTTCTTTGGCGATGAAGCCGACGCTGCCTTTTTAGGCTTAGGCTTAGCACTTGTGGTCTTGGGCTTTGGTGCCTTTGGCTTTGCTGCACTCGACTTGGCCTTTGCAGTTGTAGGTTTCGCCTTGACGGTACCAGTTTTCTTCGCATCCTTAGCCTTGGCCTTCTCCGCTTTCTTTTTCTCAGCGGTCTTTTTGGTTGCTACAGCTGCAGCCTTTGATGGTTTCTTATCAGCGGATCCAGTTGCTTTCTTGGCGCTAGCAGTTTTCTTCTTCTTAGCTGCTGCTGATGCAGTTGTGGCAGCCACCTTCTTAGTTTTCTTCTCTACAGAGGAGGCGGCAGCTTTAGGCTTGGGCTCTTTTTTGGCAGATGCTGACAATTTAAATGAACCAGATGCTCCCTTGCCTTTTGCTTGGATCAGTTTTCCATTGGCAACCGCATTCTTCAAGTACTTTTTGATGAATGGTGCTAGCTTCTGGGCATCGCATTTGTATGTGGCACTGATATATTTCTTGATTGCCATGAGCGATGAACCACCACGTTCCTTCAAGTTCAGGATCGATGCGTCCACCATTACCTGAGTAGGAGGATGTAATGCTGGAGCTGTCGTCTTCTTTGCCTTCGATGCTGATGCAGATGCTGTTGCCGCCTTTTTGGTGGCCACCTTCTTCTCTGCTGCGGCTGGTGGTGCTGCCACAGGGGATGCGGATGCTGCAACTGCGGATTCCGACATGGCTCACCTTAATTTTCACAGTATTTCACAGTATAAAACGATACACCTCTTAAAATTTAACAAATTCCACCTCGAAATTAAGAGACCCGATTATGTGAGAATCGAGTAGAAGGGCCGTAGGAGAATGTTTTCAGCATTGAACGCTTGCGACTAATAAGTTTGCCATTAAGCTATTATTCATTTAACATTTTAATTAGTTTGTAGTTCTACACTTAAGTAATAAATTATATTAATATTTTGTTAAATATTTAAACAACAAAATAAAAATTATTTTGTATTGCTATTTTCATTCACTGCGGTCAAATAACAGCGTCAAAACTAACTATGTGTCATCGTAAAACAAATTATCGCATAAAAACATATTTATTAAATATAAATAGAATAAAATAGTTATTACATTTATTGAATATATATTTCTTGAACAATTCTTATTCAAAATATAGCCATTAATTGTACTATAAGTAACGATTTTTATTGGTAAATATGTTTTATACTTAACCATCTACTGTTAAAATCAAGCAAATTCAGAGTGCAAGTAGCAATAGAAAAATGGATCGGAAAAATATAAAATATTATAAAACAACCAACTTTTTCCAATATTATAAAATAAATCTATTTTTTATTTCTATTAAATACATTTTCTTTCACATTCACACCAATAATATACATAAAACGACCACTTAAGTATACATTTTGTACATACCATTGCCATTGGTGGTGAACAACGCAGCGTAAGAAATCGAAAATGTAAGAATATAAATATTTATCAACGTATAATGACAATGGTGGTTTAACAAACAGATAACTTACAATATATTATAAATAGTTGTTTATAATTAAATTCATTTCTGATTTAAGTATTCGTAATGTGTATATCAAAACCAAAGCAGCATTAAGATTGTTAGCAAACCAACTAAGCAACATCAGAAATTGTCTATCATTTAAAAAACAATTCACTTAGATTGGATATGCAACTGACAGACGACTACAAATAAATATAAAAATATAAATGGTTGTTATGTGAATATAAAAAATAAAACAAGCATTTAAGTATAACATACGCATTGTATGTGCAAGATATACATACATATTTTTTAAAAGTATTATGGCAAGTATTCTTCATATAATTGCGTACTACCTTAAGTTGCTCAAAACTAATTTTGAAATTATAAACTACCCTCAACAGAATAATAGCAATAAACTAATTATATTTTATTAATATATATATATAATATTCAACATACAGATAATGAACTATTTTTCTAATATGCCAAAACTATTATTCAATTGTATTCAGGTCATCGAAATTAATAATCGCTTAAATAAAATTAAATTATTTGTAGAAATCCTATTGATTTAAAATGTAATTATGAAAATATAAATGTTCTTTGATAAATAAATTTGTGGTCCTGAAAAGGACCGATTTGAATTGTTATTTTTGTTTAAGCTAAGCTCAACTTAAGCTCGCTCGCCGCGAATACGTCTGGCCAATTGGATGTCCTTGGGCATAATAGTGACACGCTTGGCATGGATGGCACACAAGTTAGTGTCTTCGAAGAGGCCAACCAGGTAGGCTTCACTAGCTTCCTGCAAAGCCATGACAGCAGAGCTTTGGAAACGTAAATCGGTCTTGAAGTCCTGAGCAATTTCACGTACTAAACGCTGGAACGGCAGCTTGCGAATGAGCAACTCAGTGCTCTTCTGGTAGCGACGGATTTCACGAAGGGCCACAGTTCCGGGGCGATAACGATGAGGCTTCTTCACACCACCGGTTGCTGGAGCACTCTTACGTGCCGCCTTGGTAGCCAGCTGCTTACGAGGCGCCTTGCCTCCGGTCGATTTACGAGCTGTCTGCTTAGTACGAGCCATTTTCACTTTACACAGTCACTGTTGAAAACACAATAAGCGAGCTACCAAGAGACAGCTTCTTTTATAGAGAAAAATGGTGGTGGGCTAGATAGAGAGCGAAGCGTTCGCTCTCGCTTACGTTGCGAGTATCGGGTTTTGAGGGTAGTGTGCGAGCAAGATGCAAGTACTGCTTACTCACTCATGATTTTCCTCTCTTTAGGTATAAATAGAAGCGAGTCCCGCAGTTGAAGCATTAGTGTCTCTGTGACTTTCGTGCAGTGTTAACCAAAAAACTTAAAGTGAAAAATGACTGGTCGTGGTAAAGGTGGCAAAGGCTTGGGTAAAGGCGGCGCCAAGCGTCATCGCAAAGTGTTGCGTGATAACATCCAGGGCATCACGAAGCCAGCTATCCGTCGTTTAGCTCGCCGTGGCGGTGTGAAGCGCATATCTGGTCTTATTTATGAAGAAACTCGTGGGGTGCTGAAGGTTTTCTTGGAAAATGTTATCCGTGATGCGGTCACATACACCGAACACGCCAAGAGGAAGACGGTGACAGCCATGGATGTTGTCTACGCTCTGAAGAGGCAAGGCCGCACTCTGTACGGTTTTGGCGGCTAGAAACCTTTGTGTACAAAAATCAAACATATCCATACCAATCGGTCCTTTTCAGGACCACCAAAACATACTTCAAAAGAGAAAAAATTACTCAATTAGCTTAATATATATATATTTATTTGAATTTGAATTTGCATTTGCATTTAATAAAAAACCATTAGTTGTAATTTCTGAATATAAAAAAAAGAAAAAAAAGTAGACGTATGCCAACAACACGCGGTGTTCCCAAGCGGTCCCCCATCTAAGTACTAACCGCGCCCGACGCTGCTTAATTTCGGTGATCGGACGAGAACCGATGTATTCAGCGTGGTATGGTCGTTGGCGAATTCACTACGACTAAATATTACTTTTGTTCGATTTATATGAAAAAAATGTTAATATGTATGAGAATTTGTTCTTGAATGTATTTTTTCACAACTGTACGTTTATTTTAATGCTGATTCCCTTGTAGTTTAGAGTGGCCTCTGATGTCAGTAAACTCTTGCAATGTGTACTTTGCCATTACCTCAGGTAGAATTCTATATACTACACATACGAAATGAAAATGGTGACCCCAGCTATTGCAATAACTACTACGATACTGTACTAAGAATTTTTCTAAACCTCTAATTTAAACAATAAAATACTCAATTAAAAAATCAGTCTCTTTTTTCGAAAATTTGGTCGTCCTGAAAAGGACGTTTGGGTTTTTTTTTTGTTGATTTATGTACACGATATTAGTTGCTTGTAATTTATGCCTTCTTCTCGGTCTTCTTGGGCAAAAGCACTGCCTGGATATTGGGCAAAACACCGCCCTGGGCAATGGTGACGCCAGAAAGAAGTTTGTTCAACTCCTCATCGTTGCGGATGGCCAGTTGCAGATGACGGGGGATAATCCTAGTTTTCTTGTTGTCACGCGCTGCATTACCAGCCAACTCCAATACTTCAGCGGCCAAGTATTCCATAACGGCAGCCAAGTACACAGGAGCGCCGGCACCAACACGCTCGGCATAGTTGCCCTTGCGAAGCAGACGGTGAATACGGCCAACGGGGAACTGAAGACCAGCGCGGTTGGAACGCGACTTTGCCTTTCCCTTAACTTTTCCACCTTTACCACGACCAGACATTTTTCTAGATTTGTATTATTATTTCACTGTTTCACTGCAAACACACAAATATCGAATGTTGCTGGCAGCCTCAAGTGTTGCTACATTTATACTTTTTCCAGCTACCTACTTGCTCAGTTAGGGGATGACAGCTGGCAGCTGACAAACCGGATTCTCAACATGAAAGCGTTGCTACAACAAAAGTATAAATGTGAAGCACATCAGCATATTAGGTATACATTTTGTGAAGTGATTATAAAGTGAATACTAAGTGAAAATATGCCCCCTAAGACTAGTGGAAAGGCAGCCAAAAAGGCTGGCAAGGCTCAGAAGAACATTACCAAGAATGATAAGAAGAAGAAGCGCAAGAGGAAGGAAAGCTATGCCATCTACATTTACAAAGTGCTCAAGCAGGTCCATCCCGACACTGGCATCTCATCCAAGGCAATGAGTATCATGAACAGCTTTGTTAACGACATTTTTGAGCGCATTGCTGCCGAGGCCTCCCGTTTGGCCCACTACAACAAGCGCTCCACCATCACCAGTCGGGAAATCCAAACCGCTGTCCGTCTTTTGCTGCCCGGAGAATTGGCCAAGCACGCTGTCAGTGAGGGAACCAAGGCTGTCACCAAGTATACAAGCTCCAAGTAAATCTAAGCTTGATATACTCTAACCTAAACTAAAAGGCCCTTTTCAGGGCCACAAATTACATGTCCAAAGAACTAAAATTTTCGATATTTAATAATAATAAATAATAAATTTGTGAATTTTACGATCAACTCGCATTTAATAGATAAATAGACGTAGAATTATTATATTATTTTGAATTTATTTATTTAACGTCGACTAAAACCAGTCGACGAGCAGTAAAGATTGAATAATGAAAATAAACAATTTAACTATAAAATATATCGTCGATTGATTGAAAAAAGATAAATTAAAATTGTACCTTAAAGCGGCTTTGTGAATCATATATTCTATGATTCAATAGCAATAATCAAGCGTCTTTACACTTAGTACTTAAAGTTACATTGTTGAAATACAAATCGTGAATAAATTATTCTGTTCCGACCTGGCACAACACAGATAAAACACATTATTTGAAAATTTGTTCTCTTTTGGAATAAGTTTTGTAGCCCTGAAAAGGGCTTTGTTAAAAAACGAATCTCATAAATTTGAAATTCGTGCACTAATAATATTAGGGCTCTTATTTCTTGGCTGCTTTTGGCTTCTTGGCAGCAGAAGCAGCTTTCTTTGGCGATGAAGCCGACGCTGCCTTTTTAGGCTTAGGCTTAGCACTTGTGGTCTTGGGCTTTGGTGCCTTTGGCTTTGCTGCACTCGACTTGGCCTTTGCAGTTGTAGGTTTCGCCTTGACGGTACCAGTTTTCTTCGCATCCTTAGCCTTGGCCTTCTCCGCTTTCTTTTTCTCAGCGGTCTTTTTGGTTGCTACAGCTGCAGCCTTTGATGGTTTCTTATCAGCGGATCCAGTTGCTTTCTTGGCGCTAGCAGTTTTCTTCTTCTTAGCTGCTGCTGATGCAGTTGTGGCAGCCACCTTCTTAGTTTTCTTCTCTACAGAGGAGGCGGCAGCTTTAGGCTTGGGCTCTTTTTTGGCAGATGCTGACAATTTAAATGAACCAGATGCTCCCTTGCCTTTTGCTTGGATCAGTTTTCCATTGGCAACCGCATTCTTCAAGTACTTTTTGATGAATGGTGCTAGCTTCTGGGCATCGCATTTGTATGTGGCACTGATATATTTCTTGATTGCCATGAGCGATGAACCACCACGTTCCTTCAAGTTCAGGATCGATGCGTCCACCATTACCTGAGTAGGAGGATGTAATGCTGGAGCTGTCGTCTTCTTTGCCTTCGATGCTGATGCAGATGCTGTTGCCGCCTTTTTGGTGGCCACCTTCTTCTCTGCTGCGGCTGGTGGTGCTGCCACAGGGGATGCGGATGCTGCAACTGCGGATTCCGACATGGTTCACCTTAATTTTCACAGTATTTCACAGTATAAAACGATACACCTCTTAAAATTTAACAAATTCCACCTCGAAATTAAGAGACCCGATTATGTGAGAATCGAGTAGAAGGGCCGTAGGAGAATGTTTTCAGCATTGAACGCTTGCGACTAATAAGTTTGCCATTAAGCTATTATTCATTTAACATTTTAATTAGTTTGTAGTTCTACACTTAAGTAATAAATTATATTAATATTTTGTTAAATATTTAAACAACAAAATAAAAATTATTTTGTATTGCTATTTTCATTCACTGCGGTCAAATAACAGCGTCAAAACTAACTATGTGTCATCGTAAAACAAATTATCGCATAAAAACATATTTATTAAATATAAATAGAATAAAATAGTTATTACATTTATTGAATATATATTTCTTGAACAATTCTTATTCAAAATATAGCCATTAATTGTACTATAAGTAACGATTTTTATTGGTAAATATGTTTTATACTTAACCATCTACTGTTAAAATCAAGCAAATTCAGAGTGCAAGTAGCAATAGAAAAATGGATCGGAAAAATATAAAATATTATAAAACAACCAACTTTTTCCAATATTATAAAATAAATCTATTTTTTATTTCTATTAAATACATTTTCTTTCACATTCACACCAATAATATACATAAAACGACCACTTAAGTATACATTTTGTACATACCATTGCCATTGGTGGTGAACAACGCAGCGTAAGAAATCGAAAATGTAAGAATATAAATATTTATCAACGTATAATGACAATGGTGGTTTAACAAACAGATAACTTACAATATATTATAAATAGTTGTTTATAATTAAATTCATTTCTGATTTAAGTATTCGTAATGTGTATATCAAAACCAAAGCAGCATTAAGATTGTTAGCAAACCAACTAAGCAACATCAGAAATTGTCTATCATTTAAAAAACAATTCACTTAGATTGGATATGCAACTGACAGACGACTACAAATAAATATAAAAATATAAATGGTTGTTATGTGAATATAAAAAATAAAACAAGCATTTAAGTATAACATACGCATTGTATGTGCAAGATATACATACATATTTTTTAAAAGTATTATGGCAAGTATTCTTCATATAATTGCGTACTACCTTAAGTTGCTCAAAACTAATTTTGAAATTATAAACTACCCTCAACCGAATAATAGCAATAAACTAATTATATTTTATTAATATACATATATAATATTCAACATACAGATAATGAACTATTTTTCTAATATGCCAAAACTATTATTCAATTGTATTCAGGTCATCGAAATTAATAATCGCTTAAATAAAATTAAATTATTTGTAGAAATCCTATTGATTTAAAATGTAATTATGAAAATATAAATGTTCTTTGATAAATAAATTTGTGGTCCTGAAAAGGACCGATTTGAATTGTTATTTTTGTTTAAGCTAAGCTCAACTTAAGCGCGCTCGCCGCGAATACGTCTGGCCAATTGGATGTCCTTGGGCATAATAGTGACACGCTTGGCATGGATGGCACACAAGTTAGTGTCTTCGAAGAGGCCAACCAGGTAGGCTTCACTAGCTTCCTGCAAAGCCATGACAGCAGAGCTTTGGAAACGTAAATCGGTCTTGAAGTCCTGAGCAATTTCACGTACTAAACGCTGGAACGGCAGCTTGCGAATGAGCAACTCAGTGCTCTTCTGGTAGCGACGGATTTCACGAAGGGCCACAGTTCCGGGGCGATAACGATGAGGCTTCTTCACACCACCGGTTGCTGGAGCACTCTTACGTGCCGCCTTGGTAGCCAGCTGCTTACGAGGCGCCTTGCCTCCGGTCGATTTACGAGCTGTCTGCTTAGTACGAGCCATTTTCACTTTACACAGTCACTGTTGAAAACACAATAAGCGAGCTACCAAGAGACAGCTTCTTTTATAGAGAAAAATGGTGGTGGGCTAGATAGAGAGCGAAGCGTTCGCTCTCGCTTACGTTGCGAGTATCGGGTTTTGAGGGTAGTGTGCGAGCAAGATGCAAGTACTGCTTACTCACTCATGATTTTCCTCTCTTTAGGTATAAATAGAAGCGAGTCCCGCAGTTGAAGCATTAGTGTCTCTGTGACTTTCGTGCAGTGTTAACCAAAAAACTTAAAGTGAAAAATGACTGGTCGTGGTAAAGGTGGCAAAGGCTTGGGTAAAGGCGGCGCCAAGCGTCATCGCAAAGTGTTGCGTGATAACATCCAGGGCATCACGAAGCCAGCTATCCGTCGTTTAGCTCGCCGTGGCGGTGTGAAGCGCATATCTGGTCTTATTTATGAAGAAACTCGTGGGGTGCTGAAGGTTTTCTTGGAAAATGTTATCCGTGATGCGGTCACATACACCGAACACGCCAAGAGGAAGACGGTGACAGCCATGGATGTTGTCTACGCTCTGAAGAGGCAAGGCCGCACTCTGTACGGTTTTGGCGGCTAGAAACCTTTGTGTACAAAAATCAAACATATCCATACCAATCGGTCCTTTTCAGGACCACCAAAACATACTTCAAAAGAGAAAAAATTACTCAATTAGCTTAATATATATATATTTATTTGAATTTGAATTTGCATTTGCATTTAATAAAAAACCATTAGTTGTAATTTCTGAATATAAAATAAAGAAAAAAAAGTAGACGTATGCCAACAACACGCGGTGTTCCCAAGCGGTCCCCCATCTAAGTACTAACCGCGCCCGACGCTGCTTAATTTCGGTGATCGGACGAGAACCGATGTATTCAGCGTGGTATGGTCGTTGGCGAATTCACTACGACTAAATATTACTTTTGTTCGATTTATATGAAAAAAATGTTAATATGTATGAGAATTTGTTCTTGAATGTATTTTTTCACAACTGTACGTTTATTTTAATGCTGATTCCCTTGTAGTTTAGAGTGGCCTCTGATGTCAGTAAACTCTTGCAATGTGTACTTTGCCATTACCTCAGGTAGAATTCTATATACTACACATACGAAATGAAAATGGTGACCCCAGCTATTGCAATAACTACTACGATACTGTACTAAGAATTTTTCTAAACCTCTAATTTAAACAATAAAATACTCAATTAAAAAATCAGTCTCTTTTTTCGAAAATTTGGTCGTCCTGAAAAGGACGTTTGGGTTTTTTTTTTGTTGATTTATGTACACGATATTAGATGCTTGTAATTTATGCCTTCTTCTCGGTCTTCTTGGGCAAAAGCACTGCCTGGATATTGGGCAAAACACCGCCCTGGGCAATGGTGACGCCAGAAAGAAGTTTGTTCAACTCCTCATCGTTGCGGATGGCCAGTTGCAGATGACGGGGGATAATCCTAGTTTTCTTGTTGTCACGCGCTGCATTACCAGCCAACTCCAATACTTCAGCGGCCAAGTATTCCATAACGGCAGCCAAGTACACAGGAGCGCCGGCACCAACACGCTCGGCATAGTTGCCCTTGCGAAGCAGACGGTGAATACGGCCAACGGGGAACTGAAGACCAGCGCGGTTGGAACGCGACTTTGCCTTTCCCTTAACTTTTCCACCTTTACCACGACCAGACATTTTTCTAGATTTGTATTATTATTTCACTGTTTCACTGCAAACACACAAATATCGAATGTTGCTGGCAGCCTCAAGTGTTGCTACATTTATACTTTTTCCAGCTACCTACTTGCTCAGTTAGGGGATGACAGCTGGCAGCTGACAAACCGGATTCTCAACATGAAAGCGTTGCTACAACAAAAGTATAAATGTGAAGCACATCAGCATGTTAGGTATACATTTTGTGAAGTGATTATAAAGTGAATACTAAGTGACAATATGCCCCCTAAGACTAGTGGAAAGGCAGCCAAAAAGGCTGGCAAGGCTCAGAAGAACATTACCAAGAATGATAAGAAGAAGAAGCGCAAGAGGAAGGAAAGCTATGCCATCTACATTTACAAAGTGCTCAAGCAGGTCCATCCCGACACTGGCATCTCATCCAAGGCAATGAGTATCATGAACAGCTTTGTTAACGACATTTTTGAGCGCATTGCTGCCGAGGCCTCCCGTTTGGCCCACTACAACAAGCGCTCCACCATCACCAGTCGGGAAATCCAAACCGCTGTCCGTCTTTTGCTGCCCGGAGAATTGGCCAAGCACGCTGTCAGTGAGGGAACCAAGGCTGTCACCAAGTATACCAGCTCCAAGTAAATCTCAGCTTGATATACTGTAACCTAAACTAAAAGGCCCTTTTCAGGGCCACAAATTACATGTCCAAAGAACTAAAATTTTCGATATTTAATAATAATAAATACTAAATTTGTGAATTTTACGATCAACTCGCATTTAATAGATAAATAGACGTAGAATTATTATATTATTTTGAATTTATTTATTTAACGTCGACTAAAACCAGTCGACGAGCAGTAAAGATTGAATAATGAAAATAAACAATTTAACTATAAAATATATCGTCGATTGATTGAAAAAAGATAAATTAAAATTGTACCTTAAAGCGGCTTTGTGAATCATATATTCTATGATTCAATAGCAATAATCAAGCGTCTTTACACTTAGTACTTAAAGTTACATTGTTGAAATACAAATCGTGAATAAATTATTCTGTTCCGACCTGGCACAACACAGATAAAACACATTGTTTGAAAATTTGTTCTCTTTTGGAATAAGTTTTGTAGCCCTGAAAAGGGCTTTGTTAAAAAACGAATCTCATAAATTTGAAATTCGTGCACTAATAATATTAGGGCTCTTATTTCTTGGCTGCTTTTGGCTTCTTGGCAGCAGAAGCAGCTTTCTTTGGCGATGAAGCCGACGCTGCCTTTTTAGGCTTAGGCTTAGCACTTGTGGTCTTGGGCTTTGGTGCCTTTGGCTTTGCTGCACTCGACTTGGCCTTTGCAGTTGTAGGTTTCGCCTTGACGGTACCAGTTTTCTTCGCATCCTTAGCCTTGGCCTTCTCCGCTTTCTTTTTCTCAGCGGTCTTTTTGGTTGCTACAGCTGCAGCCTTTGATGGTTTCTTATCAGCGGATCCAGTTGCTTTCTTGGCGCTAGCAGTTTTCTTCTTCTTAGCTGCTGCTGATGCAGTTGTGGCAGCCACCTTCTTAGTTTTCTTCTCTACAGAGGAGGCGGCAGCTTTAGGCTTGGGCTCTTTTTTGGCAGATGCTGACAATTTAAATGAACCAGATGCTCCCTTGCCTTTCGCTTGGATCAGTTTTCCATTGGCAACCGCATTCTTCAAGTACTTTTTGATGAATGGTGCTAGCTTCTGGGCATCGCATTTGTATGTGGCACTGATATATTTCTTGATTGCCATGAGCGATGAACCACCACGTTCCTTCAAGTTCAGGATCGATGCGTCCACCATTACCTGAGTAGGAGGATGTAATGCTGGAGCTGTCGTCTTCTTTGCCTTCGATGCTGATGCAGATGCTGTTGCCGCCTTTTTGGTGGCCACCTTCTTCTCTGCTGCGGCTGGTGGTGCTGCCACAGGGGATGCGGATGCTGCAACTGCGGATTCCGACATGGTTCACCTTAATTTTCACAGTATTTCACAGTATAAAACGATACACCTCTTAAAATTTAACAAATTCCACCTCGAAATTAAGAGACCCGATTATGTGAGAATCGAGTAGAAGGGCCGTAGGAGAATGTTTTCAGCATTGAACGCTTGCGACTAATAAGTTTGCCATTAAGCTATTATTCATTTAACATTTTAATTAGTTTGTAGTTCTACACTTAAGTAATAAATTATATTAATATTTTGTTAAATATTTAAACAACAAAATAAAAATTATTTTGTATTGCTATTTTCATTCACTGCGGTCAAATAACAGCGTCAAAACTAACTATGTGTCATCGTAAAACAAATTATCGCATAAAAACATATTTATTAAATATAAATAGAATAAAATAGTTATTACATTTATTGAATATATATTTCTTGAACAATTCTTATTCAAAATATAGCCATTAATTGTACTATAAGTAACGATTTTTATTGGTAAATATGTTTTATACTTAACCATCTACTGTTAAAATCAAGCAAATTCAGAGTGCAAGTAGCAATAGAAAAATGGATCGGAAAAATATAAAATATTATAAAACAACCAACTTTTTCCAATATTATAAAATAAATCTATTTTTTATTTCTATTAAATACATTTTCTTTCACATTCACACCAATAATATACATAAAACGACCACTTAAGTATACATTTTGTACATACCATTGCCATTGGTGGTGAACAACGCAGCGTAAGAAATCGAAAATGTAAGAATATAAATATTTATCAACGTATAATGACAATGGTGGTTTAACAAACAGATAACTTACAATATATTATAAATAGTTGTTTATAATTAAATTCATTTCTGATTTAAGTATTCGTAATGTGTATATCAAAACCAAAGCAGCATTAAGATTGTTAGCAAACCAACTAAGCAACATCAGAAATTGTCTATCATTTAAAAAACAATTCACTTAGATTGGATATGCAACTGACAGACGACTACAAATAAATATAAAAATATAAATGGTTGTTATGTGAATATAAAAAATAAAACAAGCATTTAAGTATAACATACGCATTGTATGTGCAAGATATACATACATATTTTTTAAAAGTATTATGGCAAGTATTCTTCATATAATTGCGTACTACCTTAAGTTGCTCAAAACTAATTTTGAAATTATAAACTACCCTCAACAGAATAATAGCAATAAACTAATTATATTTTATTAATATATATATATAATATTCAACATACAGATAATGAACTATTTTTCTAATATGCCAAAACTATTATTCAATTGTATTCAGGTCATCGAAATTAATAATCGCTTAAATAAAATTAAATTATTTGTAGAAATCCTATTGATTTAAAATGTAATTATGAAAATATAAATGTTCTTTGATAAATAAATTTGTGGTCCTGAAAAGGACCGATTTGAATTGTTATTTTTGTTTAAGCTAAGCTCAACTTAAGCTCGCTCGCCGCGAATACGTCTGGCCAATTGGATGTCCTTGGGCATAATAGTGACACGCTTGGCATGGATGGCACACAAGTTAGTGTCTTCGAAGAGGCCAACCAGGTAGGCTTCACTAGCTTCCTGCAAAGCCATGACAGCAGAGCTTTGGAAACGTAAATCGGTCTTGAAGTCCTGAGCAATTTCACGTACTAAACGCTGGAACGGCAGCTTGCGAATGAGCAACTCAGTGCTCTTCTGGTAGCGACGGATTTCACGAAGGGCCACAGTTCCGGGGCGATAACGATGAGGCTTCTTCACACCACCGGTTGCTGGAGCACTCTTACGTGCCGCCTTGGTAGCCAGCTGCTTACGAGGCGCCTTGCCTCCGGTCGATTTACGAGCTGTCTGCTTAGTACGAGCCATTTTCACTTTACACAGTCACTGTTGAAAACACAATAAGCGAGCTACCAAGAGACAGCTTCTTTTATAGAGAAAAATGGTGGTGGGCTAGATAGAGAGCGAAGCGTTCGCTCTCGCTTACGTTGCGAGTATCGGGTTTTGAGGGTAGTGTGCGAGCAAGATGCAAGTACTGCTTACTCACTCATGATTTTCCTCTCTTTAGGTATAAATAGAAGCGAGTCCCGCAGTTGAAGCATTAGTGTCTCTGTGACTTTCGTGCAGTGTTAACCAAAAAACTTAAAGTGAAAAATGACTGGTCGTGGTAAAGGTGGCAAAGGCTTGGGTAAAGGCGGCGCCAAGCGTCATCGCAAAGTGTTGCGTGATAACATCCAGGGCATCACGAAGCCAGCTATCCGTCGTTTAGCTCGCCGTGGCGGTGTGAAGCGCATATCTGGTCTTATTTATGAAGAAACTCGTGGGGTGCTGAAGGTTTTCTTGGAAAATGTTATCCGTGATGCGGTCACATACACCGAACACGCCAAGAGGAAGACGGTGACAGCCATGGATGTTGTCTACGCTCTGAAGAGGCAAGGCCGCACTCTGTACGGTTTTGGCGGCTAGAAACCTTTGTGTACAAAAATCAAACATATCCATACCAATCGGTCCTTTTCAGGACCACCAAAACATACTTCAAAAGAGAAAAAATTACTCAATTAGCTTAATATATATATATTTATTTGAATTTGAATTTGCATTTGCATTTAATAAAAAACCATTAGTTGTAATTTCTGAATATAAAAAAAAGAAAAAAAAGTAGACGTATGCCAACAACACGCGGTGTTCCCAAGCGGTCCCCCATCTAAGTACTAACCGCGCCCGACGCTGCTTAATTTCGGTGATCGGACGAGAACCGATGTATTCAGCGTGGTATGGTCGTTGGCGAATTCACTACGACTAAATATTACTTTTGTTCGATTTATATGAAAAAAATGTTAATATGTATGAGAATTTGTTCTTGAATGTATTTTTTCACAACTGTACGTTTATTTTAATGCTGATTCCCTTGTAGTTTAGAGTGGCCTCTGATGTCAGTAAACTCTTGCAATGTGTACTTTGCCATTACCTCAGGTAGAATTCTATATACTACACATACGAAATGAAAATGGTGACCCCAGCTATTGCAATAACTACTACGATACTGTACTAAGAATTTTTCTAAACCTCTAATTTAAACAATAAAATACTCAATTAAAAAATCAGTCTCTTTTTTCGAAAATTTGGTCGTCCTGAAAAGGACGTTTGGGTTTTTTTTTTGTTGATTTATGTACACGATATTAGTTGCTTGTAATTTATGCCTTCTTCTCGGTCTTCTTGGGCAAAAGCACTGCCTGGATATTGGGCAAAACACCGCCCTGGGCAATGGTGACGCCAGAAAGAAGTTTGTTCAACTCCTCATCGTTGCGGATGGCCAGTTGCAGATGACGGGGGATAATCCTAGTTTTCTTGTTGTCACGCGCTGCATTACCAGCCAACTCCAATACTTCAGCGGCCAAGTATTCCATAACGGCAGCCAAGTACACAGGAGCGCCGGCACCAACACGCTCGGCATAGTTGCCCTTGCGAAGCAGACGGTGAATACGGCCAACGGGGAACTGAAGACCAGCGCGGTTGGAACGCGACTTTGCCTTTCCCTTAACTTTTCCACCTTTACCACGACCAGACATTTTTCTAGATTTGTATTATTATTTCACTGTTTCACTGCAAACACACAAATATCGAATGTTGCTGGCAGCCTCAAGTGTTGCTACATTTATACTTTTTCCAGCTACCTACTTGCTCAGTTAGGGGATGACAGCTGGCAGCTGACAAACCGGATTCTCAACATGAAAGCGTTGCTACAACAAAAGTATAAATGTGAAGCACATCAGCATATTAGGTATACATTTTGTGAAGTGATTATAAAGTGAATACTAAGTGAAAATATGCCCCCTAAGACTAGTGGAAAGGCAGCCAAAAAGGCTGGCAAGGCTCAGAAGAACATTACCAAGAATGATAAGAAGAAGAAGCGCAAGAGGAAGGAAAGCTATGCCATCTACATTTACAAAGTGCTCAAGCAGGTCCATCCCGACACTGGCATCTCATCCAAGGCAATGAGTATCATGAACAGCTTTGTTAACGACATTTTTGAGCGCATTGCTGCCGAGGCCTCCCGTTTGGCCCACTACAACAAGCGCTCCACCATCACCAGTCGGGAAATCCAAACCGCTGTCCGTCTTTTGCTGCCCGGAGAATTGGCCAAGCACGCTGTCAGTGAGGGAACCAAGGCTGTCACCAAGTATACAAGCTCCAAGTAAATCTAAGCTTGATATACTCTAACCTAAACTAAAAGGCCCTTTTCAGGGCCACAAATTACATGTCCAAAGAACTAAAATTTTCGATATTTAATAATAATAAATAATAAATTTGTGAATTTTACGATCAACTCGCATTTAATAGATAAATAGACGTAGAATTATTATATTATTTTGAATTTATTTATTTAACGTCGACTAAAACCAGTCGACGAGCAGTAAAGATTGAATAATGAAAATAAACAATTTAACTATAAAATATATCGTCGATTGATTGAAAAAAGATAAATTAAGTTTATAATCAAAATAAAAATGTACCTTAGAGCGGCTTTGTGAATCATATATTCTATGATTCAATAGCAATAATCAAGCGTCTTTACACTTAGTACTTAAAGTTACATTGTTGAAATACAGATCGTGAATAAATTATTCTGTTCCGACCTGGCACAACACAGATAAAACACATTATTTGAAAATTTGTTCTCTTTTGGAATAAGTTTTGTAGCCCTGAAAAGGGCTTTGTTAAAAAACGAATCTCATAAATTTGAAATTCGTGCACTAATAATATTAGGGCTCTTATTTCTTGGCTGCTTTTGGCTTCTTGGCAGCAGAAGCAGCTTTCTTTGGCGATGAAGCCGACGCTGCCTTTTTAGGCTTAGGCTTAGCACTTGTGGTCTTGGGCTTTGGTGCCTTTGGCTTTGCTGCACTCGACTTGGCCTTTGCAGTTGTAGGTTTCGCCTTGACGGTACCAGTTTTCTTCGCATCCTTAGCCTTGGCCTTCTCCGCTTTCTTTTTCTCAGCGGTCTTTTTGGTTGCTACAGCTGCAGCCTTTGATGGTTTCTTATCAGCGGATCCAGTTGCTTTCTTGGCGCTAGCAGTTTTCTTCTTCTTAGCTGCTGCTGATGCAGTTGTGGCAGCCACCTTCTTAGTTTTCTTCTCTACAGAGGAGGCGGCAGCTTTAGGCTTGGGCTCTTTTTTGGCAGATGCTGACAATTTAAATGAACCAGATGCTCCCTTGCCTTTCGCTTGGATCAGTTTTCCATTGGCAACCGCATTCTTCAAGTACTTTTTGATGAATGGTGCTAGCTTCTGGGCATCGCATTTGTATGTGGCACTGATATATTTCTTGATTGCCATGAGCGATGAACCACCACGTTCCTTCAAGTTCAGGATCGATGCGTCCACCATTACCTGAGTAGGAGGATGTAATGCTGGAGCTGTCGTCTTCTTTGCCTTCGATGCGGATGCAGATGCTGTTGCCGCCTTTTTGGTGGCCACCTTCTTCTCTGCTGCGGCTGGTGGTGCTGCCACAGGGGATGCGGATGCTGCAACTGCGGATTCCGACATGGTTCACCTTAATTTTCACAGTATTTCACAGTATAAAACGATACACCTCTTAAAATTTAACAAATTCCACCTCGAAATTAAGAGACCCGATTATGTGAGAATCGAGTAGAAGGGCCGCAGGAGAATGTTTTCAGCATTGAACGCTTGCGACTAATAAGTTTGCCATTAAGCTATTATTTATTTAACATTTTAATTAGTTTGTAGTTCTACACTTAAGTAATAAATTATATTAATATTTTGTTAAATATTTAAACAACAAAATAAAAATTATTTTGTATTGCTATTTTCATTCACTGCGGTCAAATAACAGCGTCAAAACTAACTATGTGTCATCGTAAAACAAATTATCGCATAAAAACATATTTATTAAATATAAATAGAATAAAATAGTTATTAAATTTTTTGAATATATATTTCTTGAACAATTCTTATTCAAAATATAGCCATTCATTGTACTATAAGTAACGATTTATATTGGTAAATATGTTTTATACTTAACCATCTACTGTTAAAATCAAGCAAATTCAGAGTGCAAGTAGCAATAGAAAAATGGATCGGAAAAATATAAAATATTATAAAACAACCAACTTTTTCCAATATTATAAAATAAATCTATTTTTTATTTCTATTAAATACATTTTCTTTCACATTCACACCAATAATATACATAAAACGACCACTTAAGTATACATTTTGTACATACCATTGCCATTGGTGGTGAACAACGCAGCGTAAGAAATCGAAAATGTAAGAATATAAATATTTATCAACGTATAATGACAATGGTGGTTTAACAAACAGATAACTTACAATATATTATAAATAGTTGTTTATAATTAAATTCATTTCTGGTTTAAGTATTCGTAATGTGTATATCAAAACCAAAGCAGCATTAAGATTGTTAGCAAACCAACCAAGCAACATCAGAAATTGTCTATCATTTAAAAAACAATTCACTTAGATTGGATATGCAACTGACAGACGACTAAAAATAAATACTAAAATATAAATGGTTGTTATGTGAATATAAAAAATAAAAGAATCATTTAAGTATTACATACGCATTGTATATGCAAGATATATGTACATACATATTTTTTAAAGTATTAGGGCAAGTATTCTTCATATAATTGCGTACTACCTTAAGTTGCTCAAAACTAATTTTGAAATTATAAACTACCCTCAACCGAATAATAGCAATAAACTAATTATATTTTATTAATATACATATATAATATTCAACATACAGATAATGAACTATTTTTCTAATATGCCAAAACTATTATTCAATTGTATTCAGGTCATCGAAATTAATAATCGCTTAAATAAAATTAAATTATTTGTAGAAATCCTATTGATTTAAAATGTAATTATGAAAATATAAATGTTCTTTGATAAATAAATTTGTGGTCCTGAAAAGGACCGATTTGAATTGTTATTTTTGTTTAAGCTAAGCTCAACTTAAGCGCGCTCGCCGCGAATACGTCTGGCCAATTGGATGTCCTTGGGCATAATAGTGACACGCTTGGCATGGATGGCACACAAGTTAGTGTCTTCGAAGAGGCCAACCAGGTAGGCTTCACTAGCTTCCTGCAAAGCCATGACAGCAGAGCTTTGGAAACGTAAATCGGTCTTGAAGTCCTGAGCAATTTCACGTACTAAACGCTGGAACGGCAGCTTGCGAATGAGCAACTCAGTGCTCTTCTGGTAGCGACGGATTTCACGAAGGGCCACAGTTCCGGGGCGATAACGATGAGGCTTCTTCACACCACCGGTTGCTGGAGCACTCTTACGTGCCGCCTTGGTAGCCAGCTGCTTACGAGGCGCCTTGCCTCCGGTCGATTTACGAGCTGTCTGCTTAGTACGAGCCATTTTCACTTTACACAGTCACTGTTGAAAACACAATAAGCGAGCTACCAAGAGACAGCTTCTTTTATAGAGAAAAATGGTGGTGGGCTAGATAGAGAGCGAAGCGTTCGCTCTCGCTTACGTTGCGAGTATCGGGTTTTGAGGGTAGTGTGCGAGCAAGATGCAAGTACTGCTTACTCACTCATGATTTTCCTCTCTTTAGGTATAAATAGAAGCGAGTCCCGCAGTTGAAGCATTAGTGTCTCTGTGACTTTCGTGCAGTGTTAACCAAAAAACTTAAAGTGAAAAATGACTGGTCGTGGTAAAGGTGGCAAAGGCTTGGGTAAAGGCGGCGCCAAGCGTCATCGCAAAGTGTTGCGTGATAACATCCAGGGCATCACGAAGCCAGCTATCCGTCGTTTAGCTCGCCGTGGCGGTGTGAAGCGCATATCTGGTCTTATTTATGAAGAAACTCGTGGGGTGCTGAAGGTTTTCTTGGAAAATGTTATCCGTGATGCGGTCACATACACCGAACACGCCAAGAGGAAGACGGTGACAGCCATGGATGTTGTCTACGCTCTGAAGAGGCAAGGCCGCACTCTGTACGGTTTTGGCGGCTAGAAACCTTTGTGTACAAAAATCAAACATATCCATACCAATCGGTCCTTTTCAGGACCACCAAAACATACTTCAAAAGAGAAAAAATTACTCAATTAGCTTAATATATATATATTTATTTGAATTTGAATTTGCATTTGCATTTAATAAAAAACCATTAGTTGTAATTTCTGAATATAAAAAAAAGAAAAAAAAGTAGACGTATGCCAACAACACGCGGTGTTCCCAAGCGGTCCCCCATCTAAGTACTAACCGCGCCCGACGCTGCTTAATTTCGGTGATCGGACGAGAACCGATGTATTCAGCGTGGTATGGTCGTTGGCGAATTCACTACGACTAAATATTACTTTTGTTCGATTTATATGAAAAAAATGTTAATATGTATGAGAATTTGTTCTTGAATGTATTTTTTCACAACTGTACGTTTATTTTAATGCTGATTCCCTTGTAGTTTAGAGTGGCCTCTGATGTCAGTAAACTCTTGCAATGTGTACTTTGCCATTACCTCAGGTAGAATTCTATATACTACACATACGAAATGAAAATGGTGACCCCAGCTATTGCAATAACTACTACGATACTGTACTAAGAATTTTTCTAAACCTCTAATTTAAACAATAAAATACTCAATTCAAAAATCAGTCTCTTTTTTCGAAAATTTGGTCGTCCTGAAAAGGACGTTTGGGTTTTTTTTTTGTTGATTTATGTACACGATATTAGTTGCTTGTAATTTATGCCTTCTTCTCGGTCTTCTTGGGCAAAAGCACTGCCTGGATATTGGGCAAAACACCGCCCTGGGCAATGGTGACGCCAGAAAGAAGTTTGTTCAACTCCTCATCGTTGCGGATGGCCAGTTGCAGATGACGGGGGATAATCCTAGTTTTCTTGTTGTCACGCGCTGCATTACCAGCCAACTCCAATACTTCAGCGGCCAAGTATTCCATAACGGCAGCCAAGTACACAGGAGCGCCGGCACCAACACGCTCGGCATAGTTGCCCTTGCGAAGCAGACGGTGAATACGGCCAACGGGGAACTGAAGACCAGCGCGGTTGGAACGCGACTTTGCCTTTCCCTTAACTTTTCCACCTTTACCACGACCAGACATTTTTCTAGATTTGTATTATTATTTCACTGTTTCACTGCAAACACACAAATATCGAATGTTGCTGGCAGCCTCAAGTGTTGCTACATTTATACTTTTTCCAGCTACCTACTTGCTCAGTTAGGGGATGACAGCTGGCAGCTGACAAACCGGATTCTCAACATGAAAGCGTTGCTACAACAAAAGTATAAATGTGAAGCACATCAGCATATTAGGTATACATTTTGTGAAGTGATTATAAAGTGAATACTAAGTGAAAATATGCCCCCTAAGACTAGTGGAAAGGCAGCCAAAAAGGCTGGCAAGGCTCAGAAGAACATTACCAAGAATGATAAGAAGAAGAAGCGCAAGAGGAAGGAAAGCTATGCCATCTACATTTACAAAGTGCTCAAGCAGGTCCATCCCGACACTGGCATCTCATCCAAGGCAATGAGTATCATGAACAGCTTTGTTAACGACATTTTTGAGCGCATTGCTGCCGAGGCCTCCCGTTTGGCCCACTACAACAAGCGCTCCACCATCACCAGTCGGGAAATCCAAACCGCTGTCCGTCTTTTGCTGCCCGGAGAATTGGCCAAGCACGCTGTCAGTGAGGGAACCAAGGCTGTCACCAAGTATACAAGCTCCAAGTAAATCTAAGCTTGATATACTCTAACCTAAACTAAAAGGCCCTTTTCAGGGCCACAAATTACATGTCCAAAGAACTAAAATTTTCGATATTTAATAATAATAAATAATAAATTTGTGAATTTTACGATCAACTCGCATTTAATAGATAAATAGACGTAGAATTATTATATTATTTTGAATTTATTTATTTAACGTCGACTAAAACCAGTCGACGAGCAGTAAAGATTGAATAATGAAAATAAACAATTTAACTATAAAATATATCGTCGATTGATTGAAAAAAGATAAATTAAGTTTATAATCAAAATAAAAATGTACCTTAGAGCGGCTTTGTGAATCATATATTCTATGATTCAATAGCAATAATCAAGCGTCTTTACACTTAGTACTTAAAGTTACATTGTTGAAATACAGATCGTGAATAAATTATTCTGTTCCGACCTGGCACAACACAGATAAAACACATTATTTGAAAATTTGTTCTCTTTTGGAATAAGTTTTGTAGCCCTGAAAAGGGCTTTGTTAAAAAACGAATCTCATAAATTTGAAATTCGTGCACTAATAATATTAGGGCTCTTATTTCTTGGCTGCTTTTGGCTTCTTGGCAGCAGAAGCAGCTTTCTTTGGCGATGAAGCCGACGCTGCCTTTTTAGGCTTAGGCTTAGCACTTGTGGTCTTGGGCTTTGGTGCCTTTGGCTTTGCTGCACTCGACTTGGCCTTTGCAGTTGTAGGTTTCGCCTTGACGGTACCAGTTTTCTTCGCATCCTTAGCCTTGGCCTTCTCCGCTTTCTTTTTCTCAGCGGTCTTTTTGGTTGCTACAGCTGCAGCCTTTGATGGTTTCTTATCAGCGGATCCAGTTGCTTTCTTGGCGCTAGCAGTTTTCTTCTTCTTAGCTGCTGCTGATGCAGTTGTGGCAGCCACCTTCTTAGTTTTCTTCTCTACAGAGGAGGCGGCAGCTTTAGGCTTGGGCTCTTTTTTGGCAGATGCTGACAATTTAAATGAACCAGATGCTCCCTTGCCTTTTGCTTGGATCAGTTTTCCATTGGCAACCGCATTCTTCAAGTACTTTTTGATGAATGGTGCTAGCTTCTGGGCATCGCATTTGTATGTGGCACTGATATATTTCTTGATTGCCATGAGCGATGAACCACCACGTTCCTTCAAGTTCAGGATCGATGCGTCCACCATTACCTGAGTAGGAGGATGTAATGCTGGAGCTGTCGTCTTCTTTGCCTTCGATGCTGATGCAGATGCTGTTGCCGCCTTTTTGGTGGCCACCTTCTTCTCTGCTGCGGCTGGTGGTGCTGCCACAGGGGATGCGGATGCTGCAACTGCGGATTCCGACATGGTTCACCTTAATTTTCACAGTATTTCACAGTATAAAACGATACACCTCTTAAAATTTAACAAATTCCACCTCGAAATTAAGAGACCCGATTATGTGAGAATCGAGTAGAAGGGCCGTAGGAGAATGTTTTCAGCATTGAACGCTTGCGACTAATAAGTTTGCCATTAAGCTATTATTCATTTAACATTTTAATTAGTTTGTAGTTCTACACTTAAGTAATAAATTATATTAATATTTTGTTAAATATTTAAACAACAAAATAAAAATTATTTTGTATTGCTATTTTCATTCACTGCGGTCAAATAACAGCGTCAAAACTAACTATGTGTCATCGTAAAACAAATTATCGCATAAAAACATATTTATTAAATATAAATAGAATAAAATAGTTATTACATTTATTGAATATATATTTCTTGAACAATTCTTATTCAAAATATAGCCATTAATTGTACTATAAGTAACGATTTTTATTGGTAAATATGTTTTATACTTAACCATCTACTGTTAAAATCAAGCAAATTCAGAGTGCAAGTAGCAATAGAAAAATGGATCGGAAAAATATAAAATATTATAAAACAACCAACTTTTTCCAATATTATAAAATAAATCTATTTTTTATTTCTATTAAATACATTTTCTTTCACATTCACACCAATAATATACATAAAACGACCACTTAAGTATACATTTTGTACATACCATTGCCATTGGTGGTGAACAACGCAGCGTAAGAAATCGAAAATGTAAGAATATAAATATTTATCAACGTATAATGACAATGGTGGTTTAACAAACAGATAACTTACAATATATTATAAATAGTTGTTTATAATTAAATTCATTTCTGATTTAAGTATTCGTAATGTGTATATCAAAACCAAAGCAGCATTAAGATTGTTAGCAAACCAACTAAGCAACATCAGAAATTGTCTATCATTTAAAAAACAATTCACTTAGATTGGATATGCAACTGACAGACGACTACAAATAAATATAAAAATATAAATGGTTGTTATGTGAATATAAAAAATAAAACAAGCATTTAAGTATAACATACGCATTGTATGTGCAAGATATACATACATATTTTTTAAAAGTATTATGGCAAGTATTCTTCATATAATTGCGTACTACCTTAAGTTGCTCAAAACTAATTTTGAAATTATAAACTACCCTCAACCGAATAATAGCAATAAACTAATTATATTTTATTAATATACATATATAATATTCAACATACAGATAATGAACTATTTTTCTAATATGCCAAAACTATTATTCAATTGTATTCAGGTCATCGAAATTAATAATCGCTTAAATAAAATTAAATTATTTGTAGAAATCCTATTGATTTAAAATGTAATTATGAAAATATAAATGTTCTTTGATAAATAAATTTGTGGTCCTGAAAAGGACCGATTTGAATTGTTATTTTTGTTTAAGCTAAGCTCAACTTAAGCGCGCTCGCCGCGAATACGTCTGGCCAATTGGATGTCCTTGGGCATAATAGTGACACGCTTGGCATGGATGGCACACAAGTTAGTGTCTTCGAAGAGGCCAACCAGGTAGGCTTCACTAGCTTCCTGCAAAGCCATGACAGCAGAGCTTTGGAAACGTAAATCGGTCTTGAAGTCCTGAGCAATTTCACGTACTAAACGCTGGAACGGCAGCTTGCGAATGAGCAACTCAGTGCTCTTCTGGTAGCGACGGATTTCACGAAGGGCCACAGTTCCGGGGCGATAACGATGAGGCTTCTTCACACCACCGGTTGCTGGAGCACTCTTACGTGCCGCCTTGGTAGCCAGCTGCTTACGAGGCGCCTTGCCTCCGGTCGATTTACGAGCTGTCTGCTTAGTACGAGCCATTTTCACTTTACACAGTCACTGTTGAAAACACAATAAGCGAGCTACCAAGAGACAGCTTCTTTTATAGAGAAAAATGGTGGTGGGCTAGATAGAGAGCGAAGCGTTCGCTCTCGCTTACGTTGCGAGTATCGGGTTTTGAGGGTAGTGTGCGAGCAAGATGCAAGTACTGCTTACTCACTCATGATTTTCCTCTCTTTAGGTATAAATAGAAGCGAGTCCCGCAGTTGAAGCATTAGTGTCTCTGTGACTTTCGTGCAGTGTTAACCAAAAAACTTAAAGTGAAAAATGACTGGTCGTGGTAAAGGTGGCAAAGGCTTGGGTAAAGGCGGCGCCAAGCGTCATCGCAAAGTGTTGCGTGATAACATCCAGGGCATCACGAAGCCAGCTATCCGTCGTTTAGCTCGCCGTGGCGGTGTGAAGCGCATATCTGGTCTTATTTATGAAGAAACTCGTGGGGTGCTGAAGGTTTTCTTGGAAAATGTTATCCGTGATGCGGTCACATACACCGAACACGCCAAGAGGAAGACGGTGACAGCCATGGATGTTGTCTACGCTCTGAAGAGGCAAGGCCGCACTCTGTACGGTTTTGGCGGCTAGAAACCTTTGTGTACAAAAATCAAACATATCCATACCAATCGGTCCTTTTCAGGACCACCAAAACATACTTCAAAAGAGAAAAAATTACTCAATTAGCTTAATATATATATATTTATTTGAATTTGAATTTGCATTTGCATTTAATAAAAAACCATTAGTTGTAATTTCTGAATATAAAATAAAGAAAAAAAAGTAGACGTATGCCAACAACACGCGGTGTTCCCAAGCGGTCCCCCATCTAAGTACTAACCGCGCCCGACGCTGCTTAATTTCGGTGATCGGACGAGAACCGATGTATTCAGCGTGGTATGGTCGTTGGCGAATTCACTACGACTAAATATTACTTTTGTTCGATTTATATGAAAAAAATGTTAATATGTATGAGAATTTGTTCTTGAATGTATTTTTTCACAACTGTACGTTTATTTTAATGCTGATTCCCTTGTAGTTTAGAGTGGCCTCTGATGTCAGTAAACTCTTGCAATGTGTACTTTGCCATTACCTCAGGTAGAATTCTATATACTACACATACGAAATGAAAATGGTGACCCCAGCTATTGCAATAACTACTACGATACTGTACTAAGAATTTTTCTAAACCTCTAATTTAAACAATAAAATACTCAATTAAAAAATCAGTCTCTTTTTTCGAAAATTTGGTCGTCCTGAAAAGGACGTTTGGGTTTTTTTTTTGTTGATTTATGTACACGATATTAGATGCTTGTAATTTATGCCTTCTTCTCGGTCTTCTTGGGCAAAAGCACTGCCTGGATATTGGGCAAAACACCGCCCTGGGCAATGGTGACGCCAGAAAGAAGTTTGTTCAACTCCTCATCGTTGCGGATGGCCAGTTGCAGATGACGGGGGATAATCCTAGTTTTCTTGTTGTCACGCGCTGCATTACCAGCCAACTCCAATACTTCAGCGGCCAAGTATTCCATAACGGCAGCCAAGTACACAGGAGCGCCGGCACCAACACGCTCGGCATAGTTGCCCTTGCGAAGCAGACGGTGAATACGGCCAACGGGGAACTGAAGACCAGCGCGGTTGGAACGCGACTTTGCCTTTCCCTTAACTTTTCCACCTTTACCACGACCAGACATTTTTCTAGATTTGTATTATTATTTCACTGTTTCACTGCAAACACACAAATATCGAATGTTGCTGGCAGCCTCAAGTGTTGCTACATTTATACTTTTTCCAGCTACCTACTTGCTCAGTTAGGGGATGACAGCTGGCAGCTGACAAACCGGATTCTCAACATGAAAGCGTTGCTACAACAAAAGTATAAATGTGAAGCACATCAGCATGTTAGGTATACATTTTGTGAAGTGATTATAAAGTGAATACTAAGTGACAATATGCCCCCTAAGACTAGTGGAAAGGCAGCCAAAAAGGCTGGCAAGGCTCAGAAGAACATTACCAAGAATGATAAGAAGAAGAAGCGCAAGAGGAAGGAAAGCTATGCCATCTACATTTACAAAGTGCTCAAGCAGGTCCATCCCGACACTGGCATCTCATCCAAGGCAATGAGTATCATGAACAGCTTTGTTAACGACATTTTTGAGCGCATTGCTGCCGAGGCCTCCCGTTTGGCCCACTACAACAAGCGCTCCACCATCACCAGTCGGGAAATCCAAACCGCTGTCCGTCTTTTGCTGCCCGGAGAATTGGCCAAGCACGCTGTCAGTGAGGGAACCAAGGCTGTCACCAAGTATACCAGCTCCAAGTAAATCTCAGCTTGATATACTGTAACCTAAACTAAAAGGCCCTTTTCAGGGCCACAAATTACATGTCCAAAGAACTAAAATTTTCGATATTTAATAATAATAAATACTAAATTTGTGAATTTTACGATCAACTCGCATTTAATAGATAAATAGACGTAGAATTATTATATTATTTTGAATTTATTTATTTAACGTCGACTAAAACCAGTCGACGAGCAGTAAAGATTGAATAATGAAAATAAACAATTTAACTATAAAATATATCGTCGATTGATTGAAAAAAGATAAATTAAAATTGTACCTTAAAGCGGCTTTGTGAATCATATATTCTATGATTCAATAGCAATAATCAAGCGTCTTTACACTTAGTACTTAAAGTTACATTGTTGAAATACAAATCGTGAATAAATTATTCTGTTCCGACCTGGCACAACACAGATAAAACACATTGTTTGAAAATTTGTTCTCTTTTGGAATAAGTTTTGTAGCCCTGAAAAGGGCTTTGTTAAAAAACGAATCTCATAAATTTGAAATTCGTGCACTAATAATATTAGGGCTCTTATTTCTTGGCTGCTTTTGGCTTCTTGGCAGCAGAAGCAGCTTTCTTTGGCGATGAAGCCGACGCTGCCTTTTTAGGCTTAGGCTTAGCACTTGTGGTCTTGGGCTTTGGTGCCTTTGGCTTTGCTGCACTCGACTTGGCCTTTGCAGTTGTAGGTTTCGCCTTGACGGTACCAGTTTTCTTCGCATCCTTAGCCTTGGCCTTCTCCGCTTTCTTTTTCTCAGCGGTCTTTTTGGTTGCTACAGCTGCAGCCTTTGATGGTTTCTTATCAGCGGATCCAGTTGCTTTCTTGGCGCTAGCAGTTTTCTTCTTCTTAGCTGCTGCTGATGCAGTTGTGGCAGCCACCTTCTTAGTTTTCTTCTCTACAGAGGAGGCGGCAGCTTTAGGCTTGGGCTCTTTTTTGGCAGATGCTGACAATTTAAATGAACCAGATGCTCCCTTGCCTTTTGCTTGGATCAGTTTTCCATTGGCAACCGCATTCTTCAAGTACTTTTTGATGAATGGTGCTAGCTTCTGGGCATCGCATTTGTATGTGGCACTGATATATTTCTTGATTGCCATGAGCGATGAACCACCACGTTCCTTCAAGTTCAGGATCGATGCGTCCACCATTACCTGAGTAGGAGGATGTAATGCTGGAGCTGTCGTCTTCTTTGCCTTCGATGCTGATGCAGATGCTGTTGCCGCCTTTTTGGTGGCCACCTTCTTCTCTGCTGCGGCTGGTGGTGCTGCCACAGGGGATGCGGATGCTGCAACTGCGGATTCCGACATGGTTCACCTTAATTTTCACAGTATTTCACAGTATAAAACGATACACCTCTTAAAATTTAACAAATTCCACCTCGAAATTAAGAGACCCGATTATGTGAGAATCGAGTAGAAGGGCCGTAGGAGAATGTTTTCAGCATTGAACGCTTGCGACTAATAAGTTTGCCATTAAGCTATTATTCATTTAACATTTTAATTAGTTTGTAGTTCTACACTTAAGTAATAAATTATATTAATATTTTGTTAAATATTTAAACAACAAAATAAAAATTATTTTGTATTGCTATTTTCATTCACTGCGGTCAAATAACAGCGTCAAAACTAACTATGTGTCATCGTAAAACAAATTATCGCATAAAAACATATTTATTAAATATAAATAGAATAAAATAGTTATTACATTTATTGAATATATATTTCTTGAACAATTCTTATTCAAAATATAGCCATTAATTGTACTATAAGTAACGATTTTTATTGGTAAATATGTTTTATACTTAACCATCTACTGTTAAAATCAAGCAAATTCAGAGTGCAAGTAGCAATAGAAAAATGGATCGGAAAAATATAAAATATTATAAAACAACCAACTTTTTCCAATATTATAAAATAAATCTATTTTTTATTTCTATTAAATACATTTTCTTTCACATTCACACCAATAATATACATAAAACGACCACTTAAGTATACATTTTGTACATACCATTGCCATTGGTGGTGAACAACGCAGCGTAAGAAATCGAAAATGTAAGAATATAAATATTTATCAACGTATAATGACAATGGTGGTTTAACAAACAGATAACTTACAATATATTATAAATAGTTGTTTATAATTAAATTCATTTCTGGTTTAAGTATTCGTAATGTGTATATCAAAACCAAAGCAGCATTAAGATTGTTAGCAAACCAACCAAGCAACATCAGAAATTGTCTATCATTTAAAAAACAATTCACTTAGATTGGATATGCAACTGACAGACGACTAAAAATAAATACTAAAATATAAATGGTTGTTATGTGAATATAAAAAATAAAAGAATCATTTAAGTATTACATACGCATTGTATATGCAAGATATATGTACATACATATTTTTTAAAGTATTAGGGCAAGTATTCTTCATATAATTGCGTACTACCTTAAGTTGCTCAAAACTAATTTTGAAATTATAAACTACCCTCAACCGAATAATAGCAATAAACTAATTATATTTTATTAATATACATATATAATATTCAACATACAGATAATGAACTATTTTTCTAATATGCCAAAACTATTATTCAATTGTATTCAGGTCATCGAAATTAATAATCGCTTAAATAAAATTAAATTATTTGTAGAAATCCTATTGATTTAAAATGTAATTATGAAAATATAAATGTTCTTTGATAAATAAATTTGTGGTCCTGAAAAGGACCGATTTGAATTGTTATTTTTGTTTAAGCTAAGCTCAACTTAAGCGCGCTCGCCGCGAATACGTCTGGCCAATTGGATGTCCTTGGGCATAATAGTGACACGCTTGGCATGGATGGCACACAAGTTAGTGTCTTCGAAGAGGCCAACCAGGTAGGCTTCACTAGCTTCCTGCAAAGCCATGACAGCAGAGCTTTGGAAACGTAAATCGGTCTTGAAGTCCTGAGCAATTTCACGTACTAAACGCTGGAACGGCAGCTTGCGAATGAGCAACTCAGTGCTCTTCTGGTAGCGACGGATTTCACGAAGGGCCACAGTTCCGGGGCGATAACGATGAGGCTTCTTCACACCACCGGTTGCTGGAGCACTCTTACGTGCCGCCTTGGTAGCCAGCTGCTTACGAGGCGCCTTGCCTCCGGTCGATTTACGAGCTGTCTGCTTAGTACGAGCCATTCAGCGTGACCGCGCCGGACCAAACGAGAAATACCAATTTGGTCTCAAAAATATACTATAAAATACTATTTCATATTTTTCAAAATACCACTATAAATACCATAGCAAATACATCGCCTAGAAATTCAAATTATAATATGTAATATGTAAAAATAATAACTGACTTATATATATAAAAAAATAAGGTTTGTCCCATTGCAAAAAATGTTTGTTTTTTATTTCATTTTACTATAATTAATATATTTCAGTATTTCAGTCCAACATAAAATTTCATATTCCATTATATATTTAAAGTCTTAAAATTAATTAAATGCTTATAATTCATTTTGTAACATTTTCTTAAAATAAAATAATAGTGGAACTTCTTTGTCCAGTCATCGAGTAACAATTTCTTAAAATAAAATAATAAAGGAACTTCTTTGTCCAGTCTTGTAAGTTTCTTTTAAGATCAGAATATTACATTTAATTAAATTGGCTAGTCTTCTTCGTCAGAGCTGCTTAAATTTAATTTGTTGAGATCTTTGCATAACATTTCCTTATTGGGCTTAAAATTATTGCACCCATTTTCGCGCAATGATTGTTTTACATGTAATATATGTGATACATTTTCATTTTTAAAGCGATTTCGATTTTTCGTTTTGATTAAATTGATTTGAGAGAATATACGTTCGCACGACGCATTAGAAACGGGCAAAATTAACATAGATTGAGCAAATTTCGAAATATTCGAATATTTATAGCAATTATTAATATCTTTTAACTGACTCAATTCGTACCAGAATGTATCGCAATTGAGATTTTTAGTCAAAAGCATTTTAACCATGTCGTCAGTTTTCATTGTTCGATACTCATTGTCAATTATTTGTGGATCATTGATAAAATCGGGAAAGCGTTCATACAGCTTAAACAACGATTGACAATTTTGATTATTAAAATCATTTGGATTTCATTCGATTCAAGAAAAAGAGAGAGTGTGACCAAACCGAAAATACCATATAATACCATAAAATCTAAGAAAATGCTACGAAATACCAATATACCATTAAAATACTTTTGAGCAAAATCCGAGCTTATAAAATACCAAAAAGTATATAAAATACCATATTCGGTCACGCTGGAGCCATTTTCACTTTACACAGTCACTGTTGAAAACACAATAAGCGAGCTACCAAGAGACAGCTTCTTTTATAGAGAAAAATGGTGGTGGGCTAGATAGAGAGCGAAGCGTTCGCTCTCGCTTACGTTGCGAGTATCGGGTTTTGAGGGTAGTGTGCGAGCAAGATGCAAGTACTGCTTACTCACTCATGATTTTCCTCTCTTTAGGTATAAATAGAAGCGAGTCCCGCAGTTGAAGCATTAGTGTCTCTGTGACTTTCGTGCAGTGTTAACCAAAAAACTTAAAGTGAAAAATGACTGGTCGTGGTAAAGGTGGCAAAGGCTTGGGTAAAGGCGGCGCCAAGCGTCATCGCAAAGTGTTGCGTGATAACATCCAGGGCATCACGAAGCCAGCTATCCGTCGTTTAGCTCGCCGTGGCGGTGTGAAGCGCATATCTGGTCTTATTTATGAAGAAACTCGTGGGGTGCTGAAGGTTTTCTTGGAAAATGTTATCCGTGATGCGGTCACATACACCGAACACGCCAAGAGGAAGACGGTGACAGCCATGGATGTTGTCTACGCTCTGAAGAGGCAAGGCCGCACTCTGTACGGTTTTGGCGGCTAGAAACCTTTGTGTACAAAAATCAAACATATCCATACCAATCGGTCCTTTTCAGGACCACCAAAACATACTTCAAAAGAGAAAAAATTACTCAATTAGCTTAATATATATATATTTATTTGAATTTGAATTTGCATTTGCATTTAATAAAAAACCATTAGTTGTAATTTCTGAATATAAAAAAAAGAAAAAAAAGTAGACGTATGCCAACAACACGCGGTGTTCCCAAGCGGTCCCCCATCTAAGTACTAACCGCGCCCGACGCTGCTTAATTTCGGTGATCGGACGAGAACCGATGTATTCAGCGTGGTATGGTCGTTGGCGAATTCACTACGACTAAATATTACTTTTGTTCGATTTATATGAAAAAAATGTTAATATGTATGAGAATTTGTTCTTGAATGTATTTTTTCACAACTGTACGTTTATTTTAATGCTGATTCCCTTGTAGTTTAGAGTGGCCTCTGATGTCAGTAAACTCTTGCAATGTGTACTTTGCCATTACCTCAGGTAGAATTCTATATACTACACATACGAAATGAAAATGGTGACCCCAGCTATTGCAATAACTACTACGATACTGTACTAAGAATTTTTCTAAACCTCTAATTTAAACAATAAAATACTCAATTAAAAAATCAGTCTCTTTTTTCGAAAATTTGGTCGTCCTGAAAAGGACGTTTGGGTTTTTTTTTTGTTGATTTATGTACACGATATTAGTTGCTTGTAATTTATGCCTTCTTCTCGGTCTTCTTGGGCAAAAGCACTGCCTGGATATTGGGCAAAACACCGCCCTGGGCAATGGTGACGCCAGAAAGAAGTTTGTTCAACTCCTCATCGTTGCGGATGGCCAGTTGCAGATGACGGGGGATAATCCTAGTTTTCTTGTTGTCACGCGCTGCATTACCAGCCAACTCCAATACTTCAGCGGCCAAGTATTCCATAACGGCAGCCAAGTACACAGGAGCGCCGGCACCAACACGCTCGGCATAGTTGCCCTTGCGAAGCAGACGGTGAATACGGCCAACGGGGAACTGAAGACCAGCGCGGTTGGAACGCGACTTTGCCTTTCCCTTAACTTTTCCACCTTTACCACGACCAGACATTTTTCTAGATTTGTATTATTATTTCACTGTTTCACTGCAAACACACAAATATCGAATGTTGCTGGCAGCCTCAAGTGTTGCTACATTTATACTTTTTCCAGCTACCTACTTGCTCAGTTAGGGGATGACAGCTGGCAGCTGACAAACCGGATTCTCAACATGAAAGCGTTGCTACAACAAAAGTATAAATGTGAAGCACATCAGCATATTAGGTATACATTTTGTGAAGTGATTATAAAGTGAATACTAAGTGAAAATATGCCCCCTAAGACTAGTGGAAAGGCAGCCAAAAAGGCTGGCAAGGCTCAGAAGAACATTACCAAGAATGATAAGAAGAAGAAGCGCAAGAGGAAGGAAAGCTATGCCATCTACATTTACAAAGTGCTCAAGCAGGTCCATCCCGACACTGGCATCTCATCCAAGGCAATGAGTATCATGAACAGCTTTGTTAACGACATTTTTGAGCGCATTGCTGCCGAGGCCTCCCGTTTGGCCCACTACAACAAGCGCTCCACCATCACCAGTCGGGAAATCCAAACCGCTGTCCGTCTTTTGCTGCCCGGAGAATTGGCCAAGCACGCTGTCAGTGAGGGAACCAAGGCTGTCACCAAGTATACAAGCTCCAAGTAAATCTAAGCTTGATATACTCTAACCTAAACTAAAAGGCCCTTTTCAGGGCCACAAATTACATGTCCAAAGAACTAAAATTTTCGATATTTAATAATAATAAATAATAAATTTGTGAATTTTACGATCAACTCGCATTTAATAGATAAATAGACGTAGAATTATTATATTATTTTGAATTTATTTATTTAACGTCGACTAAAACCAGTCGACGAGCAGTAAAGATTGAATAATGAAAATAAACAATTTAACTATAAAATATATCGTCGATTGATTGAAAAAAGATAAATTAAGTTTATAATCAAAATAAAAATGTACCTTAGAGCGGCTTTGTGAATCATATATTCTATGATTCAATAGCAATAATCAAGCGTCTTTACACTTAGTACTTAAAGTTACATTGTTGAAATACAAATCGTGAATAAATTATTCTGTTCCGACCTGGCACAACACAGATAAAACACATTATTTGAAAATTTGTTCTCTTTTGGAATAAGTTTTGTAGCCCTGAAAAGGGCTTTGTTAAAAAACGAATCTCATAAATTTGAAATTCGTGCACTAATAATATTAGGGCTCTTATTTCTTGGCTGCTTTTGGCTTCTTGGCAGCAGAAGCAGCTTTCTTTGGCGATGAAGCCGACGCTGCCTTTTTAGGCTTAGGCTTAGCACTTGTGGTCTTGGGCTTTGGTGCCTTTGGCTTTGCTGCACTCGACTTGGCCTTTGCAGTTGTAGGTTTCGCCTTGACGGTACCAGTTTTCTTCGCATCCTTAGCCTTGGCCTTCTCCGCTTTCTTTTTCTCAGCGGTCTTTTTGGTTGCTACAGCTGCAGCCTTTGATGGTTTCTTATCAGCGGATCCAGTTGCTTTCTTGGCGCTAGCAGTTTTCTTCTTCTTAGCTGCTGCTGATGCAGTTGTGGCAGCCACCTTCTTAGTTTTCTTCTCTACAGAGGAGGCGGCAGCTTTAGGCTTGGGCTCTTTTTTGGCAGATGCTGACAATTTAAATGAACCAGATGCTCCCTTGCCTTTTGCTTGGATCAGTTTTCCATTGGCAACCGCATTCTTCAAGTACTTTTTGATGAATGGTGCTAGCTTCTGGGCATCGCATTTGTATGTGGCACTGATATATTTCTTGATTGCCATGAGCGATGAACCACCACGTTCCTTCAAGTTCAGGATCGATGCGTCCACCATTACCTGAGTAGGAGGATGTAATGCTGGAGCTGTCGTCTTCTTTGCCTTCGATGCTGATGCAGATGCTGTTGCCGCCTTTTTGGTGGCCACCTTCTTCTCTGCTGCGGCTGGTGGTGCTGCCACAGGGGATGCGGATGCTGCAACTGCGGATTCCGACATGGTTCACCTTAATTTTCACAGTATTTCACAGTATAAAACGATACACCTCTTAAAATTTAACAAATTCCACCTCGAAATTAAGAGACCCGATTATGTGAGAATCGAGTAGAAGGGCCGTAGGAGAATGTTTTCAGCATTGAACGCTTGCGACTAATAAGTTTGCCATTAAGCTATTATTCATTTAACATTTTAATTAGTTTGTAGTTCTACACTTAAGTAATAAATTATATTAATATTTTGTTAAATATTTAAACAACAAAATAAAAATTATTTTGTATTGCTATTTTCATTCACTGCGGTCAAATAACAGCGTCAAAACTAACTATGTGTCATCGTAAAACAAATTATCGCATAAAAACATATTTATTAAATATAAATAGAATAAAATAGTTATTACATTTATTGAATATATATTTCTTGAACAATTCTTATTCAAAATATAGCCATTAATTGTACTATAAGTAACGATTTTTATTGGTAAATATGTTTTATACTTAACCATCTACTGTTAAAATCAAGCAAATTCAGAGTGCAAGTAGCAATAGAAAAATGGATCGGAAAAATATAAAATATTATAAAACAACCAACTTTTTCCAATATTATAAAATAAATCTATTTTTTATTTCTATTAAATACATTTTCTTTCACATTCACACCAATAATATACATAAAACGACCACTTAAGTATACATTTTGTACATACCATTGCCATTGGTGGTGAACAACGCAGCGTAAGAAATCGAAAATGTAAGAATATAAATATTTATCAACGTATAATGACAATGGTGGTTTAACAAACAGATAACTTACAATATATTATAAATAGTTGTTTATAATTAAATTCATTTCTGATTTAAGTATTCGTAATGTGTATATCAAAACCAAAGCAGCATTAAGATTGTTAGCAAACCAACTAAGCAACATCAGAAATTGTCTATCATTTAAAAAACAATTCACTTAGATTGGATATGCAACTGACAGACGACTACAAATAAATATAAAAATATAAATGGTTGTTATGTGAATATAAAAAATAAAACAAGCATTTAAGTATAACATACGCATTGTATGTGCAAGATATACATACATATTTTTTAAAAGTATTATGGCAAGTATTCTTCATATAATTGCGTACTACCTTAAGTTGCTCAAAACTAATTTTGAAATTATAAACTACCCTCAACCGAATAATAGCAATAAACTAATTATATTTTATTAATATATATATATAATATTCAACATACAGATAATGAACTATTTTTCTAATATGCCAAAACTATTATTCAATTGTATTCAGGTCATCGAAATTAATAATCGCTTAAATAAAATTAAATTATTTGTAGAAATCCTATTGATTTAAAATGTAATTATGAAAATATAAATGTTCTTTGATAAATAAATTTGTGGTCCTGAAAAGGACCGATTTGAATTGTTATTTTTGTTTAAGCTAAGCTCAACTTAAGCTCGCTCGCCGCGAATACGTCTGGCCAATTGGATGTCCTTGGGCATAATAGTGACACGCTTGGCATGGATGGCACACAAGTTAGTGTCTTCGAAGAGGCCAACCAGGTAGGCTTCACTAGCTTCCTGCAAAGCCATGACAGCAGAGCTTTGGAAACGTAAATCGGTCTTGAAGTCCTGAGCAATTTCACGTACTAAACGCTGGAACGGCAGCTTGCGAATGAGCAACTCAGTGCTCTTCTGGTAGCGACGGATTTCACGAAGGGCCACAGTTCCGGGGCGATAACGATGAGGCTTCTTCACACCACCGGTTGCTGGAGCACTCTTACGTGCCGCCTTGGTAGCCAGCTGCTTACGAGGCGCCTTGCCTCCGGTCGATTTACGAGCTGTCTGCTTAGTACGAGCCATTTTCACTTTACACAGTCACTGTTGAAAACACAATAAGCGAGCTACCAAGAGACAGCTTCTTTTATAGAGAAAAATGGTGGTGGGCTAGATAGAGAGCGAAGCGTTCGCTCTCGCTTACGTTGCGAGTATCGGGTTTTGAGGGTAGTGTGCGAGCAAGATGCAAGTACTGCTTACTCACTCATGATTTTCCTCTCTTTAGGTATAAATAGAAGCGAGTCCCGCAGTTGAAGCATTAGTGTCTCTGTGACTTTCGTGCAGTGTTAACCAAAAAACTTAAAGTGAAAAATGACTGGTCGTGGTAAAGGTGGCAAAGGCTTGGGTAAAGGCGGCGCCAAGCGTCATCGCAAAGTGTTGCGTGATAACATCCAGGGCATCACGAAGCCAGCTATCCGTCGTTTAGCTCGCCGTGGCGGTGTGAAGCGCATATCTGGTCTTATTTATGAAGAAACTCGTGGGGTGCTGAAGGTTTTCTTGGAAAATGTTATCCGTGATGCGGTCACATACACCGAACACGCCAAGAGGAAGACGGTGACAGCCATGGATGTTGTCTACGCTCTGAAGAGGCAAGGCCGCACTCTGTACGGTTTTGGCGGCTAGAAACCTTTGTGTACAAAAATCAAACATATCCATACCAATCGGTCCTTTTCAGGACCACCAAAACATACTTCAAAAGAGAAAAAATTACTCAATTAGCTTAATATATATATATTTATTTGAATTTGAATTTGCATTTGCATTTAATAAAAAACCATTAGTTGTAATTTCTGAATATAAAAAAAAGAAAAAAAAGTAGACGTATGCCAACAACACGCGGTGTTCCCAAGCGGTCCCCCATCTAAGTACTAACCGCGCCCGACGCTGCTTAATTTCGGTGATCGGACGAGAACCGATGTATTCAGCGTGGTATGGTCGTTGGCGAATTCACTACGACTAAATATTACTTTTGTTCGATTTATATGAAAAAAATGTTAATATGTATGAGAATTTGTTCTTGAATGTATTTTTTCACAACTGTACGTTTATTTTAATGCTGATTCCCTTGTAGTTTAGAGTGGCCTCTGATGTCAGTAAACTCTTGCAATGTGTACTTTGCCATTACCTCAGGTAGAATTCTATATACTACACATACGAAATGAAAATGGTGACCCCAGCTATTGCAATAACTACTACGATACTGTACTAAGAATTTTTCTAAACCTCTAATTTAAACAATAAAATACTCAATTAAAAAATCAGTCTCTTTTTTCGAAAATTTGGTCGTCCTGAAAAGGACGTTTGGGTTTTTTTTTTGTTGATTTATGTACACGATATTAGTTGCTTGTAATTTATGCCTTCTTCTCGGTCTTCTTGGGCAAAAGCACTGCCTGGATATTGGGCAAAACACCGCCCTGGGCAATGGTGACGCCAGAAAGAAGTTTGTTCAACTCCTCATCGTTGCGGATGGCCAGTTGCAGATGACGGGGGATAATCCTAGTTTTCTTGTTGTCACGCGCTGCATTACCAGCCAACTCCAATACTTCAGCGGCCAAGTATTCCATAACGGCAGCCAAGTACACAGGAGCGCCGGCACCAACACGCTCGGCATAGTTGCCCTTGCGAAGCAGACGGTGAATACGGCCAACGGGGAACTGAAGACCAGCGCGGTTGGAACGCGACTTTGCCTTTCCCTTAACTTTTCCACCTTTACCACGACCAGACATTTTTCTAGATTTGTATTATTATTTCACTGTTTCACTGCAAACACACAAATATCGAATGTTGCTGGCAGCCTCAAGTGTTGCTACATTTATACTTTTTCCAGCTACCTACTTGCTCAGTTAGGGGATGACAGCTGGCAGCTGACAAACCGGATTCTCAACATGAAAGCGTTGCTACAACAAAAGTATAAATGTGAAGCACATCAGCATATTAGGTATACATTTTGTGAAGTGATTATAAAGTGAATACTAAGTGAAAATATGCCCCCTAAGACTAGTGGAAAGGCAGCCAAAAAGGCTGGCAAGGCTCAGAAGAACATTACCAAGAATGATAAGAAGAAGAAGCGCAAGAGGAAGGAAAGCTATGCCATCTACATTTACAAAGTGCTCAAGCAGGTCCATCCCGACACTGGCATCTCATCCAAGGCAATGAGTATCATGAACAGCTTTGTTAACGACATTTTTGAGCGCATTGCTGCCGAGGCCTCCCGTTTGGCCCACTACAACAAGCGCTCCACCATCACCAGTCGGGAAATCCAAACCGCTGTCCGTCTTTTGCTGCCCGGAGAATTGGCCAAGCACGCTGTCAGTGAGGGAACCAAGGCTGTCACCAAGTATACAAGCTCCAAGTAAATCTAAGCTTGATATACTCTAACCTAAACTAAAAGGCCCTTTTCAGGGCCACAAATTACATGTCCAAAGAACTAAAATTTTCGATATTTAATAATAATAAATAATAAATTTGTGAATTTTACGATCAACTCGCATTTAATAGATAAATAGACGTAGAATTATTATATTATTTTGAATTTATTTATTTAACGTCGACTAAAACCAGTCGACGAGCAGTAAAGATTGAATAATGAAAATAAACAATTTAACTATAAAATATATCGTCGATTGATTGAAAAAAGATAAATTAAGTTTATAATCAAAATAAAAATGTACCTTAGAGCGGCTTTGTGAATCATATATTCTATGATTCAATAGCAATAATCAAGCGTCTTTACACTTAGTACTTAAAGTTACATTGTTGAAATACAAATCGTGAATAAATTATTCTGTTCCGACCTGGCACAACACAGATAAAACACATTATTTGAAAATTTGTTCTCTTTTGGAATAAGTTTTGTAGCCCTGAAAAGGGCTTTGTTAAAAAACGAATCTCATAAATTTGAAATTCGTGCACTAATAATATTAGGGCTCTTATTTCTTGGCTGCTTTTGGCTTCTTGGCAGCAGAAGCAGCTTTCTTTGGCGATGAAGCCGACGCTGCCTTTTTAGGCTTAGGCTTAGCACTTGTGGTCTTGGGCTTTGGTGCCTTTGGCTTTGCTGCACTCGACTTGGCCTTTGCAGTTGTAGGTTTCGCCTTGACGGTACCAGTTTTCTTCGCATCCTTAGCCTTGGCCTTCTCCGCTTTCTTTTTCTCAGCGGTCTTTTTGGTTGCTACAGCTGCAGCCTTTGATGGTTTCTTATCAGCGGATCCAGTTGCTTTCTTGGCGCTAGCAGTTTTCTTCTTCTTAGCTGCTGCTGATGCAGTTGTGGCAGCCACCTTCTTAGTTTTCTTCTCTACAGAGGAGGCGGCAGCTTTAGGCTTGGGCTCTTTTTTGGCAGATGCTGACAATTTAAATGAACCAGATGCTCCCTTGCCTTTTGCTTGGATCAGTTTTCCATTGGCAACCGCATTCTTCAAGTACTTTTTGATGAATGGTGCTAGCTTCTGGGCATCGCATTTGTATGTGGCACTGATATATTTCTTGATTGCCATGAGCGATGAACCACCACGTTCCTTCAAGTTCAGGATCGATGCGTCCACCATTACCTGAGTAGGAGGATGTAATGCTGGAGCTGTCGTCTTCTTTGCCTTCGATGCTGATGCAGATGCTGTTGCCGCCTTTTTGGTGGCCACCTTCTTCTCTGCTGCGGCTGGTGGTGCTGCCACAGGGGATGCGGATGCTGCAACTGCGGATTCCGACATGGTTCACCTTAATTTTCACAGTATTTCACAGTATAAAACGATACACCTCTTAAAATTTAACAAATTCCACCTCGAAATTAAGAGACCCGATTATGTGAGAATCGAGTAGAAGGGCCGTAGGAGAATGTTTTCAGCATTGAACGCTTGCGACTAATAAGTTTGCCATTAAGCTATTATTCATTTAACATTTTAATTAGTTTGTAGTTCTACACTTAAGTAATAAATTATATTAATATTTTGTTAAATATTTAAACAACAAAATAAAAATTATTTTGTATTGCTATTTTCATTCACTGCGGTCAAATAACAGCGTCAAAACTAACTATGTGTCATCGTAAAACAAATTATCGCATAAAAACATATTTATTAAATATAAATAGAATAAAATAGTTATTACATTTATTGAATATATATTTCTTGAACAATTCTTATTCAAAATATAGCCATTAATTGTACTATAAGTAACGATTTTTATTGGTAAATATGTTTTATACTTAACCATCTACTGTTAAAATCAAGCAAATTCAGAGTGCAAGTAGCAATAGAAAAATGGATCGGAAAAATATAAAATATTATAAAACAACCAACTTTTTCCAATATTATAAAATAAATCTATTTTTTATTTCTATTAAATACATTTTCTTTCACATTCACACCAATAATATACATAAAACGACCACTTAAGTATACATTTTGTACATACCATTGCCATTGGTGGTGAACAACGCAGCGTAAGAAATCGAAAATGTAAGAATATAAATATTTATCAACGTATAATGACAATGGTGGTTTAACAAACAGATAACTTACAATATATTATAAATAGTTGTTTATAATTAAATTCATTTCTGATTTAAGTATTCGTAATGTGTATATCAAAACCAAAGCAGCATTAAGATTGTTAGCAAACCAACTAAGCAACATCAGAAATTGTCTATCATTTAAAAAACAATTCACTTAGATTGGATATGCAACTGACAGACGACTACAAATAAATATAAAAATATAAATGGTTGTTATGTGAATATAAAAAATAAAACAAGCATTTAAGTATAACATACGCATTGTATGTGCAAGATATACATACATATTTTTTAAAAGTATTATGGCAAGTATTCTTCATATAATTGCGTACTACCTTAAGTTGCTCAAAACTAATTTTGAAATTATAAACTACCCTCAACCGAATAATAGCAATAAACTAATTATATTTTATTAATATACATATATAATATTCAACATACAGATAATGAACTATTTTTCTAATATGCCAAAACTATTATTCAATTGTATTCAGGTCATCGAAATTAATAATCGCTTAAATAAAATTAAATTATTTGTAGAAATCCTATTGATTTAAAATGTAATTATGAAAATATAAATGTTCTTTGATAAATAAATTTGTGGTCCTGAAAAGGACCGATTTGAATTGTTATTTTTGTTTAAGCTAAGCTCAACTTAAGCGCGCTCGCCGCGAATACGTCTGGCCAATTGGATGTCCTTGGGCATAATAGTGACACGCTTGGCATGGATGGCACACAAGTTAGTGTCTTCGAAGAGGCCAACCAGGTAGGCTTCACTAGCTTCCTGCAAAGCCATGACAGCAGAGCTTTGGAAACGTAAATCGGTCTTGAAGTCCTGAGCAATTTCACGTACTAAACGCTGGAACGGCAGCTTGCGAATGAGCAACTCAGTGCTCTTCTGGTAGCGACGGATTTCACGAAGGGCCACAGTTCCGGGGCGATAACGATGAGGCTTCTTCACACCACCGGTTGCTGGAGCACTCTTACGTGCCGCCTTGGTAGCCAGCTGCTTACGAGGCGCCTTGCCTCCGGTCGATTTACGAGCTGTCTGCTTAGTACGAGCCATTTTCACTTTACACAGTCACTGTTGAAAACACAATAAGCGAGCTACCAAGAGACAGCTTCTTTTATAGAGAAAAATGGTGGTGGGCTAGATAGAGAGCGAAGCGTTCGCTCTCGCTTACGTTGCGAGTATCGGGTTTTGAGGGTAGTGTGCGAGCAAGATGCAAGTACTGCTTACTCACTCATGATTTTCCTCTCTTTAGGTATAAATAGAAGCGAGTCCCGCAGTTGAAGCATTAGTGTCTCTGTGACTTTCGTGCAGTGTTAACCAAAAAACTTAAAGTGAAAAATGACTGGTCGTGGTAAAGGTGGCAAAGGCTTGGGTAAAGGCGGCGCCAAGCGTCATCGCAAAGTGTTGCGTGATAACATCCAGGGCATCACGAAGCCAGCTATCCGTCGTTTAGCTCGCCGTGGCGGTGTGAAGCGCATATCTGGTCTTATTTATGAAGAAACTCGTGGGGTGCTGAAGGTTTTCTTGGAAAATGTTATCCGTGATGCGGTCACATACACCGAACACGCCAAGAGGAAGACGGTGACAGCCATGGATGTTGTCTACGCTCTGAAGAGGCAAGGCCGCACTCTGTACGGTTTTGGCGGCTAGAAACCTTTGTGTACAAAAATCAAACATATCCATACCAATCGGTCCTTTTCAGGACCACCAAAACATACTTCAAAAGAGAAAAAATTACTCAATTAGCTTAATATATATATATTTATTTGAATTTGAATTTGCATTTGCATTTAATAAAAAACCATTAGTTGTAATTTCTGAATATAAAAAAAAGAAAAAAAAGTAGACGTATGCCAACAACACGCGGTGTTCCCAAGCGGTCCCCCATCTAAGTACTAACCGCGCCCGACGCTGCTTAATTTCGGTGATCGGACGAGAACCGATGTATTCAGCGTGGTATGGTCGTTGGCGAATTCACTACGACTAAATATTACTTTTGTTCGATTTATATGAAAAAAATGTTAATATGTATGAGAATTTGTTCTTGAATGTATTTTTTCACAACTGTACGTTTATTTTAATGCTGATTCCCTTGTAGTTTAGAGTGGCCTCTGATGTCAGTAAACTCTTGCAATGTGTACTTTGCCATTACCTCAGGTAGAATTCTATATACTACACATACGAAATGAAAATGGTGACCCCAGCTATTGCAATAACTACTACGATACTGTACTAAGAATTTTTCTAAACCTCTAATTTAAACAATAAAATACTCAATTAAAAAATCAGTCTCTTTTTTCGAAAATTTGGTCGTCCTGAAAAGGACGTTTGGGTTTTTTTTTTGTTGATTTATGTACACGATATTAGTTGCTTGTAATTTATGCCTTCTTCTCGGTCTTCTTGGGCAAAAGCACTGCCTGGATATTGGGCAAAACACCGCCCTGGGCAATGGTGACGCCAGAAAGAAGTTTGTTCAACTCCTCATCGTTGCGGATGGCCAGTTGCAGATGACGGGGGATAATCCTAGTTTTCTTGTTGTCACGCGCTGCATTACCAGCCAACTCCAATACTTCAGCGGCCAAGTATTCCATAACGGCAGCCAAGTACACAGGAGCGCCGGCACCAACACGCTCGGCATAGTTGCCCTTGCGAAGCAGACGGTGAATACGGCCAACGGGGAACTGAAGACCAGCGCGGTTGGAACGCGACTTTGCCTTTCCCTTAACTTTTCCACCTTTACCACGACCAGACATTTTTCTAGATTTGTATTATTATTTCACTGTTTCACTGCAAACACACAAATATCGAATGTTGCTGGCAGCCTCAAGTGTTGCTACATTTATACTTTTTCCAGCTACCTACTTGCTCAGTTAGGGGATGACAGCTGGCAGCTGACAAACCGGATTCTCAACATGAAAGCGTTGCTACAACAAAAGTATAAATGTGAAGCACATCAGCATGTTAGGTATACATTTTGTGAAGTGATTATAAAGTGAATACTAAGTGAAAATATGCCCCCTAAGACTAGTGGAAAGGCAGCCAAAAAGGCTGGCAAGGCTCAGAAGAACATTACCAAGAATGATAAGAAGAAGAAGCGCAAGAGGAAGGAAAGCTATGCCATCTACATTTACAAAGTGCTCAAGCAGGTCCATCCCGACACTGGCATCTCATCCAAGGCAATGAGTATCATGAACAGCTTTGTTAACGACATTTTTGAGCGCATTGCTGCCGAGGCCTCCCGTTTGGCCCACTACAACAAGCGCTCCACCATCACCAGTCGGGAAATCCAAACCGCTGTCCGTCTTTTGCTGCCCGGAGAATTGGCCAAGCACGCTGTCAGTGAGGGAACCAAGGCTGTCACCAAGTATACAAGCTCCAAGTAAATCCCAGCTTGATATACTGTAACCTAAACTAAAAGGCCCTTTTCAGGGCCACAAATCACATGTCCAAAGAACTAAAATTTTCGATCAAGTATCACAAAAATTTTATGCTACTGATACTTCTAAATAAACGCTTTGATACATTTTTCTGGCAAGAGCCAATAATCGAATTATTAAAAATAAAAGTTATGAAAAGTGCAGATAAGAAATTTAATTAAAACTAACTAATAAATAAATATAAATTGTATCTAATTGAATAACTGCTGCTGCTGTTGCACATTTATAACAAAAAAAAAAACTTTTCATGTATTTCGACAAAAAATACCTGGTAGAAGCTGTCAAATAGAGAAACGGTTCACAATTTTAGACAATAATTTGCTGATTGTATTTTACTGTTTTGATGACTTATAAATTTGCTGGATCGTATTATAATTCAATCGATTATAAAAATTCTTGCCTCACGATTTTTTTATACTTGCCATTTATTTTATAAAAAGCCTGTTATTAAATGTTTCCAGCCACACAGCAAATACACTTGACATAGTCATATGCCAAGAGTTAAGAATTAATTAACAAAGCTTTAGGAGTACTAAGTAGGATTGAACAGAAGAACGTAGTATTGCGGAGGCAGAAACCAGGCAAAGTAAATAAAACGTCAAAAAATGAGAAAGCGGCGTAAAGAGAGCCTAAAAGTTAGAAAGCCGGTTCCTGTCAACTGTCCAAATTGAAAATGTTAAAATAATCTTGCCATGTGAAGTGAACTGCAGTGCGCTGCAGAGTGTTAAAAACAATGTTGCATACTTTTATGTGATAGCGCATCAAGTAATTGAATCTTTATGATTATACCCTTTTTTCTTGCATTACAAAGTTGCTTAATATTCAAATTAAGTTGCTTTTCACTTTACGCCCTTTTTTTTTTTTATAATTTGACAAGTTATCTCTGTATTAACTGTAAGTCAAGTGTCAGAAATTTTAACTGTGATAAACTTTTGCCGTTATCACGGAAAATGTTTTTAAATCAATGTTAAAAAGCTACTGTCACGTAGAGTTGTCCAAGCTTTTAAAAAATATTTTAATTAGAAAAGTTAAGAAAACAATTTTATATTGTTTGCTTAAAAGTTGGTGTAAATATTATATTCGTGATCTATGGTCATTTCTTATATGTTGTCAACAAGAAAACATACCAAATTTAGATTAAATTTTTAACTGTTTCTTGTTTGTTTTTAATTTTATGAAATGTTTTTAAATCCTTCTGTTATTATATTGAACTGAGCACTTGCTATTGTTGTCATCAATATAACTACAAAGTAAGACATACAAACTAAGTACGTATGTATACAAAGTCAACTAAAAAGAACTGCATGTGTAAAATCACCAGCAAAAAACGAGATGAAACTGTTATTTCACGCTCAATTGCAGAACGCTCATTCTGCTTGCAATTGTGAGTGGGATGCAAGAGCGGATGATGGGGAAATTTATTACAGTTTTTTATGCAACCAGCATCAGTATATTTGTGTGCATTTTATCAGGCGAACAGCCTATGCCTCATTGAGGCCGAATCATTGGAGCCATTAAACCAGAAAGTGACGCCAACAAAGTCAGATTATCATTTCTAGCAGAAATAGCAGAATCTCTATAAACCATAGATTGAAATCCATTAAGCTAAGGATATATACTAAGAGAAGGGCAAATTTAAACCTAAATGCACTTGCCTGCTGTTACACTTACCTGTAATTGTGTAGGTCCGAGGTTTCCGAATAAACTCATCTAATTAATGGTCGTAAATCTGATTTAAAGCCATGCTAATTATGTTCATTATGTTCATTATGTTCATTATGATTCGATATGATTTTTTCTTTTATAATCGTGTTGTGTTTGATCAAAAGCAATGTAAACAGACATAAAACGAATAAAATACTTTTATTGTCTTTTTTTCTATTGAAACTCGTTCTATAGACATTTGAGTATTTTTCCGCTGTTTTTTTTTTTGGTGTATTGTCTTCGCTGCTTTTATGTTATTTCAATTTCTGTGTTTAAAACAAAGGAAACGTTAATTAAATTAAAGGAAAATTGCTTCTGATTTGAAGAATGTAATGTATACTCTGTATTGTATTGTGGTGAATAGTTACACATAATCTAAATAGACGCTTTGGTGTAAAACCGTTAAAGCCGTTTATTACATATGCGTTGGCTTGTTTTAGCCAACTCTGTGACTAAATTAATTAACTTTGTCTTCGATATCGGACCTAGTGTCTTTGCCACTGGCATCGAACGGATTAATTACTTTAATTGCGATGAGATTATATGAAGCTCAAGGACTGAAATTACAGCAACCACATAGAAGATACAAATTTCATATTTTACTGAATCCTTGGAGTTTAATGATAATAGTTAGTATACTAGTTGAGTGTGCTTAAGAAATTGTATAACATTTTTATGTTTTATGCAAAAAGTACATTATTCAATAGCATAATATTAGTTAAGAATAGTAAACATTAAAAAATTGCAAAAATTACATGACATAAATGCAATTAAAAGAAACATTTGCTTGCATTAGAATGTCATTTAGTGTTATTTTCATTGGGTCTCTCTCTGGGGCTATTAAACTCATTAAAATTTGACAGTGCCCCTGGCTGTCAATTGTGGACATTGTTCTGCACAGTGTGTTTTTTCTGTTCACCTCAACGTTTTTCTGTGGACCAGTGGGTATCGGCATTTCTGTTGCTAATGAGATTAACGTTCCTAGTTTTGTCCCCTTGACAATTGAAGAGCCGAACGGAACTAAGTGAAGCCCTGCGTTAATCAAATGTCAATTAAGCTGCGGAATTCGCAATTGCTGACAGTCTGGTTTGCCACTGTGACTCCTATTGAGTCCGAGCTGGGGTCACTGGCGCTTAATCCTTGTGATTCTTGGTTCGCAGTTTTCCTGCCGTTTACTTGTTAAGCATTTTTTCTTAAGCCTTTGAACTTATCAGTTTCAGTTTTGTTAAGTTAAGTTAACTATTATATGCATCTTTACCTTAACTGAGAGAAAATTCTTCTCGAGTCAGATCACACACATCGTCAGAATTTGGTCAGCTAGTTAGCTTGTAATTTGTTGGTTAAGTTTCAGCCTCATCTCATGGTCAATGTTATTTACTCATTAGCAAGAGATGAGCAACAATTTCAGTTACCTTATTGCTAAATTTATGAAATTATCACACTTAAAATTTTCTACTGCCTCCTAAGCAAAATTAAGAATGTCTTTCATGCATTATTTTGTGATACTAATCGCTGACAACCTTAAGGGTGCCGTTAAAATGGTTTATTTATCTTATATTCACACAATGTGTTTTCTTTACTCAGTTGTCTGAGGGAGTAAGTCCATGACCTACTTAGTCTTGTGTCTTAGATTAATCATATTGTATTGTACAATACTCAAGTCATGCTGTTGCCCCAGTCTCGGTTTATTTTTTGGATTGGTAATTCTGTTTAAAGCAAATTATATGCTGCCACAACAAATCAAAAATGTCAAAAAAAAATTTGATTTGTTACCCTAGTTAGTGTTGAACATCTCTAAGTAAAGGGGTTATACAACAAGCATTTATCCCGCAGAAAGTCTAATAGAATAAACGTTGATTTGATAAGCCCTAGAAAAAACTGTAAAATTCATATATATACTTATATTTAGTTCTATTTGAATATGACACTAAGAAAAGCAAGTAATGGAGAAATTCTTTGCGTCAGGAGGTTGTCTTGCGAAAACAATTTCGAACTTATTTAATGTTGAGTGAGATACAATCCACAGAACAAGCTCGTGCAACATGTTGCCTGTTCGATGGCAAACCTTTAGGTCTGAAATTTAGATCTTCTGTAGTTGTCACTCTTCGTTGACAGAAGAATGTTGTCGTGTAAATAAAAATAAATTATAAAAGATATAAACAAATCTGCTTGGGTCTCCTAAAATTTGACATTAATTATATTTAACAAACTTGTAACGTACCGAAAACACTTTTACTCATACTTTGGGCTTTTAATTTACCGTACTTTAAGGGTATATACTACTTAATATTAACAAATTGGCCTTAGGATTAAACTCGTCCTTTTGTTATTAATGTAACATATTACCAAAAGTTCCAATACGTCTAGACCTCATATTCCCCATACTTTAAGAGTTTGGGAAATGCACTTGTATCCAATTTATTTTTTGTTTATATGCAGCTTTAAAGTTATTAAACAGAAAAATTGCATAAATTTGAAGCAGCAAGAAAGCAAAAGGAGCTGCCACAAACTGAGTATTCATATTCTACCCACCACATTTCAAGTTCAATTTTTGAATACAGGGTACATCCTTAAAAGTTACGTACTTTGTGTACTCGTCTTTTCTCACGTGACATAGAGTAATTGAATTCACGTCAAACTTCAATGACATTTTAATGAACATTTTTAGCTAAGCACTGTTCATGTTGACAGGCTTTTCCCACGGCTTTCAAAAAAATAAACACAACGCATGAGATTGTCAACTATTGAATCGAGGGAAATGCAAACAAATTTCTTTTAGACAGAACACAATTTTATGCCCTAGGTGGTGTCATGTGGATTTGTGTATGCCTATACAATATTTACTTTTGGGGAAAGGCACAATGATGCAGCACTACAGACTACAGTAGCAAAACATTCTGTACAAGTATTAGAAAGGTGCACAAAATGTTAATGTGTTAGTTTTTTTTTTTTCAGAAGTTAGCCAACAGTTTTTAAACAAAAAAATTAATTGGTATTTTATTAATCTTACAAAATATGTGGTGACTAAAGATCTTAAATATAATAATACATTTTAATAAATATTTAACATTTGTTTTATGCCGGCAACATCAAATGCTAACGAGTAAGCTAATCATAAAACATTTGTATAAGTCAAATATATAGATTTTACACTCTCTCCTCCGACTGCTGAAAATCTAAATTAAACTGCGTATTTTGTTTTGCGGCCTTAAAAGTTTTGGTCACAACCATCTTATCATTTTGCATTAGCTGTTGACTGCTCATCAAAAACGCCTTGCTGATCCTGTGATAATCTTAAAGGAAAATTAAACTTAAAAGAACAAAGGGTCAGACAATTATAAATCACTCCATATGTTTGTAAAAAAGTACATTTTTATATAATCAGAAAAGTGCTACAGGTGAATCGTTTCCTGCCACAAAGTTTACCATTGCACTTTATTTTATTTATTCTGCAAATGTTTTTGATTTATCGGATTGCTACTTGTTTGCTTTCACTTTATGTGCAGGATCTAAAATCAATTGTGGTTGTGCCAACATATTTTCGCTTTCCTCTGTTTCGCATTGCAGTCGCAAATTGAAATTTGTGAAAGTAAATATTTTTATTTTTCTTTCCTCTTGAATTAAATAGCTGCAGCGTTAAGTCTAACAACTTTTAAATTTTGTCAAAAGCTAACCGATTATTAAATTTATTGAAACTAAATTAACCAACCATATAGAAAATAATTCATGTGACAATTTAATGTGACTAAACTTAAAAATTATATTTATTATCTATGAAATTAACTTTTGAGCTACCGCATCTTATGGCTTCAATATTATAGCTTAAAATTTCTTCCGCACACAATTTTTTGCTGCAATAGAATAACATGTAAATCTATGCAAATTTTGTGAGCTCAAAGGTTACATTATTTTACGGAAAGGTCTAAAAAGCCTACAAATCACAGGGACAGACGCCAAAGCAAAATCGTGATAACGGTTAAAGTCGACATCATCATTATTTGAGTGAAAATCCGCTGAGTGCATGACCCAAGTTATTCTCATGTTGGTATTTATTCATATTGGCATGATAAGCTTTATCGCTCTGTGTAATTAAAAATCTCTATTTAATTTTACCATATTTTAACGTATAATGTGTCCATTGAGTTATCTCTAGCGTTAGCACGACAGCAATTTAAAGTTTTTATTTAGACGTATTAATTAAAAATTTTGACTTTCTGTTTAATTGAACAATCATTTATGTAGTTAGAAATGTTGTTTTCAAAATTTAAATATATTTACTTACTTTTTTATACTCTTATTATTATGAATGTGTGTAGCTTCAGTTGCAGTTTGCAAATCGACGGAAAGAAGAAGTAAACTTGAATGATGCTTTTATATATGTAAGTATGGGTGTGACGTATTTAATCTGTCAACATATTAATGCCTCTTAATATGTTGCGGTAATATTCTCGTGAATTTTAATTAAAAACTGTCAATGCCAGACATTAATTGTTTCTGACTTTACATCATTGGCTCTGCTTAATGTAAATTAATTAATTAAAAATTGTCTAGTCAAAGCTGCTCGACATCTAGATGCTATTTACATATGAGTGATGTACCACAGTATTTGCATATATCTTTAATACGTGTATCTTGGACTTTCAGTTTCATCATACCTTTTTAGTTCTTGTACTTATAGGAACAAGGTATATTAATTAACTGTCCAGAGCATCATTAATCGGACTCATATGTACATACCTACAAACACACATAAATATAAGTATAATGTACGCCTTTTCGGATTGAACATTGTGTGAAATTCGTCCTTTCAGCTTAATTAATTAAACTGCACTTTGCTTGGGACAGTACATGGTGCAAATGGTTTATTTAGCCCACCAAATCTCAGAAAAGTGGCATTTAATAAGTTTTCATTATGGTCAGAGCGTGACAGCAACAACAACACAATAACTTCGTATTGTAAAAATGTGAACATATAATGCTGATAAATATTGAAATATTAACAATCATATCAACTACATATGCAAATAATAATATTGACTTTTATTCTTTATTTTGACTATAAAACACTAGAAACTTTTTATTTTATTATTTGACATTTATATTTCAATCTAAAATATCAATGTTAAAGTACAGACCTTGAGGAATAAAAAGTGTATTATCCAGCAATAATATAATCAGATAATATCAAACACAACAATCAATAGAAACTGAAGGAAAATATGAATGATAAAAGCCTTTGCGCATTGATTGTATTTATTGTTGCTTCGTTCAAGCACAATTTGTATATTATGATGTCAGACCACCATAATTGACAATTATTTGTGGAGGCCGAAGTTATCTGAAGTTATCTTGCATGAAATGCTGCTGAAGACAAAAAATACCATAATTATTGAATTTTATTTCTTTATATCGTATATCTATATATCAAATATTATATCTAAAACACTTAAGTATTATACAAGTTGTTGATAGGAAGCATGAACTTATTATATTCTAAGCACATAAAGACACAAATCGTATGCATCTTAAGTTTAATCCCATTTGATTCATATGTATGTGAGGTATTCTAACAAGCCCAAGCCTGCATACGTTGTTATATGTTCATCGAAGTTAAGTTGTCGACACGTTTAGGCCACATAACAATCACGAACAATTATGGAGTGTACAGTAGTAATCGAAATGTCGTAGCACATACTCTGAATTTAATCTCAAATCTAGTTTACAGTTGATTGAAGGCACTGACATTGAGGACACCTGAAACTGAGAGCACACAATGCCTCTGTATACAGGAAACAAGTGAGTATCGAATCCAACAAGAAATTCACTTTAATCCTTGTCAGTTGTAACGTTTTCGTTGCTATTCTTTTCACGGGATAATAATAAACACACATATATGCGGGTAATGTAAGCAGTTGAAGTTTTATGTTTTTGAGCCCAAGTTAATTAAATATATTTTTTAAATTCCCAGTCTGATAACTAGGGCAACAATTCATATCCAGTCTCTTGCATCCAGCATAGTTTACTAGTTGGCCTTTTTGCCAAGGCAACCAACACCATTTTCTTTCCATTTTGTGCATACTTAATTAAGTGCAATTTAGTTACCCTCCATGACCTCCATGTGGTCATGGGACTAGCTGTTGTTGGATACGCATACTGAATAAAAGAGTCTGAAGCGTGCTGACTAATAAAATTAGTCATGCTAATTAAATACGGCAGAAAGACTTACTTAAAAGAAAATGCAGTCTATTTAGTAAAGAGAAATAGGAATTGATATGCACTACAGAAATAAGTTAGATAAGTTAAATCGAGTTCACTAGACAAATTCACAATTATGCCACATTACAATATTTTTACATCTTGTTCGTTCACAGAACTGTGTTCACAGAACTCGTCAGTAGGTAAATTTAAAACTGCAGCCACGTCGCCCTACAACTCATATTAATAATGAATATTTTTATAAAGCTAAGACACACCAGCACCAGGCGAAGGAGCTACGCCTTTTCATTGTCTAAGTACTGCAGAAAAATAGCAGAAAGCAAGTAAGTTTGACAGTGATCGGCTTGAAGATACTCTGCACCCTAAGCAGTTACCCTAGTTTAGGAAATGTTAACTCAAACCTTGATACTGATTACAAAAGTGCACAAAGAAATTGTTTAAATTACTTATAAAAATAATTTAAAAAAAAAACCACATGACTATTTACAGAAATTCGTTGACGCCTTAAACAGAAAATAAATCAGTTAACCGAGTGGTTTATAACTATAATATCAGCTCTAAAAATGTTTAATTAAGTTGGTTTATGTTCTGCTGAACGCATCCTGTCAGACAGCCGACAACCAGAGTGTCAATCAGACAGTAGAATGTGGTCACAACCTGTGGTTGAAGTTCAACTGTCTATTTCCTTACTCCTATTGGATTCCAGTTTGTGGCCACATTTATTTTCCTTTTACTTGCCAATAGTTTCGTTGTGTAAATATTAGGGAGACAAAGATAAATAGTGACAGATCAGACAGATAGCAGAGCTGACCATGCTTATGGTCATCATTCACCTGCTTGGGCCATCTTTCTGACCACCACCAGCAGCAGCTGCCTTAGGTAACCAAAGTAATTTCACAGTAACTTCTACTCAAAGTTTGCTTTGAACGTGTGTCGAGGAGCTTACAAATATGTACCTGAGATAGATTGCTTCCAAAAGTAAATAAAATGACAGCCCAATTCGGTTGTCCGGGATCACAAATTATAATTCAAATGATGTCTATTTTTATATTCCCTTTAAATTAAAGTAAGCAGTTCAATTTAAGCAATTTAATATGTTGAGACGGATCTTGAATTATTAAGTTTAGTTAGCTATGAGACATAAACATTTTAGAGCTGCCGTACTTATCATTTGTAGTGTTATTTTTCGTTACGAGTATATCACACCAAAGTGTTAGGGATATATGTAGGGATTAGGTTATAATATTAATTCAGGTGACATGACCAAAACTTTATTGGGAACTTCTAGAAGTATATGATCTCATAATTGGAGGTGCATAAAAGCGCAAAAACTATCTGATGCATTTGGTTGAAAATCTATCACAAGGCCAGAATATCTTCGAAGCATTGCTTATATATTACGATAATATGAAATAAACAGTCTTGTTCCGATTTTCTATCTAGACTCTCTACAAACGCAGGTACTGATTTTAACGAGTGCCCTTGGATCATTACAAAGGAGCATTTTAAATATTTTATAATAATATGATATAAGCGAACCAATATGTTGCACAACTGCTGTATCGGATTTTGCATTATTTATGGTTCTTAAAGATTAATTTAAAGTACTTTTACTGTATTGCCATAATGTCATTTACAACGAGGATATAAAGATATCACTTAAAGCCACCTTTTAGCCATTCGTCAGTTTAAACTATTGGCCATTTACATTACAAAAGAAGCTAGTAAAAAAGAGTTTAAGAAAAAAGTTGCTTTCACTAAATATGTATAAATGTAAAATAAACAGAATTTAAAATGCAATAAATTATAAGCATGTTTTATTTAATTTTGGGCATTTTTGGAAATATTAAATATTTTCTATCTATTATTTTATTTTCTCTTCAATTCTATATTAAATCTATCACTTTAGAATAATATCACAAACGAACTTATTTACTGAAGAAAACGAACCAATAAATTTGTTGAATTTATATTTAAAGTTTTGGTACTATTCGCTACTCCTTTACTCAGCTATCAATACCAATATTTCATTAATTATGCTTAAAATTTTAGTCATATCGATTTGTCTAATGTGATAGCTCCTCTCTAACATTTCGATTTTAAAGATGATTTAAATTGTAACCAATCAAAACGCAAAATTTTAATAAATGGAAAAACCATACCCAATATTATTATATGTAATATAATAAATTCATAAAAGGGATCCGTACGTACATTTTATTTTGTCAACCAAACAAAATATGCTCGTCAAGATACAAATATTCAAAGTAAGCAATCTTCTTCTCCCTGAGTCAAGTTTGCTACATAAGCATAATCAATGGCTGTAACGGATTCGGGATTTTGGCAACTTGCGTGTTTTATTTTTACATTTCTGCATCATTAAGTAGCTGGACAAGTTGAGAGTATGCTAATAACTAAGAAGCTACCACACACATGACTTTCCAAATACCTTCAGAACTACACAACAGGATGCGGCGTTGCGTGTAACAAAAAAACACTTTTTATAAGTAAAACAATGCATACGAAAATTTTAATAATGCCAAGATATGTATATTTAAGTTTCTTTTTTCAATGAGTCAGAGTGGAAAGTACTTTGGGAACTATATATTTGACAGAGTAATTAAAAAAAATAAGCAAAAAACGGAGATAATATAGATTCGGTGTCCAAAGTTTGGATTCGTTTAAAGGCACATGTTAAATTTGAAAATTAGATTATGAGGAAAGAATTAAAAAGAAAACAGAGCCCTTCAACTATCCAAGGAACTCGCTGGTATCGTCTTCACATTAGTGTCCCAATAAGATTAGCACACCGAGTTAACATGATGTGGTAACCATTTAAAGAACACAGCAATCAGTGGATTTTTTTTATTATTACACTGTGAGTAAATTCCGGAAATCGGTCAAAAGCTAAGTTTGATTAAATTTCATATATAGGTTAGTTTATTCTAATATAAGAATAATTAAAATAATTGGACTTATTTTTAACGATTTCAATCATTCTTATTTTTTTTCTCACACGTTTGATTGAATCTGAAGTAGTATTATTTGGAAATTATTCAATATAAGTTAACATAAATGTGCTCATATTATTATTTATTTAGCCCAGTAATAATGTACAAAATATGCTTTATGATGAAAATGTCAACTCACGAATCCAATGAAAGGTGGTAATAAATTGATATACAATGTCAATCAGAGCCACAGTCAATAACTGTGAATCATATACTTTTATGGTTCAAACTCGAGCAAATCATATGGTAAATGTCACGTGGAAATTATGCACGACAAGCATCAATTTGTGGGTTTTATGTTGCTGAATAAAACAGGAATCAAGATTTTTTGACAAACGGACAGACTATCAAGTAAAATTATATTTTTTTGTTGCGTAAACATGAGCAATTGCGTAAACATTACTAGGTGGTAAGACAGGAAACTGTAACGTTAAGTCTTTCAATTTATTTGTACCACACTGCACTGAGTTCATATTTGAGTATATTTATTCCGTCTGTCGTTGTGGTGTATTACAATCTTCAATTCATCCTTGCTTTTGGACGCATGCATCATTAACACAGTCGGTATCTAAAATTTTGATTCATTAACAAGATTAAATAGGAAATGTGTATGCATTGCAAATAACCGAATTGATGTGTTTATTAATAAATAGTTGATATTTGTAGTTACAAATATTGTGTTTTGCCTATTGCATTTAATTAAACCATTGGAATTAATGTGAAGAACAAAATATTTAGGTAAATAATTTGGACTAATATATATATGGATAGAATTTGTAATAATAAGGATTATGACAACTTCAAGATTTTTACCTGAATTCCTGAATTAAATTACTATCACATTTCTTGGATTCCTATTAAACCCATCCCTTGAGCTATAATTAGTTGCATTTACTCTGCTATAGATTTGGATTTGACATTCTCATGTCTTTTGTATTCTGTGCATTGGGAAATCCCTAATCGAAGTTGAGCATTGCTTAATTTCAGCAATCAAAAATGTACATTAAAATTTAATTCTTAAGTGCACCTGAGCGATTTAAATTAAAGTTGAAAGTTGACTAAGTAAATTGAAGCTTAAGGTTGCATTTGATGCCCGTGTTGTTTTATATATTTCCATTTCTAACACATTTATAATGTGTTCAATTAAAATTCATCAACTAGTATTACATTTAAATTGATAAAATTTAAAAAAAAAAATTAATTCTAAATTGTTACTTTAACAGTTCTGTAAATTGACAAAAATATTACTTTTTATAAGTTATTCTGACGAAAAAATTCGAAATTCTGACACTTATACCTGTACATGCTTTATAAATGGCCAGACACGACCATCTGCCTTGATTAGAAGGTTTAATTTAAAAATGCCATGAATATTAAAGGCTAAAAACGTTTGGTTTACATTAACAAAATGATAGTGCGTTGGCTTAAAATTTAATTCATTATTACACAAAATCTGGTTAGCAAGCAAAATGAATGAATTCAATCTGGCATTGAGAGACCCACGAAAGTTGGACATTTTATGTGACTTCCTTAGGAAAAACAATTTACTTCTTAGCTCTTTTGAAAACATAGTTTGTTTCTATGTAGAAGAAGAAGCCGGTTGGACATATCCTTTACTTGTTAATGGCACAGATGGCAGTCACGACAGGACTTCCGTTGATGGTTAAGACAAAGCGAACTTAAATGCGACCAATGTCAGCTGTAGTTAAATAATACGTGCACTTGCTTAACGCCATCGTACAAAGGCCAAATATAGATGAAAGTCCATATTTACAGATTGCCAACGACAAACTTCATCGGTGCTCTTTGTGGCACTTCCGTAACAGCCACTTCCCGTCCACACTCAGCCACTTAGCAGTCCTTCGCCTACAGTTGCCAGGATAATCTAATATGTATGTATGTATGTTAGCTGCAATAACTCTAGTGTAAAATTTGAGTACTTTTTCAGGTACTTCATTTGTAATACTTTGTTAAATAATATAGTTTATTTATTAAAATTTCTCATATTCTAATTAAATCTTGGACGATTTCAATCGATTGCTGTTCGCAAGTCGTTGGGTACAGTAAACAGAACAAGTCAGTCTGAACTATTAATACCTAACTTATTGTTAATAAGAAATTGAAATATAAAGCAGTAACAGTGGCAGTCGTGGCTAAGATCCACTATAAAAGCCGCAACGTAATTGATATTTCATTCAGTTATCTTTCCCACAGTACTGCGATAAATTAAAAGCGAAACTCAGTATCAAAGGTTTGGTAAGTAAAATTCGCGAATGGCCCGACGTGAGTGTTCATGGCCAGTGTCAAATACTAATGAATTTAATGGACCCACAGACTAATGCAATAAAGTAAACAAAATTTCATTTAATGGCGCTTAATGTATTTTGATTACATCAGCTATAATTTTTCTTTTAATCATCTATAAAAATAATTTTATAATGGTTGCAAATTATGTGACTAGCTCAGTCATCTTAAAGTGTTGCCTAAGTTTTAAATAAATTTTATTTAGTTCTTATAGCTTTTGATAAACTGATTGTCCATACATATAATAAAGGAATTATTAGAATCAACTTAGCATAACCAATATGCTTTGCAAACGGAAAATATTTTAATCCAATAATACACAGCAAATCGCAAGAGATATGACATCACGTTTTATTAACAACAAAGCTGAAATTACTATAATAATGCTGTGCATCATGTGTTGCATAAATAAATAAATGTGAAATTTAAAATTGACATTGTAACAATATAATATTTACTCAAATGTATAGATTATTTGTTTATCACAAACAGGACATTAAATATTTATTTATATTCATACGAGTGTACTATATCAAATACTAATTAGCATGTATTCATTTTAATATTTTAAACAAGTATCATTTCATTGTAAAATCGCATAAATATGCGTCAAATATTTATTGAATGCAATGGAAATTGAAAGTGTATCTACTTGTACTCATGCAAAGATTCATGCTTGTTGATTGCTTTTCCACTATTCATATTTTTTGACGAAAAACAATGCAACATTAACTGACTGTCACATGTGCGTAATCCATAGAAATTTGGGTACGAGTAGATGCTGCATATAAATGTCACTTGCTGCATACAAGAAAAGACATACGCTTGGCGGAAACGGAAGCTAACAAATGCGAGTACAAGCATAAAGCAAGGAAGAACTCTAGCAAATTGCTTGAAGAAAAGTAACATGTTGCAAGTTGCCAGTTGTCCTTCTGATTGATCCAAAATATTTACTCAAGCGAATTGCAGTGATGTAAAAATGCCAAGGATGATTTGGTTATCACATTGTGCATATTTTTTGTGAATTTGAGAAATTGATCAGCGTGGGTATAACTATAAAATAAAACCTCCTAGTTAGCTAGTTCAGACATAACCGTTGTCAAGAATCTTTAATTAGTTGCCCATATTGGCGTTGGATGACTAATATTTTCTAATTATACGTTATAGCTTGAAGCATTCTACTTGAATTAAATTAAGAGTTCCTTTGTTTTAAACATAAAATGCCAAAAATTGTGCTAAAAGGCAACAATGGCAAAGCCGAAGCCAAAATACAATGTAAACAAAGGGGCCACGCGTTCTACTCGCTTCGCTCGCCTATCCCCGGCTCGCTTCGCTCGCGGTGAGGTGCGGCTACAGTCGAGCACGCTCGACAGTAGGATACCCTGAGCCCAGGTACTCTTTTATAAAAGTTGATATTCGACCAATTGTTCCTATGGCAGCTATATGATATATGGAACCGATTTGAACCAAATTTGGCCAGAATATAAAACAACAACATAAGTGAATATTCTATCGGTTTGGTTAAGATATCTCAAAAAACAAATTTTTTCATACTAAAACTTGATTTTCGGTAGAGCGTCTCTATGACAGCTATATGATATAGTTGGCCGACTTGGACCAAATTTGGTCAGGATGTAAAATGCCACCCCAATTATATATCGTGTGAGAATGGTTGAGATATCTCAAAGAAGAAGCTTTTCATACTAAAACTTCATTTTCGATGCATCGTTCCTATGGCAGCTATATGATATAATTGTCCGATCCTAAAATAAAAACAAACTTGATCTGCGCACGGTATCCAGGAATCTACATACCAAGTTGAAGTCTCTAGCTCTTAGGTTTCTGAGATCGACGCGTTCAAACAGACGGACAGACGGACAGACAGACGGACAAGGCTCAATCGACTCGGCTGTTGATCCTGATCAAGAATATATATACTTTTGGGGGTCTGCCACGCCCCCTTCTGCGTGTTACATACATTCTGCCAAATGCATTATACCCTTATTTGCCCATTTTCAATGGGCTCAGGGTATAAAAATAAGAAATGAATAGAAAATTAAAACGAGATCTACAAAAAAATTTAAGAAATAAAATATTAGCTTTAAATCTATATAAAACTGGTTTAAACTTAACTTGTATCTGTTCATTTTATGCAAATATATTTCGAAAATATTTGTTGACTTATTTTTGTAATTTTTGCAATTCCAGCTCATATCTTTAATATTGAAGCTTGGTGTAATTATTGTAAGGTATATGTTCCAATTAGTGTATTTAATTAAAACCACAAGGCATCAAAACCACAATCTAAATTCAACAACTATAGAACATGTTCGAATATTCAGTTGAAGACCACATTGAATCTTATTCAAGTAAGACGTTCGCCTGTATGTAAAATAAATAAAATAATGAGGGTTTCATTGGTGTGGAATTTACACGTCGAAACAATAAATTGACATGCATTTAATTAAAACGGGACAACAACACGCGGTAAGCTTAAATGTTCAAGGAATCTTTGTAATTAAAACGTAAATTATGTCCTTAAAGCTAATATGAGGAAGGTGAGCACTCAAAAGTGTTAAAATAGCTGATAACGGCATTACAAAGAAAACTTTGTTATATCATTTATGGCCGGTTTTTCAATGTCTCCTTAAATTTTATACAATGGATTTCTTTCAATTTCGAATTTATTTCTATACATTTTACGTCAAACTATCTTTGATACCCATTCATTTCAAACCCCTTATATTGACATTGAAAAACCGGCCCTTAGTAAATTATTATACGTCCTTAGATCATATTTTACAAGAAAGTTCACTCTAAAATTAACTACCAGAACATACTCGTACTCGATTGTTGCTCTGGCCATTGATTTACCAACCTTTTTAGCTTTGCCTAATGAATGTTTTGCAATTGAACACAATTCGTCGGAAAATATTAGATTTCTTTTAAAACTATTTGATTAAGATTTTTAACGCAAAAGACAAGCTTTCAGAAATTTATGAAGTCAAGTAAAAGTAAAGTGATTATGAGATTTTCAAAAAATTGCTGACTTTATAGTAGTTAATCTTTCTTTCAAAAATGGGTAAATTTTATTTGATTACTGCTTGTGACTGCTCTGGCCATAGAGTTCCTGTAGCAAAATTTATGCAAATCTCAAAAATGTAAAGCCTGCGATTGTTATCAGTCTTAAAGGCCCACAAAGTAATCAACTCATCATCAAATTTGGTTTTATAGCCCTTTCATAAGCAGTGTGTTCGGAAAGCTATTACGAAATGATGACCAAGTCTTTGTTACAGCTGAGTAAATAATATTAATCTTGGTCCTGGCTTAGCTCAAAGCTTTTAGAATTCATCACAATGAAATCAACAAAAATGAACAGCTGAAAGGCCAAGTGAAAATGCTTTTGAATGGGCAACAAGCGCAAATACTCTCACAATTGCACAAATAGGCCGTAACCCAAAGGCTAACTGAAATTGCTGTGGCTAATAACATTATTGAATGAAACTGTGGCACATTTCTCACATTTCTCTTGCAGACCCCCTCGAAACCAATTTACTTGTGCGTGGAGTAAACAAATAACGAACCTGGACTAAAACCCCAATCAATTGTACTATATCAGAATGCAGCATTAGAGAAATAAGAAACTGTTGACCATTCAACCAAATTAAATCGAAAAGCCTAGCATTGAATTATTTTATTATTTCCTATCGCCTCCTTTAATATGATTTTAATTAGAAATGAAAAGTTTTTCCATTTTCCTTAATTGGCACTGATAGAAATCATCTATTAACGTTTTAATGCTTCGTTTAATTCTAATCTTTACAGATTTCTTCACCCTGAATTCAAATCAATTGCGTATTTAAGTTGCTTTACTTCATCAAGTCGCCTTTTTAGTTTCCACAGTGTTTTACAGAGTTACAGAGCACATACATGTATAACTAGTATAATGCAGCCCAAAAGCTTGTAAAACCAATGGCAACATTTATAGTACAATTAAAACAACTATAACATCAACATCTCTGTTTGCCGAGAGGCAGTAGGCTGCGTATATGTTGGAGTAGAGCGCTTGATATTAGTTTGATTCTTAAATATTGTCGAGAAATTCGAGGAATATAAAAGCGAGAGATATAGAGCAGTGTAGACAGAGTTTTAATTGCATACGGCTTATATTAAAGTGGAGTCTTGAAATTTAAATGATTTTCTCTCACCACAAAACAAGAACAAATTAAGAAAAATAATTAAATTGAATTGAAAGTGCCGAATGTAATAAACATGAAGAAACATGTAAAGTAGAAAATCTGAAGTTTCCGTTTTTATCTCATATCATCATTCCAATATGGCCTTCCATAAAACTTTGGAAAATATATTGTCAAAATAAAACTAAAATGAAAATTAAGCTTACATTAACTGCAAATTGTCGTCCGAATAGCCAAGACAGACAAATAGAAAAGATAGAGACCTCATTAGGTACAGTGGTACAATTGTGTAACTGCATCGTTCAGAATTAAATCCAAATACTTTTTTCACACTTAAAAATAAATTCAAATATATTTTAGAATTCAATTCAAGTTAATATTTTAGCTTGCTTTATAAATATTGGAGTAGTCTTAGCAAGCAGTATATTTTTCAGCAATGTTTGTATTATCCTGTTTCAAATATAAATATTTCTGCATATTACCAATTTTTGCTTGTCCATTTCAAAAATTTTTGCTTGTCCCTTGTCTTAGCTATTCCAAAATTATTTGGGAAACGCAAATGTGTAAGCAAAGATTCTTGTGTCAGCCTCGTTAAAACTCTTAAGACTCAAGACACCAATTCTATGGGGAATCATTTCACTGTCTCACATGCTCACTACACCTATGTCAAATATTCCCGACAATGTATATTTTCCCGAAAACCAAATACTATAAAATAAAAGCAGATATTCTCTCTGGAGGTACTTGCGTTTAGTTGCAACATGTTGCAAGCAGCATGCTGCAGCCAACATGCTGCAGCCAACATGCTGCAAGGAACAACACGTTCGAATCTTCAACTGCTAAAAATTTCCCATTATCTGTTTATGATGCTTCTCTGTAAAACCAAGTCCAAGAATTTTATTCAGATAAACAAAGCTAAGAGTTTAGTTCACAGCGGAAGTTAGACGTGTGCGGTTCATAAAGCAGACGACAAGTTATTATGATTTGATAATATTAAAGCAGTGTGATAATCCATTATTCAGAAAATATCTCGCAAAACGCATTAACAAATTTGTGAGCAATTTTAATAATCCAAGTTATTTTATTTGTGATTAAAAAAAATTAATTTAAGGAAAATAAATAGATTGCAATGCAAGTAATTAAATGGGTGAAGAAATCAAAACGTGCATAACAAACTCAAGCTTAGCATTTGGGAAATACCAAAACGGAACATAGATGCTGAATATGAGGTTTTATTTAAAGCACAGATGACAGAATCAATCAAATTTTTATTGAGAAATCTATAATTTAAGTACTTGAAACCATAAAAACACAAGTGGCTCTAACCGACGATTATCATGTATTTCCTACATTACGTGAACGTGTGAGACTATCCGCAAACTTCTTAAAATAAATAACTGAACGCAAAAGTGTCATGTGATATACCCGGTGGGAAATATATCAAAAATTCATTGGATCCGTGTCTTTCTACTGATATTCATAACTATGTTGAGTTTCAGAATGTCCAGCGCACAATAAGTTATTAATGTACATGTGAAAGTTTGTTTTCATTTGCGAGTGCGTTTTTGGTTTTTCGGGAATTCTGTTGAAGAAATAAGACTGTGTGCTTATCTGCTTAATTTATATTCTCTGAATGTATGACAATTAAAGTCAAATTGGGCTTATTGCATTTTATTTAATGCCATAGAATTAAATCGAAAATTCTTAAAGAAATAAGCTTATAAAATTCACAGACCCGCATATAAAATATACCTATAATATTTTATTTTTGCAACATTTATATTTTTGCTTAATCTGTAACTTAGCACAAATATTTTTTTCATTCCGAAAAGTATATTCAATTACGCAAAAAAAAAAACAAATATTTAAAGGAAAACATTTTTGAAGCCTTTTAGAAGCCCATGCTAAAGCAATCAGTCTCATTTTGTTCTGTATTTAGACTTCTCAAATATTGTTCAGTATTATTTAACATTTGTAGATTACACGTCGTACTAATTTTTACAATTTATTTTACGAAAATGTCTCTTAAAATTCCTGCCGACAAAGTTGTTGAATACATTCGAAATACTTTTGAACCGGTTTCCTATGAAGTACTTATTTCAAAATTTTGCAGTTCTAAAGCGGACAATGAGACCCGCAACGCGGTAAAAGCTCAGTTACAGGACATTCTGGTGTCAAACGTGAAGTCGGGTTCATTAATGCATTATAGAAACCATTTCTATGCCTCCAGTTTATGTGAGGATCTAGAGAGTTTGGTTGACTTAAATTCCGATACTGATTTGCCATCTGATCTAAGCCAAATTTCATTCACAAGTTGCGAGTCTATTACTGGGAAGAAAAGTGCGGCAAAAGTCGACAAAATCGAAGAATTTATTGTATTGAATTCCAATAGCGACTTGTCCGAAAACAAGAGCTTTAAATCCAGTTTAAGTGTGGGATCTGAGGATATACAGTAGCCCAAACCAAAGGAGAAAACTTAACAAATCAAAGGTTTTTATTATAGCAAATACATTATTGGACATTGTAATGGAATGAAGTTATTTGTATTGAAGTATCGTCTTTGGGTATACACAGCCTCTAATCCGTTGTGAGATACATTTCTACTTCTCTTGCATCTTTATATATCTTCAACCACAATGCAGTCAAATCATTGAAATAAACTTGGACTTCACGCATTATTTTTTTATTCAATGCTTTACTGGGATAAATATTTATTGGGATGTTTTTATTGCTATTAAATGATTTCAATCAGTACGTTACAAGCTAGAAATATCTCAGCCTAATGACTGTAATTTACGCGTCTGAGTATGTGAATGTGTACTACGCGACGTATGAGTAATGCTGTACGATTGTCCGCAACATGAGCTTTATGACGCAACTGTGAATCACAAAATGGTGCAATTATTAAAAGCTTGAATTTTTCGTTGCTTTTAGGACACGTAATCATATCTCGTGAATGCAATGATGAAAAAGCGAGATAAAATCCAGAACACTGGTCCCACTGATTTGGCACCTGTTCAGGGTGTAACCAAGCATTAAGCAAGCCAGATAGACATATACTCCTACAAAGTTTCGGTCGAGCAGCGAGCACATGACCGCGTTACGAGCGGCAACCAGAACGTGACACATGGCGATGTACTTCTATGCCAGTAAGATATCAGCAATCGCCTGCGGTTCGCGTTGTAAGCAGACCGTCCTGAAAAAGTCTCGTGGTCAACGTGATCGTGATAAGAATAAATACCATCATCGAGGTAGATGTCACCAGAGCAGCTCAGAAAGCGAGACAAGTGCAGACGATAACTGTTGTGGTCTAGACAGTGAAATAGTTCCGCAACTCGACTTAAGTGTTATATCGATTGATGTAATCAATCCAATTGTTGATACGACGTTGCACTCCAGCCATGTTATTGGCCAGGCTAATGAGGGTCTTAGACTTCGACGTCGGCACAGCGCAGAGCCACTGAGTGCACAAGATTTGGAATTGGGGTTTCAGCAGTTTGAGGTATGTTTATTATTGTAGGAATATAACCAAATAAATGTATTTAATTATATACTTGTATTCAAAAATAATTTACAGCTAGCTAACACAAATTTAAGAGAAACCAGCGGCGGAGATGATCTTATTCAATATGATGTGCCCAAAAATCCGCACAAACGCAGCCAATGTGATATAAACTTTGAGGCAATTTACTTAATTCATAAAAATTCTTTAATTTTTGATTAAAATTAAAAATTATTAGTATGTTTAAATTTTAAATTTTTTTAATACCCTAAATATTTTAGAGCTCTGTTTTGGGCTCCGGCGGCATTATGTATATAAATGGTAGAATAGTTTGTGGCCCGCTGGAATCCTTCACTGAAGTACTCATACCCAAACATGTCATCGATTTAGATAAGGTAAATAACTATAAATATTAAAAATAAGGAAACGTAAATTTTTTTTAATAATTTTAAATATTTATTTCAAAAATGCACTGACTTTATTTTATGCAGTTTGAACATTTTGTAGTTAAACATTTTTTTCTTGGACTGTTTGCAAGCGTGTAAGGCTAAATTTTCTTGGCCCACGCCAAAGCTTGAAACTGCCTACCCCAAAGACCAGATAGTCAAAAGAAAACGTGTAATACGAAGGGGCAGCTGGGAAAGAGCTTGTGATGTGTTTTGAAATACAAGAACCAATACAAATATAATTATAACGTTGCCAACGACCAAATCATAATAAATGGTGTTAATCTGTCTATGATTTTACGAAAATTCTATGCTTCTTTGTTAACATATATTTTTATCTTGAATAATCTTCCAGTTCTGTTTATATTTTGCAGGAATTTTTGTTTTCATTTTTATTATCATCTCGTTTATTTCTACGACCTCATGAGCTTCTTGGTAAACTTTTGGACTCGGTACCTGATAGTGAATGCTTAGAAGCATTAGTTGCCCTCCTGGCCGAATGGACGCAAAAATTTCCATATGATTATCGTGACGAGCGCATGATGAATCATGTAAAACATATCGTTGTCAGGTGAATTATTTCTCAACTGAATTTCCGACCAAATCAATATTATTTTTTTATGTAGATGTTCCAATTCTCATTTAGAAGCCGTAGTATCTCAAGTACTAAGTGCCTTACTTAACCGTTTGACTGATTTAGAGAGACATGAGGGCGACTTGCGTGCCTGTCAGACCAACAACGAGAAGGTGAGCTTCTTAGGATTTACATTGGAATCATAATAAGTTGGTTTCTCTCTTTTGGATCAGTTGGCTGCACCCCTTAACTGTCTGACAGCAACACAATATGCACACATCTTATGCCGCCTGGAACAGAAGTTGGCCAAGCACATTGGCCCTGAGGAGTTTTTGCAGTGCAGCAATGTGGTGCTATTAGATAAACAGGTATGTCCATAGACTCAATATACTCTCAGAGGAATAATTACTGTTCTTTTTTTCCTACTCACAGAAGAAATGGGACCAACCGTTCGCCGGTAACGGATCGCAGGGGGCACAGGATCCCAAAAAGACTTGCAACCTGGAAACGTATTTGGACTGGTCATCACGATTGCGTCTGTTTGTCTGCAATGAGATTCTGCAGGTGAGCTTAGAGTATTGAGGCCTTCTTTTACAGTTGCATTTTAATTCTTGAACTATCCTTAGATTAATAAGAATAAATAAAGCATACTTTTTTTTTTTTACAAATTGTATGCGTAATTTTAAAATTCATAATATCGAAATAACAAAAATAGTCTTTTAATTAATTTTTCTTAGAGATGTAAAACTACTCGATATATCGTCTTTGTAGAATCTGTATATGGTATACCTATTTCTTGTGCAAAATCCGATTAATTTAATTTCTTTAGATATTGCATGCTAAAAACAGCATGTATCGCTTTTAATATTAATTTTTTTACATCACTACATTTTATAAAACAAAATTTGTTTAACCGTGAAATTCAAATACATATTGAAATTTAATAATTTTTGAGTAATTTTTAAATTAATATTAAAAATATGTTTTATATTTTATGTATAATAATATAATAAAAATTTAAAATATATATTACATTATAGTTTTTATTATGAAAATTATATCAGTTACGATTACTGTTTTCATTTGTAAATAAATAAATACATTTGTATTTTTGTTTTGTATTTGTATATGATAATAAAATTAAAAACTATACAATTGCCTAATTTTGTTGCTTTCAGTGCTGCGGAATTGAAGAAAGAAGTAAAACAGTGGAGCTGTGGAGCGGTGTGGCTCAGTATTGTCTGCTGGTGGGCAACTACAATAGCGCCACAGCGATTTTGGAATCACTGGAGTCTCCTGCCATAGCCAGACTTAAAGTAACGGTGTGTCTACTTAATTTTTATGTTTTCCCATTGAGCTTAACTGTTAAACTGATACAAAAAAAAATATGACGGAAATGCATTACAAATAAACAGAAAACAATACACTCTTAAGCACAGATTGACTTAACTAAAAAAAATAATCATCTATATATATATGATTACAGTGGAGCAAATTGCAAGTGACATGTCAGCAATTGGATTGTATGCAACGACATGCCGATGGACATGGGCATTTATGGCAGAAACAGGCAATAATCTTAAATGAGCAGCAGCAATGTATAAAAACTGATAATCAAGCATCATTACCGAGCACCAAAGCATCTTCGGCAGCATCAGAATCAGCACCAACAATCACAACAACAACGACAATGGCAGCGTCCTCATCATTCAGTAGCCAAGACATGTTGGATGGAGAAATTTCGACCATTGCCAGCGGGCATCCAGTTGGCATAAAAGGCACTTCCGGTATGAATACATTTCCAACACCAACTCAAATGATGACTGTGGCTGTCAATAGCAATGTGAAAGCAGCAACGTCAACTTCATCCAAACCGAATGATTGGGTTGTTATTCCGGTGTTTGCGGATATTGTTAAATTGGCACTCGGCGAACGCGAAAACTGCTTGCATCGGTGAGTTTGTTTATCTCCATTCTGCACTTCTAAAATATTATTATTTACTCACATTTAAACCAATAATGATGTTAGCCAGTTTGACTGCTTTTCCATTTAATTTAATTAACCATTGATAAATTATTACATGCCAAATGGAAAATGACAATAAATTTGGTTTGCTTGCTTATAAAGAAAACCAAATGTTTTTCATGTTGAAAATTAATGCATTGCCGTGGAACATTTATAGCTATTTTTTAATCGATTATTTTTATGGCGCTAAAATACAATGTTAATTGAGTGTACAATAAATGTAAAACAAAAATGTATGAAAGCTAATAATTTAAAAATTATATCAGCTTCAACACTTCAGTAGCAGAATTCAAATTAATTCGGGAAATAATTATAATTTTACAATGCATAAATACAATTTTAAATTGTTGTAAGACGGGTTTATTATTTTATAATAATGTTATTTTTTTTTAGAAATTATTGAAATAAAACTTATGATTAGTCGGAAAATTGCAGCCGCTGATTAAAAATATAATTCAGCTTTTAATATGAATGGAAATATTTAATTTTATTTAATTCTTGCACTTGTTTTTCCCTTGGGTTGCAGTTTACCAGATGGCCACATCGATATAAATGCTTTCAATAGGATGGCAGCCATAGTTGGGGCCTTTACCAAGCACATGCAGGCAATGAAATCAACACAGGCGCCATCTGCCGATGAGTATGCGCATTTCTGTTACCATATGCAGCAAAATACAAAACTTAGCGAGGCGGGTAAGTTATATTGTTATATAAGAGTTCTTCATTTTTTTTTTTGCACATTTTACGAACTTTTTCCCACGCATTTTCACATTATTCCTTGTTATTTGGCGACTTTTCAGTTTTTGTTTGTTCGACGGAAACTTTATTTTGACCGAGACTAAAGAAGCAGCAATTTTAAGAAGCAAGCTACAGTTACTGTTTGTTTGTGTATTGTATTTTTTGTAATTCCACAGGGAAAAATTATATTTAATTTAGATGACAGAATGCACATCAAGCATATTTAAGTAATTAAAGCAATTAAAATATAAGTAAAGCACAATTTAATCACTTTATGTATTTATAATTATGAATACATATTTTAATAAAAATATAAATATAAAAGTAAAAATACTTAAATATCATAAATGTTATAGATAGAAGGAGTGACCCTGTCCATAAATTTCGGATGCATGCTATCACTGTCCTTGCAGCATTTATGGGTGCTCCAATGTTTCTGGGGAATATATTTAATTACATTAATGAATTCTTGTCCATAAGTATGTAGACGAGTCAGAAAAAGCTTAAATATTTCATAAGTGAGTTTACGGTAACACGGACACTTGACATGATGGTGATGAGGTACGCCCTGGCAGTTAATCCAGAAACGTTGCAATTCATTAGCTTGATTGTACTTAAGTTTAAGCAGCTTGCCACATTTATCTGATAGCTGTTTATTGGTAACAGATGCCTCTCCAAATAAACAGGCGTCCCAGAGCATGGCTTTTACTTGATCGTTCGAACCGAGCTTTTTAATCACTATGTTTTCTGGCTTACAGATAATTGACCATTGCAACCAGGGAGATAACATGCGAACGCGAATAGTGGCCATGATTTGAGTAAGATATTCCTGTCGTTTTGACCATTTGTGCTCTAGCCAGCGTACTGCTGCAAAGAACACTTCGTCCTCACTGTTAACGCAAATGGTATCCATCCTTAATAGAAAGATCACCTCATTCACATTCATCTCAAGAAACTCGCTAGACGCAACTAGTGGGAGGAAACACTTGCGAATCCGACTGAGCAATATGGCTATCATATCATTGCATGATATCTGATGTGCCTTCAAATAGCCCTGAAAGGCATATTGCTCCCAATATCCAAATCTGTCACTCATTGCGAAATTATACCAGTATTGCTCTAAAATTCGGCGTACGTCTAGGAATTTAGCCAAAGTGTACATGGCTAAGAAGTTACTATCGAGTATCAGCTCATTATTATCGTTGATCAACCATTCATACGCCTTGCCAATTAGAGACATGGAAGCTTTGTGAGGGGGCAGTTCCAGGTAATAATTACTATGGTCTGCAAACGAATTTGCAAAATTCTGAAATATATATCGATCTACGTGCATAAAAGTATCTCCGATTTTCAATTCCAAGTTGTCGAACCAAAAGTTACGCAAGGCGTGCACAATTAGCTCGGATGCAGCTGAGTATTTCCAAGAGTTAAATTTTATAAAATATACATATGAGCAAATCACAGCGATAACTTACTCATGTGCCGGTTGTACTGCTCACCCAATTGTTGGGCCACAGAAATAGATGAGTTATTTTTTCCGCCTTTTCCAATTTTCTCACAGTTACGTTCAGAGATAGAATTTATCACTTCAATAGCCTGAATCATTTCCACCTTTTGCTGTTGACACGGCACTAGGAGACGATCCTCAGCATGTAACATTGCTGCATTTGAATAAAGAGTACTCCAATCAACAGCAGCAGCACTTGGATTAGATTGAAGTCGCTTGCTCACATTCACGACGTTTTTCTCAGTTACATCTTTAATGATTTCAGTCAAATTCTTAAAGCAACTATAAAGTTCTACATCCAAAGTTCCTTCATCACAACTACTCGGTTCACTCTGTTCTTGGTTGCAATTGAGCATAACTGGAAATGGTGATGTTTCATCCACTAATGCAAACTTCGATAATCGTTCATTGCCCTTGAAGCATCGATATAACAAACGAGGCTTCAGCCCTTTCCGATTCTTCCTGAAACGAATTAATCGTGGTGTGCTCGTGTGCAACTCAGTTTTTCGAGGCAGTGTGTATGTTGATTTGGGGATATGTGACATTGTGAAAAGTTCAAATGAGAAAAATATAAATAAATAATAATATACATTTTAAACAAAAAACCCTATTCGATCCGATTTGAAATGACTTAAAAATGAGAAATATATTTAACACATAATTCCCTTAATCATAAACTTGTAATTTTGCTCGATTTAACAATTTTTCACTAATCTACTTAAATCAATGATTTACTTACTATTCTTTTTTTCAGAATTAATGATGGCTTCTTTTGATTGCGAAGAACCCAATAATGCTGAAAAGCTAATGTATGACTTAAATTAGTGTAAATAAATCATACTCTAAGTTCACAATGATGCTATCGATGTGTTTCAACGTCATTTGCTCTCCAGGACGCCTGTGGATAAGTGAATGGGTCCTTTGATTGATATCTGGGTTCTACGAAAAAAATGTCTATTTGTAGATTTTATATTTAGATAAATAATAATTTGTAACATGTGAGAATAAAGTTATTAAGTGATTGGATAAATTATGTATGAATTGGTGTGCAAGTTTTTTATTTCTTGTAAAAAGTTCACAATCTCCTTTAATGGCTTTCAATTAAATTTCAAGTAATTGCAGTGCTTTGTTCTCCCAATCTTGTAAAATTTTTTCCATTTTGCTTTTGCTGTGCTTCTTTTACGTGATTCACAAAGGATCAAATTAATTATCTCGCTAATTAGGCGCAGGGATCTTTTAGTATTAGAAAAGGGCATTGTTGAAATATTTTGTATATTCTGATCAATAATGTTTTCCTGTTTTGCACAGACAGTCTTTTGTCAAGTTTTGAGATTATTATGAAGGCCTTTTTTGAAACGATCAGATTGAAACTACATTGTCACTTCCACTTTGTGAAATTACCTTTAACTGGCATAAACATTTACAATAAGCTCACAAGTAAATGTCGTTTGTATTTCATAAGATGTTATAAAAGATTGAATCCCTTCCAAGCTCGATACCATAATATCAGCAGCTTCTCAGCCGACTGCGGTTACCATTATTTATGCCTTTCAGTTCCAAATACTCGTATACGCAAGGCTAACCTGTGGTAAAGGCCATTTGCTGACTGTGGCCCAAAAATGCTTTCCAGTTAACAGTTAAAAGTCGCCCGGCAGTGAGTCATAAAACGAATGAATGCATGAATGCACAGTGAGTAATTCAAATACAACGTTTACTGAAAACTGCAGCTATGGGGCCAAATGTGGATGGAAATGTAAATGTTTGCACCGTTGACTGAGTAAACTCGTGCATATAGAAGTCAATGGCTAAGAGAAACGTCCTTGGCCTATGTTTTATTACTGTATGAAAAAAAAGTAATCTAACCATACAGCCATATAATTTAAGGTTAACATCAGTAAACTATAAACTAAAAATTGATGTTCGATGTTAAAGAAAATAAAGTTAATTAAATTACTCATTCGAGGTGTCTTACAATTATTTTCTTTTGATTTAGACAGACGAATAAAAACATACTTTTCAGGTACATTAAGCCATGAAGAATTAACTATTTACAAGACATATGACTATATTTTCATAGTGAATCCGTTGAATAAATTCATTAGCATTGTCAGTTGTCACTTTCAGGTTTTTACTCTATGAAAACCACACAGGGTTAACACCCGAATAATTTAAAAAGTTTATGGCAACTCTGTGGATTTGCGCCATTCATTAGAATGCAAATTTGAAAATTTATCAGGTGGTAGTCGTGGTCCTTTTAAGACCAGCTGCAACAACTCACAGGACAAAGTTTGACACACGAATTATGCACAGACAGGAACAGAGAATAACAAACTAGTTGGATATTTTGTACGTCCAGTTGAGTTGTTATGGTCAGAATGTGCAGTAATAATTATCTGAGCATTATAAATGAAAATGTGTTTGACTTCAGAGCCGATGAAAAGATTTATAAGGCTGATGTCTTGCCTTTAATTTGTAATTTTTCATTACATAGAACCATTCTTGTAGGATTCAAAATCTTGCTACTTTTTTAGCTATGTATGTTGTTATTTCAGTTTCCTCGGTTTTGTCTGCACAATGATCAGTCTGTCAGTCAGTGAAAACAATTTTTTATATACGTTTAGAATAACAGATCTTGGGTAATTTAGACTCATTTAACTCTGTTTATTTTAAGTCGATTAACTTTTATTACCTTTTTTATAACCCTTTTCATAAATTATAGCCAGAACTTTACGAGCCTTGCAAAATTAATATCGATTATTATTTTTTCATTTAAGTAAGATTTAAGATATACACATTATTGACTCTAAGGCGCCTAATGACGCGTTGGCAAATAAAATACACAAAATGCTAAAATATCAAATGCAGTCAAGCTTCATGGTGGTAAAATTCTTCAAAGTAGGTTTTACGTTAATTGAGCCTATTGTGACCTGTAAAGGGGAAGAATTCAGCAGGGCGTGAACGTGTCGTTATTTAACACACCACTTTGATTGCTGTCCTTTCTCGAACATATAATACCATTAGTTTGGTGCATTTTAAAGTTTACCTCATGATACTTTTACCCTATGTTAAAAGTAATAATATTTATTCACTAAAAAAAATACAAGATTTAGAAATTAATAATTGAAATATTTAAGCATGTTGTGTCCAATGCCCCCAATGTAGCACCCACTTTAATATGAGTGTATTTATGTATCTGCATCCAGCCTATGTCAAGTAAACGCAAGTCCACGAATATTCCAGCTATTGCTCATGTGATATGACGTGTGGTGTTGCAGCCTGTCAAGTGGCACTCATTAAAACGTCAATTACTCATTTGTTGTTGCTAAGAGCGACAAGGGTCCTTGCGATTGTGTGTGTAACAAATACATCAACAAGCCGGCACTCGGACGCATAAACAGCGCTAATTGGCACATCCTTCCGACAGGATATCTGCAGTAAAGATAGTTTCCGGTTAACATTCAGTAGCTATAGACACAAGTGCTTGTACCTAATGGTCGTGTTCGCTTTCTCAAAAAAAAAAAAATAGCAATGGTTTAAAAAAAAATACATACCACAAGTGATGCTCGCCCGAACTAATTTGAATCGGGATATTGTCCATCCTCGATGGCATACGGTTACTCGAAGCTAAAAAATAGTGCTTACTATGCAAATAATCTAGCTCCGTGTCGACATACAATGTATGTACTTATTTTGGTAGAGTAGTTGTTGACCGCAGTCATTGCACAAATCAAATATGTAAACAACAAATTTTATAAAAATTATTTAGTGGTTTTGACTGTCGATTGTGGCCGTTGAACAAACTCTCAATTGACATAAAATTGATAAAACTTTTATGCTTAATACCAAATTTGTATTGAGAGGATAGCGAGCAATTTAAAAGCGCAATAAAATGAAAACAAAACTCAAAAAATAAATCAATTTAAATTTAAGCAAAAATAAATTAAATACACATACTGGGAAGCTGATACCACACCGACTTAACCGCTAATTAAACCACAATGACAACTACAGAGATAACTAGTATATATTAATGTACATGCGTTGCACTAAAGCAATAGTTCTAAACATTTCAATAGTTATGTTGCAAAATATATTAGTTTTTGTCCGTAAATTGAATAAACTTTAATTAAAATGGCAATACATATTTCGAGAGCAATATGTGGAAGTTGCAACAAAAGTCATGTATATTAGGTAAATTTATTTATTTCGTTTTAGTTTCGTATTTTTGTTTTTATCTGAAATTGTTTCATATTAAATCACTGCAATTAAACCATCAATCTAACTTATCGTGTATACGCCGTGTGGCAACACAAAATGGCGTCATGAACACAACAGAATTGATGCTGTATTCCTTATGTTCTTCTGTGAATTTTGTGATGGTTTATTAAAACCCACTTGCAATCTGATGACTGTGCCACGCACAGACAACAAAGCAAAGTGTAGTTGGCTTCGCAGAGCATAAAACAGAGCTAAAATTATTTTACAATTTTAGAAACTTTGGCAAATTTATCGGTATACTCATATGCAAATGGGAGGAAAAATTAAAGGCCTATAAACGATACGGAATAATATCAATTTAACTGTTGTCTGCTGTCATGGCGATAGACAGAGAGAAAATATTATATTATTAATTTCAATGACAAGAATGCAATAAGTGAGAATGAGCCAATTGGTTAATTGGATGGATCTGTGCATATTGTGTGGTTTCTTTGTTATGACAATTTAAATGTTGGAAACACAGTCAGTGTTAACAAATCGGAAATTTGAATTTCAGGCATATACGGCTCTATGATACCCTGTTTAACCCTTTATTTGAGAACAAGCGAAATTGAAATAAAAATGTGTTTCTATATACAATCATTCAAAGCTTGAAATTTGCATAATTAGCACAGATCGATTGATACGTATACTTGAATCTAAACGCTTTGGATTTAAACGTAGAACTGATCAAATAAGTTGATGATAGTGTCGAATATATGGTAAGTTAAAGGGCAGACAAAAAAATAATAGCTGAAGTAGTGAACATTGTAATAACAATAGAGTTAACGGCGTTTTAATCTTTCAAGTGCATACCGCAACGCAAATCATTTGTTTAAACTCAAAAGCGCGCTTTTGTTTTTGAGTTTTTTATTCTCATCAATAACAAGGATGTCTCGTTGTTCCGGTGCCTTTTGTGTGTATTTATAAATAAATAACGTGAAAAACACGTAGCTTCTTTAAACAATGGATAGCCAATAAAAACAAATAAATCAAGCAGAATCTCCTTAAGTGAATTTAAATCACTTAATAACAATTACACTAGACAACAGCCTGACATAAACCAAGCTCATTTTTCATTTTAAACTATACATATGGAAATCATAAAAAAAGCTGATTAATATCTTTAATTCATTAACACCTCTATCCATTTTTGGGCTAAGAAAATTTTGATTTTTTAGAGCTCTAAGAAAACTCAAATGAAAATGAACACTTTAAGTGCAGTAAGCTTACATATTTATTTGACTATTCTATTAACATATGTTGACAATTATAGACTTAACTCAAATAGGTCATGGTATTGACTTTATTTTTATTTCAGTGGCTAACCAAATTCTTTCGGTGGTCTTCTTATTAAATTGAATGAGGAATACACGCAGCTGCACAAATGAATGAATGCTTAATCAATCATTCCATTTCACTTCGTCTGTTTGCAATTAGATTATTCGCAAATTAAGCACAGCGTTTTTGTTCTGATTGGCTTGTGCTATTTTTGAGATTTTTTCTTTTGCCTCATTTCTTTTGCGCAAATCACAAAGGATTGAATTAAATTCTCTGTTAATCAGGCATAAGGGTTGTTGCACAATCTACTATTATCGCTGAATTCACTTTTAATATTATTTAAGTCAAGTAGCAAAAGAATAGAATTTTAATTTAGATTTAAAAAAAACTACAGCTGTACATTAATAATACAACCCTTTATTACAGTTTAATCAACAAAGAATTTGTTAAACATTCGTTAACAAAGAATTTATTTAATATAGTAAATTTTACTTCTATTAAGATACTCTTTATGTTCATTGATTTTAGTTTCTCTACACTCAGGACCAAACATTCGTAAAATATCCACTTATTATTAGTACTTTGGGATGGCTACCTTTCGGGTTTAAATACATTTCGAGCATCCACAATCCACAACATTTACCATTGTCCTACCCTGCAGATATCTATTTAATCCTGTTTTGCTCTTATAACAGTATAATCCACATGCAAAGACTTTAAACTGGGGCATCATAACAGTAAACTAAACGATGTCCACGCTGGTCCGGGATAACTGTGTGATTTTAGTCAGCTTGTGTCCTCATAAACGAAACAAACATTTATATGTCTTTGCCCCGTTTATGGGCAGCTTACCCAGGCAGCTAGCAAATGTGCTGAAATTGTTGAGCTAAAAAAAAATTTGGTAATAATATATACCTTTTTTTAAGCCACAGTTCACATTTTATCATTTTAACCATGCTAAAATTTTTATTTCGTCTAACGTCAAGCTTCTTGTAAATATACTAACAAATCATTGAAATAGTATCAAGATAAAGGTTTTAACGGTTAAAATAGTGAAAACAAATCAGTTATGTTCACAAAAAGTTATGTAATAGACTAAAGCGATATTTGTTATCTAGTTACATTTTCCTACATGAATATTAACAAAAATGCTATATCATATTGAAGATGTTTACTTTATTTTATGCTCTATTAAACTAAAAAGCGACCATTGAAGTGATATCTAAGTTGTTTGTCCACTTGATTGAAAAGGACACTCGTGCGAACAGTACAGACTTACACATAGACAAACACATGGCAGTAATAGGAAAACAACCCATACAAAATGGACACAAAATCTCCGTGATGCGTGCTACAATATTTTTTTTTCAAGGATGCTGGTGGCCCCGCACGTTTTTGATATTATTCAACATCCTACATTCTGTAGGCTCTTCTTTCGCTTATTTATTTTTAGCACGTACAGTGGCGCCTAATAACCTCAAATGGGTTTCATTGAGACTTGATGTAAACAAAAGTTCGATTCTACTTAAAGTTTATGAACCTGCAGAGTGGCAAATTTAAATTTTACATTTGTGTTATGTGCTAGAAGTGTTGCTTTGCGGAAGTTTAATTCGAGTTTTAATTTAAGCAATAAAACTAATTTTTGTATTTCAATAAACATATTCAACTGTAATGAACGAAATTTACCAAATACCTAAAATGGGAAAAGGTTTAAACGTATTATCAATGCCAACATGAACATTTCAAAAATAGCCTTTCACTTTCGAAGATATAGCAAACATGTGGATGCTTATAAAATGGATACCAAACAGTATACCATTTGTTTTTGGATTTATCAGGCCCTTTAATACGGAATCAATGTCATTAAGTCAGCAGATTGCCTAATCAGCAATTGTCCTTAGTGAAATATTTTGCATGTTTGTCTAACTAATTTGTTATGAATTCGTAAATTTTTGTGAAACAAGTTTATAATATGTGTGCCTAATGTAAAATGAATTGACATTAAATTTTAAATACTCGAATACAATGAGGTGAATATACTTCCAAAGATTGTATATATATTTGAATTTGCTGACATTTCATATGCCGCTTATATTGCAACGTTTTTCCCACTATCTATTTATTTATTCATATTGTTTGGTATTTGCAAAATGCTTTTAGCTCGTACGAACAGTATGAGAATTATTTCTCGTCTCTGGGTAGACGAATAGTTACAGTAGGCAGTGTTCGTTGACTTATGTGTTGACAGACGTGTATTGTGTGTATACATAAGTGTATGTGAAATATGTGCCAGGTCTTGCTTTTCGGCTGGCAGTAGCTACAACATAAAGGGGCAAAGATAATTGCTTTAAAGTTGGGGCAGAAACTTTTTAGTATTTTCAACTCCTTCTTCCCAGATCTGGTGTAAATAACAAATTAAATGCAAATATATTCTAATAATTATAGTTTAATTTTATTAATTTATGAATTATTAAATGATATGCCAACTTTTACAGTGTTGACTATGCCAAAATCCATCCATGACACGTATTAATGGTCATTTTAATTCAATCCCCAGGGCCTTAGGATTCATTTGCTACGTTTGACTTGGACTGCGCATGGCTGACCTGAACATGGTACGAGTATATGGTAGAGTGGACACAGACGTGCCTACCTGCTGCATTACTTGTGCTGTCCAGTCCAAATATATGTATGCCGTTTGCTGGCCTCATTTTTTCCTTGTGTGAGGAAGCAATGTTAATGAAGCTGCTTGTCAACGTTTTATTTTAATTGCTTTATACTTTTAAGTGTATGTGCATAGTTAAAACAATTTGTAATACTGACAGAAGAAGGCCCAATCAACCTTAATCTTCGGTGGTTATATCCATTAAAGGAATCGTCTAGTTTGTATAAAATTACAGCTTGTTATATTTATTAATTACGCTTATTCCTAAGATATGTAAAGCTTACATTATTATCTCAATTACTTTAGATTTATCATTGACCACATAGACTAAGTTTGACACAATTAGCTTCATTCCAAGTGTCCTTGTAGAAATTACCATAGTTGTTCCTTTACCAAAAGCGTAGCACATTAGCTCCATTAAATTAGCGTTAATCTCACAATTTGTTTACAACGAATAAATTATTTTTGCACTCACTTTTCCTATTCCTTTTTCTTTCCATGGGGTTGTCCTTATTTCTGCTTATATCCTGATTGTTTGTAGAGTATTTTATGGGCTTGTTGGATCTCTGCTTTTGTGGCTTTTGGCAACTATCCAGAAGCTTTTAATGCTGGCAACTGATTTCCGCTTAAATGCCTTAAAAATAAGCGTCCAACACATTTTTGCAAAAAAAATATTTACAATTTTTGTAAAGTGATTAAAATGTATATGAATATTTAAACATACTATTTGCAAAAAGTTAATAAATATTAAAAAAAAAACAAACAATTTTTGATTTTTAATTATTATGTACAATTGTATTTTGTGACCATCGAACGCTTTGCAGTAAAGTGCATTTATCAATTGCTTGCTAATGCATGTATAATTTATAAATATATTTATTCAAATAAGAAAAAAAGAATATTTGCCATGTGATTTAAAACTATTGTAAATTGTTAAATGAAATGTTGTTTTACTTTGAATTTATTGCCTTTAAAATTATCTATTTGTGTATTTTTGTTCAAAAATAATGTCCACTCTTACTACAATATTTCCGTTTAATTACCAGTTTTGGTTGCATTAAAATAGAATTAAGTAAACAACGCTTGGTGTCTAATTTTTGCATTTGGTACAAAAAATTGTATTTTAATTGTTCATAAGCCTCTAATAGTAATCATGCCGCTTTATTTGGTTTATCTTCACATTGTGATTAGGGCCAGAATTAACCAGAGTCATAAAATGAGTAAACAAATTTGTGTATCAATCGAAGAAGAGATGTATTAAAATTTTAACGATCGTAATTGAAAAAAAATCATTTACCAAATGCAGATGATAAGGAGGTATCTGTAAATTACAAATCACAAATTAAGATAAAAAAATAATTATATTCATTTTATTTTGTAATTTGTTGATTGGCTTATAAATATTATACCAATGTAATTTTCTACAAATTTGTTACAACAGAAAGCAACATAAAGTAATTTTCCGTGTAAAATTGTTGAATTAAATTTTTAACAAATATATGTTTTATTTATAATTTTGTTAAAAACTAAGGGTCTGATATTTCTGTGTTTTAATTTACTTTCATGAATAGAACCACAGTTGGAGTTTATACTCAACACTCAAGCAATGAAAGATCCGGAGAGTTTCTACTTTCTATGCTATTTGATACGACTCTGGGTGGATTTGGGAACTTAAAATTTGTTATTGTTAATATTGATAAACTTTTTGTTGAACAGATAATTTAAAAAGTGACAGCTTTAAATTCTGCAAAAATTTACGAGCGTTTTGGAAAATAATATTCTAAGCATAAGAGTGTAAATTTTAACCGCTTAATGAAATTTAAATTATGTTCGAACTATAATTGTCTTATATCTTGAAGGTTTTCAATTTCAATTATATATGTTATGTGCTAAAATGCATGATAATGAGACCTTGTTCGCATTTGTGTATCTCTACTTATTTAAAGCTGTAAAACAATAGAATATGTGCCTATCTGTGAGATTTCACACGCAAACTTATGCATGAAATTGTTGTGCGAACAAAAGCCACACATTTAGTAAACACTGGGCTTTTATAAATGTAATAAAAATTTTCATATTTTATATTGAAATACATGTAATATTGCTTATTGTTGTTACTTATTGCTTCTTCAGTTTTTTAATTTTAAAAGTTCTATATAATTTTCGTTAAACTAAGTGCAATATATTCAAAAATACTTTTCCTATGACTTTAAAATTAAATAAAACTACAGAAAATAGTTTCAGCCATAAATGCTCAGTTGCATTCAACATCCTTCAACGACTTGACACAGCCTCTTAAAGAGTAAGACAGACAGGCTAAAACACAGATGAAAAGTTTGTTACGGTTTTATGCACTCCACATGAGAAAGCTCACACATATATCTGTACTATTCATCAGGTCTAAATTCCATTTAGACCCTAGTACATATTGTATATTCAATAAGAAAGATAGTTTATTGAATTGGGTGAACTTCGAGGCAGATGAACTGAGTTACAATTCATTTCAGTTTTTCGTGGAATACGAGTATCACATCTCACATGCTCTTGATCCGGATTCTATCTACATAATACTATTCCCAACACAGCCCAGTTGCTGACATTTAGCCATCATGTTGGCCACTAATGAAATATCGTTGCGTGTAAACCAATTTCAACAGTCAGTAACAATGACTTTGGTCAGCAAAATTGCATTTGTTTTACGTATGGAATTTACGCGTCCTGAACACACCCCCAAAACAAGTGATAAATGAACATTCGGATCACACTGTTTTTGAGTGTACAGTTTTAATTAAAGTCTAGTCGAATAATTGCAATTTTTCTTCGTGGCGTTTATTAGTCCTCGAAAAATTCAGTTTCTGCAAGCTTGTGGCTTTTTATTATTGTTTTTGTATTTTGATAATGAACTTAATTCGATATTTAAGAGTTTTACATTTACCTATTTGCGCCAATTTGATATATATATTAAAGTAGCGTAGAGAATAGTTTCTAAAGACACATATCGCCATCTAATGCTCTGTGTGTCAAAAGGTTACACTCAACAATCGGAATATCTGTACTTAATCTTTGAACCCGACTTGCTTTGACTCTGAATTCAATTTGTCATTTGGTTTGCCTAATTCGGCGTGTAACCAAAGTCATTAGGCACTGATTTTGGTTTTGGCATGACCAAGTAAGGGATAAATTTGGATTGAATGAACTAAATAGAATTAACTGGAATTTCGTGACTCATAATCTACTCAATCGAAATCTGAAGGGTCAAAATAACTAACATGTGCCAAGAAATCTTCATTTATTGACGATTTGGGACCTGCGAAGTAAGTTATTATGCCAACTGTGCACAAACAGAGAAGGTTCCTTTATTATGGGGTTAACATGATTAAAATAAAATCTGTTTAATATACAGTGAGTACCATTTTTTAAAAATACTATTCGTGTAATCAAAACGACACATTAAAATTAAGTTACAGTAATTAACATTAAGTAACACGTTATTTATTTCAATATTCTGTGATCCTGTTAATGTATATTTATAATTTTTTATGCTGTCCAAAATTGATTTTAAGTATCTGTCCCTTAACAATTTATCTGCAGTTAAGCATTCAATCTACCTTAATATCTGATTGTGGCTGTATCTGATTACCAATGTGATTAACGTTGTTGCAATAACGTTGTACTTGTTAATTGGGGAGTGAAACTGAACAGAGTTGAGCAATGCGTTAATTAACTTTCAATTACGCTGTGTATTCTCAAATGGCTGTCAGTCAGATATTGAGACCATGTCTGGATTACTGATAGACGGCAACATTTTCGAATGTTCTTTGATTTTTCATTTTCATCGCTTCCTCTTAAATCTGCGTTTCGTTCTCTTACTCTTATTGCAATGTACTGTCAAACAGGCGCCGTTCAGCTCTTTTGCTGCAATTTTCCTGCCTTTATCCTTTATGCAATTTGTCTTACACGCTCTTTTTGTTGCCTTTTTACGACCCACGGCTCGAGTCTGCCACTTTGAGTGGCTGCCGGTTATAAGATATGCTCGTCCTCACGTTGCCTGCATTTTAAGTTGAACACTTTGTATGTTCACTTTTCATTTGATGGCTCTTAAAGTTTTCCAAGTCATGCAGATCCATGCATAGTAAATTCAACCGAATTTTCTTTAACGTTTCAACGTTAAACAAACCCTGCGGCATTATTCCCATTTAGATCCCTCGCATGATGATAATGTACTTATGATAATTGAGCCATGGGGTGCATTTGGCAAATGTATTATCACTTAACGGCCTGTGTGTATCAACCAACCACAATCGGCAGCTTGGCCAACTGTTTGGTACGCAAGTAATACAGAACTAAATACTAGGCATACTTTTAAATTAAAACTGTATATATAAATGAGTCTGGTCGAATTTGGAGTGTCCGATTATTTGCCATTATATAAGAATAATTTAAACGTCTAAATAATTTATGTAGTATTTATATTTACATTAACTTATATGTTTTTTTTTAAATATTAAAATTCACAAAACTGTTTATTTACATTTGTTCATATTTGAATGGTCGGTCACTCTTCTGTACAGCTTGAATATGATTTAATGTTTGCCACTCGACTGTCCTCCATTGCGTATGCGTTATGCTTAGTGCACAATACAGACTCTGACTGCTGTCCAGCACTCAAGGGCGCCTAATGAACTTTCTAGCTCAGTGCGTGTCATAATAGTGCACTAAAAGCATTGCTTCTGCCTCGGCCGTGAAGGAAAAATATATACTGCTGACTGCAGTACAGTTGAATGGCTTCAAAAAGTTAAACAAGTTTCTTTGAATCAGCTGACCGACTTAAAAAACGAAAACACATCAAGCATCACGTATATTGAGTGCATCGTGGTGTCTTAAAGGGATCAACATGTAACGTAATTATTTAGGAGTGTTCCCGTGGCATCTTATTGCATTTTTGCTGGCTAACACACATACGCTTCAAAGCATATTTATTAAGAGGACAGCAAATATACTCTATAAAGTTAATACCACAGAAAATCTGTGGGGCCTGCCACAAAGCCATCATTCATGATTGCACAACGCACACGTACTATGCCATAAAAAATAAAACTGTAGCATTCTTTTATGCGCTAAATAATTGAATTCCCCTGAAAGTTGCTAAGAAATTCGATTGCAATTTAATGAAAATTTTGGCAGCTTCAGCAAAAATAAGTAAATAAAAGCTAGGAAACTTTCCTATGAACGACAGTTTTAACAGCACAAGCTGACTTTTGTCAGCCAATGGCCATAAGGGACTCATCACTTCGGTAGATAATAACAATGAATTTCTTTAAATATTTCGGATTAACACAATCGCTGAAATTGAGTGACTGCGAATTTATTTATTCATGTTTTAGATAACAAATATATAGTATAGAACTTTAAACACTCGCAGAAAAAATATTACCTAAAATTCATAAAATTTTATTTAAATAGACAAAGTAGATATACATCTAGGATACATCTACACTAAGCACTGAAACAATTCATAGGTATGGTATTAAATATAATAGAATATGTATTTAAATGTGTATTTAATATGCGAGTATTCACTGTCAGTTAAAAATACAATCACATACAGACTGAATTTATATTTATTCTCTAGGAAAAAGTCACAATGATAAGGAGAGGACTGTGCAAAAAAATTAAACAAAATGAAAATATTGTGGATATGGAAAAAAAAACAAAACAAAACATGAAGATATTTACAAATGACACTGAAAAATGTATACTTGCTGTTATTGTTTTGTATTGTCAAGTATTTGTTACGTGCTCCAATTAAGAACGTATTCATACATATTAATCGAGCGAATGACTTCTTCTTATTTTCCCGTGAAATCAACAACAATATTAATACCCTGCACTAAGTTAATGTGCATTATTATATGATCGGCAAAGAGAGTTTATGAATTTTCTTATTTCTGACTGATATAACCATTTTTATTTTTATTTTGAACCAGGATATAAAAATAAGTCGAAGTGAAGAAATATGAGTTCACTGAAGTGTGTGACGAGTGACAATTTGAATCTCTATTTGCTTGTTTGTCTATTTGAATTCTTCTTATTTCATCTGCTGTCCTATTTCTATCTCAAATAGAAATATATATTTTCCCCTATTTGCTCTTATTGTAGCTTGATTCACATGTTTGCTTTTGTTATTGCAAAATAAAATCACATAAAATTATGCTTGTCACACACAATTTCCAAATTAAATTTATTGTGTGACAGTTATTATATGGTAATTTTCCGCCTCTCCTTAGCTATTTTCTGTTTCATATTAAAATAATAAGGGAAAGCACAACAATTATTCTTTATGTTTAATGTTATATGATTCACCTGCTATGGTTTCGGGCATTACATACTAGTCTTTCAAGTACTTTTAAGACATCCTGTACAATTGCAGGTCTAAAATTACTTTGGTAGTCCTACAAAGGTAATACTCGTTTAAAATCGATGCCCAGACAGCTGAATAACTACTTTCAGCGTTACTGTTTAGCTCCATCTTTGTGTTTGGGTCTTGTATACTTGAATTTGTCCACTGTGTAAGTCTCTTGGCAGGAGTAAAGTAAACTAGAATTTAATATGGGAATAGGAATAGCCACTTGTCCTTCGTTCAGAGGTAACTGACCACAGTTGCTGCATGTATTTTACCTGGTTAGTCGTAACTGTCAGTGGATTGTCAAGACTAACCATAGCTACAAAACTGAACCTATCTTTAGGTATAAATCATTCAGCAAACACCCCCAACTCTTGGTGGCAGAAATGCCAATAAATTGCGGCAAATTTGCGGTGAGAATTCTGTCTGCCTTTTTTTCTTTTGTTGTTGAGGGATTTTTCCATCTTAGTGTTGGGAATGTGGTTGCTCCTTTATGCATGCAGTGGAGTGTTCGAGTTGTGCTTTGTTTAATATTTAAACAGTTACAAATGAAGAATATTAAGACATTTTGTTTTTCGGACTGATGCCATATAGCTGTAAACTTGAGTCAGTTTTGACAAATCCTACCAAAAACAAATTATTGAATTTTCTATTATTTTCAAGACATTTTTCATTACAAGCTGTTGTTGTTACGTCTGGCTCATGTGTCCATTGTCATGTTGCCACAGTCAAGTGAATATCCTTAGTAGTATTTTATCTTGTCCTTCCCCTCTTTTGTCTAATCAACATGCTTGGCTAGGCACCCTCGCAGAAAGTTTTTCCGGTTGCTGCCTGCTTTCAACAAGTCTCTCCACGTAAATACAGACGAGTCTCGAGGTCAACAAAATTTGTATTAATTATGCACAGAAAAGTCAGGCAGCTTCCGTTGAGAGCCTTATGCTTGTTGATATTCAACATAAGCCGATAAGCAAAATGTTGCCACTACTGAACACTAATAAATTGTCTTAGAGTAAAGCTGACAGTGGATTCCAAATTTAATTTATCTCAAATTTGCTAGCAATTAACTTAATAATGCATATCTTTAAATTAGTTAACAAGACGGAAGTAAAGGAAACAAATCTGCAACAGATAAAATACTTTTTTATGGCAGATGATCAAAATATGAGCATTTCGTATACATCTGTTGGGTTATTTACATATTTGGTTTAATAAATAGCTGATTTATCTTTATGCCTGTAAAATCAAAAAATATATATTTTAGCTTTAAGCCACAGGAACGAACACTTCCATTTCAACATATATTTATCTGCACATTGTATTATAATTTGAGCGTGTTTTGCTTTCTGCGAAAATTTAGGATATATCTTAAAGATAGCTGGCACCTTTTATGGTGCGTTTCATTTGAGGAGTTAACGACAAGGACTCTTTGGCCTTTCAAAGATTATCAGCTTCACTTCAAATTATTGTGATGGCCATGTTTTCGTCATCAGAGACGACGCGTCGTCACCCTCGAGTCAGCCCTCCAAATTACAAGCTGTCCTTGAACGAGACCCAAGACAAAGAACCACAGCTTGGGGTTGCAAATGTTAACGGGGGTGGTAATGGGGATGGGTTTGCCAGATTCTGAAACAAAGGCAGCGTTTATCAATTTGGTGTTTGCCTTTTCACTGTTGGGTTTTATCTTCACTTGCCATGCTGGGCATTTTGCTTAGTTTTATGGTCAATTTTTTTCTTCCTGCTTTGCTTTTCACTTATTTTATTTCTATTGCCTTGCACTGAACATTACTTCCTTTCGTTTTGCATCAATTGTGCAGTTTTGTGTGTAAGATCTTAAATCGATTTCCGCGTCTTCCACTGTGCATTTTTGGGTAAGCCACTGCCAACTGTATTATAAAATGTTATATATTATTTAAAATTATATGTATAAAATTAAATCAAATTTTCTGTGTCAATGCAAAATAATGTGTATTAATTTATAAATAATAACTTTTAAGAATATTATTTTTTATAGCACATTCACAGAGCGTAAAAATGATGCGGTGATTTAAAGCACTTCATATCAGGCAATATTTTTGATCATATAAAACAGAAACTATCTAAAGTCATTTATTATACTTTATGGTATTCTCTGTAGTATGATAAATTATTTAAATTTGGTTGACTCCATCATTTGATTAAAATATTATTTCTTTTCCACACATTTGTTTCTAGGTTATAAGAGTGTCTGTATGGCCCATTAACAATATTGTTCAAGACATATTGTTTAGACAAGCAATCTGCTTAAGCTGTTTATGAATATTTATATTTATATTTAGCAGATTAAAAACTCAATATATCATTTAGTTTCATATATTTTCAAATTTTAGTTTCGGCATTAATTCAAAAATTTTCTAGAGTCTAGACTTATTCTATTGATTAGAGTTTGGAGAAAATAGCAATACTATAGTAAAAACAAGCGGGAAAGGCTATAGTCGAGATCCCGACTATATGATACCCGTTACTTACTTTAATATATTGAAAAGTACTTTAAAGAAAATACTTGTTTTTCTCTGAAAACTTTAATTCGCCATAACTGTCGTTCTACATGTCCGATCTTGATGCGATTTAGTGGGATAATAGATAATGCTAATAGATAACGGTAATAATCACAAAAAACGTATTATCTTAAAAACTGTGGGTGTGGTGGTTTTTCGCGATTTGCGGGGGCGGATGGGGGCGTGGATTAAATTTGAAACAAACTTGATCTGCGTGAGGTATATATAAATCTGTGTGCCAAATTTGGTTACTCTATCTCTTTTAGTTTCTGAGATTTCTTTGTTCAGACTGTTTTTCGCTATTTGCGGGGGCGGAGGGGGGCGTGGCTTAAATTTGAAACAAACTTGATCTGCGTGGGGTATATAGAAGTCTTTTAGTGAAAGTTTGGTATCTCTATCTCTTATGGTCTCTGAGATCCTTTTGTTCATACAGACGGACAGACGGACAGACGGACAGACGGACATGGCTATATCGACTCGGCTATTGATGCTGATCAAGAATATATATACTTTATAGGGTCGGAGATGCCACCTTCTACCTGTTACGCACATTCCAACGAACACAATATACCCTTATACTTATTTTTTATAAGTAACGGGTATAAAAATTCTATTTGTGGACACCAAAGAGTCACACAAATCTACGTCCTTCACTTGGCTACTCTGAGATTCTCTTTGAGCCCAAGTCATAGGAATTTTATATAAAATTCCAGTACGCAGTTCATGAAGAATGTATTTGCCCACTCACAAACATGTCGTAAACTTTATTTGCAGATCACAAGTAAGAGTAGGTAACGCATTTAAAGTACGCCCAAGGTAGTATGAATTAAAGCAAAAGCTAAGCCGAAGATTGTTAAAGTTTACATTATACAGATAGTACAAATGAAATATAATATCGTATATTGTGTACTATACCTTAGTCAGATATATTTGACATCGTTACCAGTATGCAATCTTGCGATATCGATAACCATTTGGAATGTTGAACAAAACACAAGTGTTAACCATCGCGTTGGCCAATCAAGAAAATAAACATTAGTGACAAATACACAAGCAAATTGACAGCATAATAAAAATACCGATGAATGGACATCGAATAAAGAGAGGCCACCTGCTGGTAATATATAGGGAACTGCATCTGTTGTCAAGTCCAGAACATTGTGATAGGAATTTAAAAGACAATTGTTGTCTATCATGCTGTTGACATTTATATGAAGATTTATATTATTTTGTTTTTATCAAGTCACTAACTACCTTCTGTTTTTAAAAAGAGAGGGAACTACGAGTGTTCTTAAATTCTTAAATACTCATATACTTGCAAATTGTTGTTGCAATAAACCTGTTGACAGCATCTGCATAAAGTAGCCGACAAGTTGGTATTCTTTAAAGCCGGGAATATAAACATAAGCATGAATATATTAAATTTTTCAATATATGCTGAAAATTACTCTTTTTGGGGAACCTGTTTCTAATTTGGTTGAAATACATTCAAGCGTGTTAATGAGACATTTCTAATTTAAGCCAAGGTAAACTGTGCGTAGCCAAAGCTACTTGACTGGTCGAACTTAATTGGATTAAGAGAGGAATTGGTCTTCTGCTAAAGTGTCTGGAACTAGAAATTGGCTAAAGTTATTGAATTTCCCTTTTTCAAATAATTAAAGATTTATATGTAATTAAAATTGACAATAATTTTATTTTATTCATATAAAAGCTTTGATTGACTGTAACAATTTGCCTAAAAAATTTAAGCTAATAATAATTGAAATAGAATTTGGTGACCAGGCAACCAATTTGCAAAGCGGTTATATTCCCTACATACCTACAATTTGAAAGAATAATTTTATAAGTTTATTTTGCATATACCTATTTTAATAAAATATATTTATTATTCAGTTGATTTTAGATTACCTGTCTGTTGTCTAGTATTCTTGTCAATTTTCGTATACATTGAGTAGTGCAAGAACAAGTTTAAATGCTGTAAATTAGTATAGTATTACCAATGAATATAATTTAAATTGCAAAAGAAAAAGATAATAAAGATTATATAAATTCAAGTAAAACGTATTTAGCAGAATGCAATTCTCATGTCTGTTCTAATACTAATGTGTGTTCACTTAAACAGCCAAGTACTTTCTTCCATTTACATACACTTCTCGTACTACTTTCTTGATTACAAGTGCCTCATTCGGTTTATGTCGTCCTCTTCAGTTTTACCAAAATATCCACTTAACATTTTCCATGCTTGCAATTACCAGTTTCCCACTTTAGCATTCAGCAAAGTATCCTGTCCTACTCTCATGTTCTACATATTCTAACTTCCATACTCATATGGATAACAACATAATACACATAAGTACAAGGGCCTTGAGCTAGGCCACAGAAAAAAGAACATACAAGAAAACTAAACAATTTCCACACCGCTCTAAGATAACTGTGTGATATTCCACAGCTTGCGCACTCATTAGAATAGCGTTTATATTCTAGAACTACTGCTTAACGCCAATATTGTTTCTTACCTTGTAAAGCAACTATTGAACCCCAAGCTAATGAGTGTCCCATTTATTTACTTGAAGTGTAATCTGTACACACAGTTGCTAAGAACCCTTTCGTTAGCCTAATGATCACAAATTATATATCACCTTTACATATGTACATTTCATTAGTTAAATTTAAATCCTACATCCTTTCTGTCAAGCTATTTGCTTAACAAGCAAAGTAAGATTGTAATGATTTGTTAGGTTGTTGGTTGTGTGGCCTATACGATTTATATTTTATATTTGTCCTAATCTTTAACTATGCTCAATGAAATTTCCAATAAATTTAATTTAAGGGCTGGTTGCAATACGTATGCATTGCAATTTAATATAACAATTTCAAATTCAACACAATTCTAAAGCAAATATTATTTTATATAATTTATATTGCAGAGTTTTTCACCATCGCATTGTTTATTTACTTTGTTTTTACTGTGACATTTTTTTTTCATTCACATCCGTCTGTGGACAGAATGCAAGTTTCAATATGCAAGGCTCTGTGTGCTGTATGTGTAAGGATATGTGTTGTTTATGAATGGGTCATATGTGTGCCAGAACGTCTGACTTTGGCATCGTCCTTACATTGTGGAAAGAATTCCACAGACATAGAATAAGCTGGGAAAAGGGTTCGCCGAAACAGGCCTTTATATCACTTTGAGGTGGCATAATATAGTTTAACCCTTTTAGCCATTTAAATATACCATTGGTTCAGATTAGAGCTTATTCAACTATACGAATTTAATTAAAAGGCTCTCGACGGAGCAAATCCAACCATTAAACCTTAAGTTAGCTAATAAATATGCCTTAACTAAAATTCTGCCAACAAAAAACTTAAAAATTAAACCAGACTGAAAATTTACTATACATGCCAATCCTAGCTCAAACTTCAGATGTGAAGCGGATTTACAATATCCAAGAGGTATGAGAATGACGTTGATAAAATGAAGAGAAGATTACTGCAATAAAATTTATTTTTTCGGACAGTATCCGTGCATAAATTTGACAAAAACTCAACTCTTCGTGGTTTTGTTTGCGCTATAGTTTGCTGACGATGACTTCGTGTTTCAGTAAACTTTTGAGGTGGGGGACAGTTTTGACTTTTGGGGTTCGAAACGCAGTGATTTATAAGCTGTTGTGCTGGCAGTCTAAAAACTTACCACTGACTGTTGTTGACTGTTGAAGAAGTTGGAGTGTATTATTGCATATAAAAAATCTTCAGGAATTACCTACAACACAGATTAATTTTAAATTAAAAAAAAATTCCCAACAGAAGCAACTTTATTAAATTTTCGGATTAGGCATCATGAGAAAGATCCACATTCTTAAAGTGGTCCTTTAGAGCATTCTGAGATCTCTTGGTCTGTAACAAGTTCCATTTTTTTGGCCCCTTGCTTATTTTGTATTTCGTTACTCCTGTTTTTCGTTACTGCTCCTTTATCCTCTTCCACAGTTCGCGTACCGTGTCTTGCTGTGCACATTCCGTGAAAAACACAACAACGTTCGGAGCTCGCTGACAGCTCCAAGAAGGATTTAAAAACTTTCTGTGCTCTGGCAAAACAACACGTAGGGCAAATTCTTTTTGAGTTGCTGCTGGTATCCTTGTTCCTTTTGTGGAACTAAATTATATTTGTCTAAAAAAAAGGGGTCTGGCTTTCCAGCTAGTATAGTAGCTTATAAATGCTAAAAGGCAACCATAAGGAGCTCATAAACTGCAAGTATGCGAAATATTGTATATCATTGAAGTTTTTCATAAGATAATTTTATTAGACGTGTGCGTAAGAAACTAATTTTAAATTGAGTCTCAATGGTATGTGGCAATTTCACGGTTTGCGTACCCTTTCTTTTATTTAATTATTTCCCGTTCCCACATCCAATTCTGTAATTATGTTCATACTCACTGAATGAGTACATAGACATGAAACTACCACATCCGCTCTAAAATAAACATAATATTTTGTACATCAATTAAAAAGCAATGCAAACAAGTTGATGTGAATACCAAATCAATTTACTAATTAAGTGCATCATTGAAAATTGTTTGATTTAATTACCTATAACGTTCCGCGCTTGTGCGGATTTTTGGCTTTTTTTAAGTTGAATTTTTTGAAAATTGGGTATTAAAAATAGTGCATTGCATATTATTGAAAGCTTTATCTTAAGGTTAATCAGAGCTCTTTACTCATATGCCGCGTGCCATGCTAAAGTCACAAATTAATAGATAATCAGGCGAATATCCCAAGTGTTTGTCAAAATGTATTATCCCTTTGAGGGCACTGGCTACTCATCAGAGCCAACATCAATAAGGGGAGGACCCTTGGGACATCACTTCAATCCAATGGTTTGTCATAAACTTTGTTTTATGGCATTCATTAAATCTTTGCAGATAACCTTAATCAAGCACCATAAGATTTACTACCTCTATCTGATACAGTTATTTAGAATAAATAATGAGTAAAAATAAAAAAATGTATAACTAAATATTAATATATTTATTGTATCATGACTCATAATTATTGCAGCAGTAAGCGTCCTTCTGACATTTTGAGGATTTTTATGTAATTTAATTTTTTTTAACAGCACACATTCACAGTCTGCAATGAACTAAAACGCATATACTAAGCGTTTGTTGTAGATTTTATTTACAGAACTTTAAAGCGAAGGAAAATTTTCGGACGAAAACAGCTTTCTGTTATAAGCATTTTCTTAAAGGATTGGGATTGCAATATGTTTTACTTTAAGTCTAGGCAAAACAGGTGACCATCAGACAATAAAAACAGACCCTGGTAAAAAAGTGTCGAATTGACAACTTGGCCAAATGAGTCACATTCAAACCACCACATTTGTTTTTTAGAAACATATTTTGCGTTCGTAAATAAATACAGTTTCTTTATGATTTTAACTAGTATAAAGTATAAATTGAGCGATCAATACGAATTGAAGTCAGTTCGGAATTTGCAAATACCCGATTCAACATGAAATTGATTTTAAATATTACGTTTGTTATACTAAGTCTGTGGATTCAGCTCTCAGTAATTGGTGTCAACTCTGAGGCAATGCCATGGAATCCATCATACGCACTTAAAAGACACACTCAAGTGGTGCCACTCGCGAAGAATTTAACAGAGGTATGATAACTTCAGAAAAAACTTTGATTTATATATGATATATGTATTTATCATAAATTTAAAAATGTATAATAAATACGCAATTGTTTTGTTTCAATGATTTTAGCCTCAGCGACAGCAGCTTATGGAGCTCTGCGGTGGCAATGGTTTAAAATGCTCACGTGCCGAGCAGTGTTGCTCCCTAAAATGCTTGAAGTACTCAAAAACATGTGTTCTTTAGATTCATATATACATATCACAAACATCTTAAATGAAGCCATAAATTTATGACAGAATAATAAATTTATAAAAATATATCGCCAAAAGCGTCCGGTAATTACTTTCTTCCCGAGCTGTGAATATAAAATCAGAAATACTTTAAAACTTCCCAGGCCACTCGTGACATGACAGCTCCGACACTCCATACCGCCTTAAGAGAAGGTTTTAAGTAAAACTGCTCTATGTAAATTTTGAATTTTACTTTTCTTAGTAAGTATGAATAAGTAATGAGCATCAAAAAGTTTCTAAGGGTCAGAAAAAAAAATAAGAAGCATATCCTTAACATTTTAAAATGAAAAAGAAACAAAGTGGGACAGTCGAATAATTGCATGGAATAGAATACTTTTTATTACATGTTAGCATATAAGAAATTGAATTGAAATTTTCAACGACTGTGCTAATTAAATTAAATAATATGATTAATAAGAATAGTAAAGATCCTAAAAAATTTCCTTATAAGAATAAGTATTTGGTTTTAAGAAACTCGGTAGGAACTCTGAGCATTAAGCAAATGTAAAATACATATGTAAATGTCAGAGCCCACTGTACAACTATACACATATAGCACTGATTCCTATTAAGACCGCAACTTACTGATGGGTTTGCCATTTTGAAGTTCTGCTGTTAAATCTTTTTTCTGGTCGGTTTTTCGTATTCAGCGTTTTTCTTCTCATGACACGTCAGTTTCATGCACACAGATACAGTCGGCGGTCTGTCTTTCAAGTCCTTTGCTGCGGTTGTCTTTCGCTTATCTTTTTCAGCTATTTGTCTTTATGCATTCCTTTCGAGTGTCTTGCTAAGGCTAGGACCTGCTACTTTGAGTAGCTGGCGACCTCAAGATACGGTCGTCCTCACATTTTTTAATGCAACTTTTTTCCTCAAACTTCGTTTGATGAGTCTTAATTTTGCCCAAGCCAAAAAATTTCATAAATATTAAATTTTATCTTTTACCTTCTTAATCTTAAAATAAATTATTGTGAAAATCTCTCGTCCCTTACAGCCATGCAAATTACTAGGGATTGAAATGTTAATGAGATAAACTATAAAAAATTGTTGCAAAAAACAACAGATCAAATTTAAATGTCTTGGAAAGAGTAAATTGATTGAGCCTTTTACTCAATGTCTGTCAATACAAGACATCAGTCGACAGCACCCACAAATACTTTTTAAGACTTTTGATAATAATATTAATCTGGAATTAATTCACACTAATTAATTTATTTAACATTAAACAAATAGCAATCAGTCTGAGAAATAACTCCCATTGAGTCCAACATGAGCAGCAGCTAATTGAAAATGTTGGTCCTAAATGCCAAAGAGGTTGTATCCAGAAGAGCTTACTATAAAAAATTCATCAACTTTTAATTAAAGTGGTAAATTGTGTCATGTGTTTTTGCAACAGCAGCTTTTAAGGCATTATAACTATATATTATCAAATACAACCAAAAAGTTCAAGTTTAATCAGCTTAACGTCTTTCAGACGTCGTGGTTAATGCTATCTAAATTTCAAACCGCTTAACATTTTTATTTTATTAAACTGTTGCCAAAGCATTATAAACAAAACTGAATTGAATTTCAAAATAATTTTATCACACATCAACTAAATGCAACATAAAACATATCCTTCACTTGAATGTCTAACCGGCCACTAAAATTTAAAAATTAAAATTATTAAGGTTTTTAATATAATGATGTCGTGATGTAACCAAAAATATAAAAGACATTGAACAACATTTCTGTGATATATTTAAGCGTAATTTCTCCTTGCCCTTTCATACTTTGTACGCCAAATTGAAATTGAATAATGGTGTTCAGCAGTTGTTATTTATTGTTCATAGTGTTGGAAATAGATGTCGGCAATTCATTGCCATTCTGTTCTGTACATTTGCTGTTGTATAATTGGTGGGATTTATTTATCGCCATTTCTCTTCTGGAGCTTTTTAAATTCAAATGAAAATTAATTTCGAGCATGTGTGTTCTACAATTGAATAACAAGTACTACAATTACTCCCAGAAAATATCCTTAAAATAAAGTGAGCATTTAATTAAATAAAAAAAATGGTTTAAAAATATAAGCAATATTGAACAAATACAATTAACCAAATTTTATATGGAATACTAGCTTTTAAAAATGTCAAGCACGACTTGAGAATCTGAGGTAAAGCGGCCTTCAAATAAAATGTCAGATAAATGTCCGACAGGTTGAATGATTGTTAGCAGTACAATTGATTCGCCTTCCTCTTATTTACTCGTACACAGCCCTCGTACCTTGGCAAGATGAATGAAAAGAAATACGAGGTATGGATATAACTGGCAATTGAAACTGGTTGTGACCACAGTCACTTCATGTGATTACCTTAGCCTATCTAACTGTCTGCCGTCTGTTAGGAAACACCCACAGGCTGTGCTCGAAAATTCTATTCTGACAAAAGTCATTTAACAGATGCTACCAAGTGATGTCCATTGTTTCGGTCGGATTGTATACACATAGTGCTTAGATAATTGTTGAGCAATGCAGCAATAATTCGTATCAGATCAGTTCCTTTATGTAAGTCAGTTTAAATATCTTTGATCAGTAAAACAACAAGACACTCTATTATCAAAGCCTCATGAAGAAGCCTCGCCAACTCGAACTTTTTAATAATGTAGATTTTTGTTTAAGCCGATTAAGTTTTCGGACATTGATGGTTAAAAATTTTTAATTTAAAGGAAGTGTCATCAAAATAGTACTTATAAATAAGAGCTGTGTATTTAGAGCATTCATAGACTGTACACACATAACAATCGTTTTACTAACGCGGATAAACATCTTACAGCCTTCACTTTTACATAAACATAATATCAATACAAAAACAAAAAATCGAGAACAATAAAAAAGAAATAAATAAATAAAGCAGATGTTCTTTTAAGTACTCCAGAGGTGCACAAATCAATATGAGCATAAAAAATTGTCAACTTTGAATACCTCTATGCGTTTTGACTGGAAAAGTGAAATATTGTCATCATTAAGGGATGATATTTTGTTAGTTGTACAATTTGTCAGAGTCCATATTAACATGACAAGCACAATTCAAATTTTAAAAAAGAATAAGCTCAGCCGTGTAACATCTGTGAGCCTTTTTCTAATCAAAATATCATAATCAGAGGGACATGTATGCTTTAATTATTTTATTATTTATTAAAGTTTAATAGATACACGAACAAATGGCAGTGATAAAAGTAAACAGAAGACCGAAAATCCGACAGACTTATGCATTTGATATAAAATTAGCATATTTGTCAAAAACTCCGTGTTGGTTTGGCAAGCTGCGCAAAAATGTGTACAATATTAGTTTCTAGTTTTGATATTAAAGCTTTAATAGTTTAATCTTAGTTACCCTAGTTTTAATATGTTTGTATAAATTAGAAAAATATATGTAGTTTTCTTTTATATCATTTAAAGTGCATTCCAGTCTGAGTTTTTGCCGCACTCGAACAGCGGGTGTAACAAAGTGATCTATAAATTATTCTGAGGTCCTCGTTGTTTGTGTAGTGAAAGAGGAAGTGCTGCAACAGCAATCGATTTGTCTTAGAATGTGGACACGTCCTACACGTATGTGTAACAAGTGTGGCACATAAATTCAGAAGCAAACGCTAAAAAAACGCTAAAACCACAAAACAAATAAAAACTTAGACGGGGCAGTCTAAAGCTTTTAACACTTTTAAAAATCTTGGTTTAAAAAGTTGGTTAGAACACATAAAAAGCCTATTCACTTTATAATGTTGACCAACAAGTTTAAAAAACTTTTTGTTTGATTAAATATATTTTTGATGTCGATGATTTCATACAATTAATAAATCCGATAAGGCAAATTTAAATAAGTATATACACTATACAATACATTTTCCACATATGTTATTCCTCTCTATTATTTGTTTTTTGTATTGTGTACCCATTTTTTTTTTGCGTCACAACATTTATGCTGTCTTTGTCCTGCATTCATTCCACGAAAGACCCATAATCCTGCTGTTCAAAGAAAGAATTAAAAAATTTTTTAAGAACAACACAGTTCACCAGTATTAAATTTTTTTGGATTTTTAAGCTTCAAAATTCAAGTCTACTTGTGTAAAGTTTTCCATTTTGTTAAGAATTGGTACACAATTGTAACTATATTCAAAAAAAAAACATGGCTTTAATCAATAGAAAAATTTTACAAAAACATGAATTACAATAGCAAAGCAAAACATGAGAACAGAACCAAAATCCCAAACAATAGGGTTATTTTCGTGGGCAGTTAAATTCGCCTTAGTATCCATTTTGTAGCAAATCAAAACATATAGTACATATGGGAGCCACTTAATATGAAATTGAAATTATAAAATTAAATTTATAGACAAGTTTTATAGACAAGACAAAGCTTCAAAGACCAACAAAACTCCAACTCAAGGTGTTGAAGTGATTTAGATTGAATTCATGAAGGTAATCCAAGTAAACATATATTTCATTCTAAATTATACAGCTTCAGTAAATGACAGCTACATATCCGACTCAGAGACCAGAGACTCTATAACGCACAGACACACGGTCGTGAAATGTGAAGATGAGTATGTCGATGCCAAAAATTTTAACTCGAATCGAGCTTTGAATTTGTCTCGCTTTCTGTCTGTCTGAGTGTTAATCTCTATCGCTGACGTAATTTGCGCCGTTTTCAACTGTTGAGCACAATTGACTTGAACTAAGCGCAACACTGAGCATAGTGTTAATCAAATGTCAATTGCCCTATGGATTCTAAAAATGAATGTCAGCAGTCGCGACTAGAACCGAGCTTAGCTTGCTCACATTGCAATAATTCCAGAGCTCTCTCTGTCCATCGGTATTCCTCTTTTCACCACGATTGAGTCGCGCACACACACAAATAAAGACAAGCTTTGCTATAGTTTCATATAGCTATCTCCTTGTACAATGGAATTTATTTTGCCTGTGTACATAGTATGTGACTGCATTCTGGCCATATTAATTTTAAGCCGTGACTCTTCGCTTTTCAGTTCTGCAACTACTCTAGATAGTAATTTCTTAAATTCCATAAATATTTCAGAAGATTTGAAAAGCAATTTAAGCTGTATGACATAATATTACTAAAATTGCAAGTAAATTAATACATGAGTGAAGTAGTTTATCAACTTTTTTTTAAATGCATATTTATATTACTCAGTTGTCCTAGAACTGAATGGTATTATGGGGCACTGAGACTGCATTTGTACTAGTAAAGCATTAAAATCCGCTTTCCTGTTTAATGTGCATTTGATTAACTAGACCAATAATAATCCGGCAAACTTCATAACAATCAAAACTTATGATGCATTTATCCACTTCCTGCGGAATATAAAATTTTATGTATATGGGGCATTCTGGATCTCGTAACATAACATCAAATGTCGCATGCAACTAAAATGCCAGACAAGGAGTAAAACTGCAGCGATAGTCATTAAATTGAAGTTCGAGCCGAGCTGCCAATCCTTGTCGGGCATGGAAGTAGAGACAATTGAAATGTAAGTAAAATACGCGAATGTATACTCGTAGACCATATACTTGTACATTGTACATACTATAGCTGCATGGTATTTCTTTTCGTTTTTTTATTTAGATGCCTCGGTAGCTTTGACAATGATTTATTGCAGATATACCACTTCATCAATTATAATAAAGGAATTCTTGTTTTGACATAACTCGATTTAATTCCGTGAAATATTTTATGACGAATGTTCGATATTCATTTAATTTTAGTATTGTTTGCTTTAGTTGTTGAGATTCCCATTACCGTCCTTAAACTACCAATTATCGAATTGTAATCATTTGATATCCCGATGCCATTCGCTTGCCTTATTGGCATAATTTAAACTTTTTATATATACAAGAAAATTATACATATTTACTATATCCTTTCATACCCTGTTTATCATTATGTAAGTATTTTTAACGATCATATTACAACTTGCCTCAGACTTATTCAAATATCTTAGACGTTCTGACTAACACTCATGCTGCGGAATTTGGCATATTCTTATTAATTACCATTTTAAGTAATTAAGCCCGAAAATTTAATATTTCGGTCAGTTAATTCACATTAATTGTTTTCCCCACATGGTACAAATATCTAAAGTTGTCCCTAGAAAAGTAAAAAAATGAATACACAGCAACATTAATTTTTATTTAAAAGTACATAAATTGTATATCATGTAATTTTTAAAGGCAGATATTTGGCTATTTCCCCTACATCCAAGATTAAACAGTTATTTTAGATTCATACTTTCAGCTGCTTATTTCTCCACATTTTTTGACACATTTGCTTGGGAAACAGATTTCTTACATGAATCCGAATTGCATACCTTCCGAGCTGTCGATACTTCCTTAGAATTTGAATCGTCCATATCTTCCAAGTCATCAAAATTGGGATGGGGATTTTCGTCAATTGAATCGCTGCTAGAAAGTGATATGCTGCTTTTGTCTGATAAAATGTCCCCCTCTGAATTTAAGTCAACGAAACCCTCCAAATCATCTGCATGCGATGAGGCATAAAAGTGATCGTTATGATGCATTATTGAGCCAGAGTTTATCAATGAAAGAAGAATATCTTTTAGCTGAGCTGCCACTTGCTTGCGAGTTGCCTGATCGTCCGTGGAATCACAAAAATCCAACAGCAGACTTTTATATGATACTGGTTCGATTTTATCACGAAGATACTGCACCACTTGTTCTTCATTTAGATTGTTGTCCATTGTAAAAAATTAGAAAAAAAAAACTTTATTTTTGCTAAAAATATATATATTTCTACTACAAATGTTAGAATGATACTGAAATTTCATCTGTAAACTTGATATAATACGAGCCGGTGTTGTTTGATTTGTTTCACAAGGGGCTCTCAGTTGAGATAAAATCCTTAATAAAACAATATTTAGAAAATAAAATTCAAGCTATCAGTTAAAATTAAAATATACAAAAAAAGTCCTTTTGTGATTTTTAGACAAAAACAATCATAACTAAACAAATGATAAACAAGAAACTAATCTAACGAAACCAAACTGAATCTCAACCACAGTATGCTTCCTTGCAGCCAATTACTTCCTCCATGTGGTGCACCAACAATTCAATCCAAACACACACCCACACAAGCACCAAAAACGTAAAGTTTCGCGTAATTTATTTTCTACCTCTTGTTATCGACTGACGAATGAGGTGATAATAAGCCTTAAGCATTTCACACATTTTGTTGTCAAGGATAACAATTCAAACTAAACGATGTCTACATGTTACTTGTGGTAATTAATTGGAAAATGTCTGAATTTGGTATTCAATAAAATATATTTCATAATACCATTAAGAAAGCATGTCAAATCAGTGATATATAATTATTTAAATAATTTGATTTATTATGTTTTATACAAAGAATTTAATCAAAATATGAGAAAAAAAATAAAATGTACTTTAAGATTTTACTTTATCAATAGACAATACATATAAAGGTATAATTTAATACCAAAATTTTTAATCATTTATAATTGCTTGCAAAACTGGTTGCCGGTCTTAATCGTAACTGAAACACAATCAGCAAATATTTCCCTCCAGCTATTGGCGTTAATATTTCAAAATTCTGTGTGCACATTTTCAGGTATTCAAGGCTCTTTTGCGATGAAACAAGGGTGAAATGTTGTTGTCCTAGTAGCAGCATTGAAGAAAAAATAAAAATTAATAACTTGGCTGCTTTATATGCTCAAACTACACCTGAAGGTATTTCATAAACAAGCTCTTCTCACATACTATTACAGCTCTTAAAAGGGTGAAGGGCGGGCCATAAATTTACATGGAAACTCTTAGTTGGGCTTAATGGAAATGGCGCATTTGATGAAAATGGTCTCAAATGCAAGTTATTGGTCTAGTACTTGTAGCTCAAAAACTTATACTGGATTCATTATGAATTATTGTAGCTGCTTCTATATATATTATTGTTCTTAATTTATAAAAGCTTCAACCAGCTCTGGCTTGAATTTAAATATGAGTTAGTGAGTTATAGGTATTTCTCTGCTATTTTTTTTTTCTAGATGGGCCACGTTGCATCTATTTGCTGGACTGTCAACTTCAATTGTATATCACAAATCTCTCATTGGTGGCTACAAGAGTCCAATTTATATTATTATGCTATATATTTGGTTTGCATTGGTTTGTTATTTATTTATATTATATTATTATGTTAAGTACTGATCACCTTTTGGTCAGTTACAAGGAACTTTGAGCTCAAACTTTTCAAGTCATTTCACGAGGTTACGCATTTATTTTTTCCATTAAAAACTAAAGTTAACTTTATATATTTGATTTCAATTTCTCTTAATACATATTTAATTTTATGTTTGCAAGATTTATAATTTCAATTACAGATTCAGATTCTAATTCAAATTAAAGCTGCTCTCCATTTTGATATAAAACAAAATCATGCAACTTTTAAACAGAAGAAGAATTAAATCTAGTACTTTCTAAAACCAAAAAAAAATACACCACAAGTGTCAAAAGTGCTTTTTCAAGGTTATTAATCAAAAGCCAAAAGCAATTTTTCAGCAATGACATTAACTTGATTGATTTACCACGGCCAGCATGAAATGAACTGTTAAACAAATTAAGCAAAGTTCAATCAAACCGCAAATACCCAAATAAATTATTTCTCCTCATGTAATTTTGACAGATTTTTGACTGATTAGTGGGATTTTCAGTTATAGGCTTCAAATTTTAAGTAATATCTAACTTGAGCGACATAGAAATTAAGATTTGCATAGATATTTAATGATGCCATTTTTTATCAACAATGGGTGAAAAAGTAAGTGTAAATTTGCCGAAGTCCTTGCAAGGATAAGGGTAATCTGTAAGTTTTTCCATTTAAAGATATTTTCTTTTATTTAGGCTTATTTATAAATTATTTTGTATACCATGTCTAATATTAGCTATTTTCAATAGTATTACTCAAAATTAATCTGATTATATTAAATAAATTTAGTTACATTCACCATTTTATAACACAATTGATAACTTCCTTAAAACATGATTTATTACGTTCTAATACTTTAACAAAGCTTAGTACTTTTAGAATTTTGTCATATCTACATTTATGTACACATTTACATTCATGTCAATGACAAATGTTCTTCATCGCCAGGTTGAGTATAAATATGATGCAGCTCTTTTATTAACTTGACCGACTTTGATTCTGATGAGCATCCAAAGAATACGTGTATGACAACAGGAATACGCGGAGCCCGTGATTTAATTAATTTATCAGCTTTCTTAAAAGCAACGGCAGTGTATTAATAACTCAGGATTAACACTTCATTTCGTACCTAATTGATTTACAAGCATGGTAAATATCAATTTACTTATAACTTTTCTATGCTTCTCTCAAAGTGAAAATAAATAGATGTATTTGCAGCCTGAGCATGAGCACGAGCAAACAGAGCGTAAACTTTTCTCATAAATAAACTCGATACACATCATAAAATGATTTATTAAATTGACAATACCAAATTGGATTATTGGATTTAGACAGAAAAAGGTGCTCCTTCTGTTCGTAATCTACTTACCTTTGATGTAACTGAATACAAAGTAAACGGATGAAAGATAAGTTTGAATTTATATTCATCAAAGTGTGCATTTTATTTTTGTACAAAGAAAATAATTAAAATGCAATTAGCAAACCTTTTGTTTTAACTGTGAAGTATAAATAGAAATATGACTGGATTCAATTATGAGGAATGGAAATTCATTGAGGGTTTTCCATTGAAGAAAAAAACGAAGCAGAGTGGCGCAGTGGAAGCGTGCTGGGCCCATAACCCAGAGGTCCGAGGATCGAAACCTTGCTCTGCTAATTATTCATATATTTTTTGTATAAATTTTAAATATTATGTACATACAAAATTATAAAAAAAATAAATAAAAGAAATAGCAGAGCAAGGTTTCGATCCTCGGACCTCTGGGTTATGGGCCCAGCACGCTTCCACTGCGCCACTCTGCTGCTTGAATTTTGTAATGGGAAAACCTAACACAATTTTTATCTGTCATCATTTTTTCAGTGAATTACCTAGTTCTACTTGACAGCTAAGACATTAAAATGTCTTCAAATATGGTAAACATTTTTACAAGCCTCAAAATCAAATTTAAATGCGCTGCCCAAAGCAAGTTTAAGCCGACTAAATGAAAACTTTTTGAAACACTTAATGAGCATTTATTTGCCCAGCGGCAACTTCAATTTAAGAGGTGCCACAAAGTTTGGCAACCAAGCCGAAAGCGTCTGTCGAATTGGCATCAGATGGATAATTGGATAATTGTTTAGGGCGTGGATGTCCATTAATAAATTTTGAAATTTTGCTTTTATAAAAGAGAATTTAATTTGTAATATGAATTTTTCTTTATAAAATCAGGTTACAATTTTATTGCAGTTGGGGATCCTTATTATTAAATGAGTTCACCTAGTGTGTTCGTAATTATTTATTTGCATCCATGCACACAAATAAAGAAAGTAACACCCAAAAGTTTATCAAGAGAAAAGTAGAATGTAAAAAGTATTTAAGTGCAGTAAGAAAATAAGTTGAAAATACCGCATGAATATTGAAATGCTCTTACCAATTTGCCAGTAATTTGCAGCGAGTTTAAAGAGTTTAAAATTGAAAAATAAACAGAAAACTTTAATCCCACTAATTGGCAAATAAAAAACGAATAATGTAACATTGTAAATTAACAACACGTTTGTTGACACATTTCTTATAAAACCTTAAGATATTTCAACCTAGAACCTCTCCACACACCTAAACTTAAATACTTTAATGCAAAATTTTGCTTGAGCGCAAATGATAAATGTAAAACTTATTTGCGTGTCAGAAAGCAACATTCCATGTCAGTTTTATATTCGTCGCCAACAGGAGCTAGAAAGAGGCCACAATTTCCACAAGGTTCTCTTTTAAGTTTTGTTTATGCCACCCGCCACGAAAACTTATTTACATCAAGTTGTGTAAACTAATTAGCATCGAACTAAGAACTACAAAATGTTGCACAAGAGTAATTGGACACGCTTCCCTAATTTAAATTTTTCATAATAAATATTTAAATTTAAATTTCCTAATATTAAAAACAGAAATTATTTTTTTTTTATATATATGTTAACTTTATTAGATACGAAAGTCTTTGAAAATTTGTGACATAATTTAGAGACGTATTTAAATACAAATGCATGTGCTCTAAATCGACAAAACAAAAAATAAATTAGTTGTCCCGTGCAATAATTGTCAAAAGTTAGTCCACATCTGTTAATGATAACGACATTGTATCAAAACGTTTAATTTTATTCAACTCATGTTAGTAAAAGTAGTGATCAGAACAACAATCAACATCCGTCCTGCTAATTAATCGCTCAAAAGAATATTCAAAGGAAGCTACATGATGTGGCTGTGGTCAACTGATGTTAAGAGCTTTCAATTTTGAAATTAACTATGAATTTTGTTGCAGCTTGTTCATTTTTGCCTTTTGCTCACATCTCTCCTTGGTCAGTTTGTTGGCCAACTTCTCAGCTGTTGACTTCTATTTGGCGATGTCTGCCACTGAAAGTTCGACATGCAATTAATTTTACTAATCTCTGATGCAACTAGGTTGCATTTTCTCGCCTGAAAATGTCGAAAACTCATCGTTAGTGTCCTGTCACCCATTTTCCACACATGCATGGCACAAGCATGGCATCTGTTAGACCAGTTTTACGCCATTCATTAGCATAGAAATTACAAAATACGAGCATTTTGGATACTGGTTGAAGTTGCTTCTACTCTGAAGCAAACTCAGTTTCATTTTTGTTTGAACAGTCTTTTTCGTGCGAGGCAACCGAACAACCACTGAACTAACTACATTAACTTCCATGACAAACTTTGTCACATACATTACAAATACGAGTATGTACCCACAAAGTTGCAATTCCAGTCCAGATATGCGAACATATTGTATTTAGTTGGTGGGCTACTCCAATTTACTGTGGCTAACAAATGACAAAATAATTTACGAGTCTGATGACCATGAACTGAAATAATTGTAAGTGCAAAAATATAATTAAAACATAATTTTTTTACTAAATTATGTAACTGGTTTTACATATGTAGCTAATAAAAAACTTTCTTAAAAAATTATCAACTGATAAACAAATTTGTTTAAAGCAGTAAGCTTTGTCTTTATTTTAGGAAAATAATATTTACAAATACTCAATTCCAAAAATGGAGCAGAACTCGGCCAATGTATGACTTTATCAAGAATGCGCTAATCTCAGTACACGCTCAACCATTTTAATATAACACCAAAGTGCACTTAAACAAAATGCTTGAGGCAATTTCAATTTGTTTCATAAAAAATAATAAGGAACTGGGGAATCATTTTCAAAATTTTAATACGCAATGTATTGTTGATGATTTTTTCTGGGAATATTTTGTTCTAGTGAGTAATATGGCGTCACCATGACATTAAAGTCTATGAATATGAGAGTAATATAATTTGCTATTGCATTTATTTCCCCCAAGATGGTAGTTTATTTTTAAGCATTTTTTGGTAGTTAAGATGTGTATTTCTATTTATTACTTTCATTTGTCTGTATTTATTTTGGGTCTAATTAGAATTTGCACTGATTGCAGAGTGTAACCCGGTCCATGCCATTCATCCCAATATATGCCATATTCAGAATTATCATAATAATCATCCTGCTTAGAGTATTGACCGTTTAGGTTACTATAAGTAAAAGAAAAGATGATAAGTAAATAAGAACCATAGAGTTGGATTTGATTTCATTTGATAACGAACCTTAAACCACAATTGTTGTACCACCAACCACCCAAGCAAGTCTGGGCACAGTTAAATTCGCTTACATCATTGTCCCTGTCTAAGGTGCTGAACTTTTGATGCTCATTATCGCGCATTGAATCACCAGCGGTGCCAGAGTAATCGCCCAATTCTCTCAGAGTATATTGCTCGCTCTCGCCATCAACAATGATGTTATCATAATGTGCATAGCTGGTCTCGTTGCTAAAATCTGTCATGTAAATGTAGAGCTCGTGTGGCCTTGCAGACGTCATGCGGTGTAACTTCTCTAAGCCAATGAAAAACTCTCCACTCAAATTACCAAATCCCTCTTTATATTCCAGCCAATTTCGATTGAATTGAACGCTTCCATCTATTCTACGTTGTACAACAGTCCATCCGGGGCCAGATAATCGAGATTCACAGGGGACTGCGAAGGGTTCACCTTCATCAACTCTTATTAAATGGACATCAGTAGACTCTCCGATTGGAAGGCAGCTGTTTTCTTCAATAGCAGTTGATGTACTTGTTGTGAGATCTTCAAGATTTTTAAATTTGTCGTTTATGTCCTTTGCTTTGGTTTCCATATGAAAGATTATTTGGGATTTTACTTGCAGATCTTCCTTTAAATGTTCGATCTGTTTAGCTTGCTCATTAATTATTGTTGTGTAGGCAGCTATAATCTCTAGACCCTCTTGTACTTGACGATCTTTTTCATCCAAGCTGGTGGTTGCTGTATCCACTTTGTTCTGTAGATCCGCGATTTGTTCTGCATAAATCTTGTTCAGTCCTTCAAACGCCGAGTTGTGAGCACGACACTTTGATAGTTCAACGTTAACGTGGCTTATGGTATCTTGGATTCCATTTTCATCTTGTATTATAATGGCTTCTCTTAATTTAGTTTTATATGTTGCTTGTAACTTCTCAAGATCACTATATGAGTTCTTAAGCTCCATTTGTAATCGAAATATTTCCAATAAATCTGCCTGAGCATTTATTAAATGAAATATTGCAATAAATACTAAAACACATACGGCTATTTTCATTTTCTTATTTTTTTTGTTGTTCACTATTGTATGACAACCGATGTTCAGATCGCGCAAGAGAGAACTAAATACTATTCAGCAATGCTCAATTATTTAAAAGACAACAAAATAACACATTGTTTGAAATACAATTTTATATACAAATACGTATTTATATGTATAAAACAATTCTCATGTGGTTGTTTTTGTTCTCTTGCCGCAGATAAGAAACTTCGGAACGAGAGACTTAAGACATTGAAGCACACTTTCATAGAACCTAGTTCAAATGTCAAGTGTTATCAGGGATCACTTAATATATTTACAATAAATTAATTAAGGTGTAATTTGCAATTACTTCTGTTTTGATTGATTTAACAATTAAAGTACTTGAATTGTTGTTAATTGTTTATTGCTTCTATTAATACCATTCATAGGTATATATATTATTTCAATTACATAAATAGTTAATTAACATCTTTTAATTAAAATTAGTAGATAATTAATCTGAAAAATAATGCAGGTCAAAATCTGAATACGCATTTTTAGGGGATTTTAATCATAATTATAAAATCGGAATAACCTGCTTTAAACAGTACATTTTACATTATAAATAAGTACATTTAATAGGGTCACCGTGTCATTGAAGGGTCTATCTTATCACTGTTCTATTTAAGTGACAATCTGAATGCTTAAGTGCTACAAATACTTATATTGATATATTGACAAACATCAAATGAAATAATGAAGAAGAATTTTTTAGCATACAGATACAAAAAAGACCAAATATATTTACCGATAACTAATTCACCTTGGAATCTGGTTAACTGCTCGTAGTAATAAGATAAAACTTTATATTGTCAGTTCAATATCATTGCAATATTTGAGTAAGTGCTGAATTAAAATGGCATTACTGCAAAAATTTCATAGCCATACTTTAAAGCCTTAAACCTTGCCAATGACAATGAGGGAATATTAAGTTTCCAACTGTGACAGAGCTTATAAATTTGAATCTTAGTACGAATCCGTGGAATTGTCAAGGAGTAATGGTGGTAAGAGTAAAGTTTATACTCAGATTCATTCTTAAGGCAAATCTACTTGGCTATATAATACCCGCATAAGTTGCCCCTGACATAATTTGCGTATGAGTTATTTGATGTTTATTTTGGAAATGATTACCCTCTTGTGAATTCCCAGTATCACAACAATGCAAAAGGAGAATGTTTAATGGCTGTGATATAAGTTTATCTGCATATAGTGAAGACATATTCGGTGTGTAGACTCAGTCTACTGAAACTGTCTTTAACATATGCCAAGGACATTCCGCCAATAGTTTCACAATTAAATCATTTACACATTTGTCGCCAACCTCCGTTTTCTGCATTCACTTAAATATTTGGTATAAAAATACTTTTCAAAGTTTCAGTTGACAAAAACAAACTTCTAACAAATTCAAATTCAGCTACATTTTTCTAACACATTTTTTAATGTTGATTCAAATTATTTTTTTCGGATATTTCTCGTTTTGATTCGTCAACAATCGAAATAACAAAATGTGTTGACATTGCCTTTTGCTGCGGTTAACAGAAATTTTTACTTTTATTTTAACTTTTTTATTTGAATCGGCACCCTTTCAGCGTGTTTGCATATTTAAATCAACATAACCAACAGAAATAGGCAACTCTTGAATTGCTTTTCCGCTCCGCATTGAGGACAAAGGCGGTATGAAATTCAGCCATTTATAGAGTGCCTCTTGGCGTTTGCCTTGCATGCATTTTTTTATACTCTACAAATATGACCACGGACTACTGATGACCACCAAACGTTTTAAAGATAGAGTACCACCAATTAGTAGATTTTATGAGTCCAAGTACCGACATGTTTACATAGTCAACCCCTCTTAAAGCACTCGACATCACTTTAAACGAAAAAAAAAACACATGGGAAATTGACTTAATGAGTGTCAGTACTAAAATACAAAAAATTTTAAAAGCTGTCAATAAGGATACGTAAGAAGGTATATCCGATGATATATCATGCTTAACACTTTATATGGCCGTGATGCATATCCGCAACATACCGATTTTAGTTATATATCTCGGAACTTGGAATAAAAATGTTCAATATTTTAATTTAGTGTGTATCTAAAACATGCATATTATTTAATTTTTGTCCATTGGTTTTATATTAAAATGTTTTTCACACTATAAAATCACTTTTCCCACAACTTTTGTAATTTTTTTTAAATTGAGCAGCTTTAAATTTTTATGTTGTAAACTTCATTATTAATTTTTTTTATTTATTTAAGAAAAAATAATTATTTTATTAAATAATTTTAAAACTTTGTATTTTTAATTTTTGATATTTAGTCAACATGATACAAATTTTATAATATTAACATGAGAACTATATTAAATAAAAAATGAAAAAGTTTTGATGCTCAAAAAAAAAAATTAATCAAGAAATTCAAAAAACTAAATTTTAAAAAGAATTGTATTTTTTAATTTTAATTTTCTATTTAAAAAAAATAACAGTATCAAAATCGGAGAGCTTGCCATACAAAGGGTTAATCGAATCAATGCAGTGACTTTCACTTTAGTGTTAGAAATTACATAAAGTATTATTTTAGAATGAATTTGCTCAAAATTTAGAGGATAATATTATCAAATTGCATAACACAAAGGGCTTTCCAGGCCAACAGTGGCATAAACTGCGCAATGATCCGTTGCATTCAGCTTTCATTTATATACTACGTACGTATCGCCATTTCCGGCTACATATAATACGTTTTCTGCTCCAGCAAGTTGGTAAATTAATTTAAATGTTCGTAACCAGTCTGGCAGCAGCATTGGACCACTGCAAACTTGTCAATAGAGTGGAACATCCTGTATCCGGTTTTCTAAAAGATATCCAACACCAATTAAATTATTATTTTTTATTTGGACAAAGGTGTTCAACAAAGGTGATTAGCATAGAATGACGATTGTGGGTACTGATTTATATACAATCAAATTTATCACCATTGAAATAAGTATTTTTCTTATATTTGCGAAATAGCATCAACTCTGCTATTGATGTGAATAAATTTCCTTAGTTATTTGAACGAACGAAAAATTTGAGGGAAGTTCAAAAGCCAACTTATTTATTCATAAGAACGTCCTAATCATTCAAGTTTAACTTTCTTTACTAAGTATATATATATATATATATGAATTCATCTGTGAATAAAAAAGAATTAGTACTTTGGTACAGCGTTATTTTAAATGGGGTCGAAACAAATACTTCCTGATTTGCAATGTCAAAAGGAATTGACTTATTTTGGTCCTGGGTTTTCCCTGGGGATAAATACATACCAAAATTGAACGTATCAAGTCTGCAAAACAAAGAATATGTTTGTTATCAATTGCTAAAAAAAAAAAAGCAAAAAATAATCACTCTCCCTTGGGGTCGAACTTCAAACATACATTAAAATGTTTTTCTTTATTTAATGAAATTTCAAAATTAAAATTATTAATTTGTTGCAATTACTATTGAATTTTGATAATTAAACTTAAAACGCGTTCAAATTTATACTTATTCAGTATTTATTAATTGCCAGATGATCTGGTATATTTTTGGTATACAATTTAACGACGTTACTCCTCATAGCAATTTGCTCCTCACTTAACATCTGTAAACGCGCGCAGCTTGCAATTTAACAGTGGTAAAAACTGTTAAATTTAACAGTGAATTTAAAAATTAGTTGAAGAATTTTCAAATTGCCTTAAAAAGTTAATTAATTGTTATTGAAAGAGAATTTACAATTCGAAATTCAATAAAAATATGGTAAGAATTTTATAAAAGGTTTGAAGTTCGTCCGCCTGCGGGAAGAGAAGTTACAAAACATAAACTGAAAAAAAAACATGAAAAAATCTAGAAAATTCCAACAAAAATTATTCAAAAATTTAAAAAATTTATTACAATTATCAAAATGCAAATAACTGTCAGAAGACAAGCGAAGCATCCGAAAAATAGTTTTGATTGTTTTGTTCATCCGAAAAATAGTTTTGATTGTTTTGTTCATCCGAAAAATAGTTTAAAGTTTATTTAATACCTAATTGACATTTTTATTTAAGTTTTTTAAAGTTGTTGCAGTTGTAACTTAATAGATATTAAATTAATCTACAGTACACTTACAAGTTTGATAATAAAAGATTTTTTTTCGCATTTATTTAATGATGTGTATTTTATTTATCAAAAACTGGGCATTTGTTTTCTTAGTAATTCAGCTGTAATCCCTTCAATCATCAATCAACATGAAACTTTTTTACAATTACATATCAAGGCAGTGGATTAATATAGTAGAGTTGGCATCGATATCGGCTTCATTATATTATTAAAATGTAATTTTGATTGTTTTGTTCGTTTTGTACGATATTAGATTAGATTTAATTAGCATTTATGATCTCGACTCGGAAATAACACTGCTCAATGATCATCATCATCAAAGATATAATAAGAGAGAGGATTTGAGTTATTTGTGGTGTGTTTGGTGATTTGATTTGGTTGTGTTAACGGATAGTGATAGCAACTTAGACTTAATAATTATTTAACTGCTACTTAGTATGTAAACTGAACTGGCATCTAAGGAGCATGGGTGTCGTCGCGTGGATACCGACGGTATTGAGGCCTTCCAACGTTTTGGTGTTGATTACGGTACTGGGACTGACGGTTGTAGTTACCCGGTGGAGGCTGAGGTTGTGGCTGTGCCTGACGGAACGTTGGTTGTCCTTGACGGAATTCCCCGCCCTGATAGCCAGTCGACCAGCTTGAGTGGGAAGGCGATTGCGATCTCCCTCCTGACGACCATGAGCTTGAGCTTGAGCCGCCACCAGGGCCTTGGCTTAATCCGCCTTGCCCATAGTTAGATCCTTGTCCATAACTGGAGCCTTGTCCATTATTGGAGCCTTGCCCATAGTTGGGACCCTGTCCATAACCAGAGCCTTGACCATTATGAGAGCCTTGCCCATAGTTAGAACCGGATCCGGTGTTGAAACGCGAGCCAGAGCCGGATCCAGAAATAGAGCCAGAGCTGTACGATGAAGAAGAGCGCTGGCGCGTGATGAAGCTATTGCCCCGACGACGGCACACGGTGCATCTGAAAATGGCACCATGGTAATGGCATGTGGATTAGGTGATTGACGTGGCTAACTCACCTGCTAATCTTGCTAGTTTGATCTGCCTTGAGGGTTTGCTGGCGCGGTTGGATAAACTGATCCTGCTCCTCGATTACAGCCAGCCAAAATGACGCCAAAGCATCGTAGTAATTGCAACGTCCATGTCCGTGGCATTCGATTACGGGATTGGCACGGAACTCCTCCAGACAAGAGCCAGGCGAGACAAGATTTTGGCCAACGCCACCCGTATTATCCAATGTGGTCTGACAGAGAGAATGCATTCAATGGAAATTTAGGTAATTTAGCAAAACATGCTTACCATATAATAACTAAAGCCAGTCCACATTTCCTCCCAGCCACCAGGGCAATCCGGAATGGACATGGACTGGGAGTGCAGTGCAATAATTTTCGTTGTTGTTTCGCACACGACGCAACTGTATAAAAGTAATAACAATTATTGTATAGTGCATAAGAGTAGTAAATTGATCTTACCGAGAAATGTACTTGATGAGATCCCTGGATTGAATGGGAACCATAGTCATGGGCATTGGCTCGGCAGTGGAAAGCCAGAGACTGTCGTCATTATTTTGGGCATAGTTGCAGACGTTGTTGAAGTCGCAGAACATATATGGCATTGTGGTAAATCGCATGAGGCACGAACCGGATTGTCCAAGATCTTGACCGATGGCACGACTGCTGGCAACATTGCCGGATAGCGAATAGCCTTCCCACAGCTTGTTCGTATTTGCCGGGCACTCAGGAATCCTCACCGATTGCGAGTGACGGGTGAATATGAATCCACGACTTTTGGGTGGTGGTGGTGGTGGGGCTGGATCACCAGGGGAACCGGGCGCTCCACGCAATCCCACTTGTCCTGTCAAACCAATCTCACCCATGTCACCACTTTGTCCCTGGATACCATCCGGACCTTGGATGCCTACCTCGCCAACATCGCCTCGATAGCCCATTACACCACGCATTCCCACGGCGCCATCATAACCAGGAGTACCTTGGTCGCCTTGTTGTCCCTTGAATCCATCAAGGCCAGGCTCACCACGGTCGCCAGGACGCGCATACGTGTAAGAATAGGTTACACCAGCTTCACCCTTTTCACCGGCAAGACCGTCAATGCCATTATAACCGCTCCAACCGGCATCACCGGTGGGACCTCGTGGTCCACGCGGTCCAATAAAGCCAGTGCGACCAGGACGTCCGCTGAAGCCTTGTTCGCCCCTAGCACCATCTACACCAAGTTCACCCTGTTCGCCTCTTTCACCAATGTCACCGTCTCTGCCTCTAATGGCAAAGCCAACTTCACCCCGTTCGCCTTGCTGTCCGTTGTTGCCTCGTTCACCCTTGATTCCCATTAGGCCGTGCAAGCCATTGCGGCCAGGTGGTCCTTGATAGCCTTGATCACCTGTTACACCGGGTGGTCCTTCGCGAACGGGACCTTCAGGACCGATTTCACCGTTGAATCCATATTCACCTTGCTCACCGGGTGCGCCCTTCTGGCCAAAACGACCTGGACGTCCAGTTAGACCATCATAGCCCATGTCGCCTTCCTCGCCTCGCTCAGCGACTAACCGAGGTCCTGGTAGACCACGTAGACCCTTGTCTCCATGAATACCCTTAATTCCAGGCAAGCCATCATATCCTGGCTGACCACCAAAACCAATATCGCCACTTTCTCCACGAACTCCTCGGTAGCCCATAGATCCCACCTCACCGGGCATTCCACGTAAGCCTTCCTCGCCTGGCAATCCAGGAGTTCCTGGCTCTCCACGACTCTCGCGCATGTCCGAGTAAAATATTTGACCAACATCGCCGATCTCACCAGCATCACCTTCTTCTCCTTGTATGCCATCTGAACCATATTCACCAGGAACTCCCTCGTCGCCCTGCATTCCATGTGCGCCTGGATACCCAACGTCACCGATATCTCCAAACTCACCGGTTGATCCCATTGGTCCAATTTCACCGGCTACTCCCTTCGCGCCTACATTTCCGTTGCGACCAGGAAAGCCGGGTATTCCGTCAATGCCCTGATCCCCTATCATTCCAGAATTTCCATATAATCCAAAGTCTCCTAGTGCACCCTTCAGGCCATTTAAGCCGGGCATCCCATTGCGACCGGGTATACCAGCTGCACCCTTAATACCCTGTATACCATCAGAAGCGGGCAATGAGTCTCCTGTTTCACCACGTTCACCTTTAAAACCAGGTGCTCCATCATATCCAGGTGGACCTTGCCAGCCAGCATCGCCGCCATCGCCTTTAATGCCACTGTACGCAGATACACCTTTGATACCAGGTCGTCCGGGCACACCTTGATCACCTTGCTGGCCCTTTACGCCAGGTCTGCCAGACGCACCTGAGTAACCGAACTGACCCATCTCACCGGCAATACCTGTTAGGACAAACTTCATTGTTAGCATTTTATAAATTCAAAGTGAATGTCAAATGTTAACCTTTAGGTCCAAAATCGCCGGTCGCTCCACGTTGACCCATGTCACCAGTTTTTCCAGAAATTCCAATGTCACCGCGATCCCCTTGCTCTCCGGGAATACCTGGTAGACCTGCGATGCCTTGTTCACCGGGAAAGCCCGATGGTCCTGCGTCGCCAACTCTTCCAGTGCGACCAGAGAATCCAATGCTGCCCTTAGCGCCGTTCTGTCCAAATTGTCCAGGATAACCGACTTCACCCTTCTGTCCTTTAACACCGTGAAGAGCTATGCTGCCAGGCCGACCGGGCTCGCCTTGTCGACCGGGACGTCCAACAACTATGTCACCACGTTGTCCCTTGTTACCAGGAAGTCCTTTCAGTCCCCAAAGACCCTCATCACCTGTAGTGCCCTTGAATCCTTTTGGTCCTGGTCGTCCCTTAGGGCCAGGGTAACCAATGAAACCCTTGTCCCCGAGTATACCTTTTATGCCTGGTCGACCAGGAACACCAATTTCGCCAGACAAATTGGCTTGTCCCGCGTCACCACGTTGTCCTTTGTAGCCAGAAACGCCAGGCAAACCGGGCTCACCATCTCTACCGGGTTTACCAGGAAGGCCATGTAGTCCATATTCACCATTTTCTCCCTTGTATCCTTTGGCACCGGTAGGTCCCGTAAAAACTTCTCCAGGCATACCTATTGGGCCAGTTTCACCTTTTAGTCCGGGCTCGCCCCTCTCACCTTTCTGTCCGCGAAAGCCGGGTACGCCATCAAAACCAGCAACACCAGGTTCTCCTCGGTTTAGAATTATTTCACCAGGGTGAGGCTCACCCTTGTCACCCTTAGTGCCAATGCTACCCTCATCGCCACGTTCACCCCTGAAAGATATAAGTTGCATTGCTAAATCTTGTATTTGGATTCTAAACATTATTGACTTGAAGTCTCACTTCTTTCCATTGTAGCCAGGTTCACCGGTTAGATAAAATTTAGGTTGGCTATGAGGAGCACCTGGTTTTCCATCGCGACCATCAACACCTGGAGCTCCATCTAGACCTGGTCGTCCTGCGTCACCAATGTCTCCACGCATACCAGGTTCGCCTTTAAGCCCTACAGCGCCGTCCCAACCATTTTGACCACGTTCACCTTGGGCCCCTTGCTCGCCGCGTCGTCCATTATCACCGTAATCACCCATTTCCTCTTTGCTCAAGCTGCCGATATAATCAATTGTACCAGGAGGACCTTGTTTACCGGTGCGACCCGTCTCACCGGGAATTCCAGCTGAGCCTCTTATTCCTTTGTGACCACGAGAGCCTGGGTTACCCTGAGTTCCCTTAAGTCCCCGAGCGCCATTCATACCAGCCATGCCACGTTGGCCGTGCTCGCCTGGATAACCAGCATCGCCCATCAATCCTTTAATGCCACGAGGTCCGGCATGGCAGATTCCACAGTTCTCACCTCTTATACCCTTGTCACCAGGCAATCCTCGGAACCCAGGGCGACCATCAATGCCAGGCCTTCCGCGTCTGCCGGGTGGGCCTTGGGAACCTACGGGTCCAACAATATTGAGACCCTCACCGGGCATACCTTTGTCACCAGTCAAGCCGACCTCTCCACGATCACCACGATAGCCATCAGAGCCAGGAACTCCATGCTGGCCAGCCTGTCCTTTTGCTCCAAACAGATTAAGGCCGGGATCGCCAGGATAACCGTCGCGACCCAGGGGTCCAGCTTCGCCAGGTGGACCTTGTTCGCCAGGAGGTCCCATCAAACCGTAGTCTCCATCTTCACCTTTCTCGCTGCGTCCAGGTGGTCCACGGTTGCCACTAAGGCCCTGATCTCCGGGTGGGCCTGGTGACCCTTGGGGGCCGCGACGTCCTTGCTTGCCAGGAATGCCATTTAAACCAGGTGGACCATTAGGACCAATATCACCCTGCGGTCCAATGGGACCGGGTAATGACTTGTCCAAACTGGGATCATAAACACCAGGCGGTCCAAAGGGACCCTGAGCGCCGGGCATACCATCAAAGCCATCTTCTCCATGCTCACCGGGTCTGCCATCTTCACCGTCTTCACCATCATAGCCTGGAGCACCTTTCATACCCTTCTCACCAGGACCTCCTGGACCACCATCACGTCCAGGCTTTCCACGTTCGCCGCGTGATCCAATATCTCCGCGGACACCAGGTAATCCATCGCGTCCGAGCTGTCCTGGCTCGCCGTAAATGCCGGGCGGACCCATGGCACCGAGCTCGCCAGCGTATCCCTTGTAGCCCTTTAGGGTCTCATCATAAGTTAAGGCGCCAGGTTCACCTTCGCCAGGCTCACCCTTTTCGCCTACAACGCCCTGTAGTATCGGATAACTCTCCGGAACACCCATTTCACCTTTGTATCCTTGGGGGCCCTCTTCACCTTTCTCACCCTGTATGCCAGCGAAACCGATGTCACCCTTAATACCAGAAACGCCTCGATATCCCTGGACTCCATCAGTGCCATTACGTCCACGCTCGCCAATACTACCCTTGGTGCCCTTGGAATTAATGCCACCTTCGCCAGCATCACCCATTGCTCCAGGTAAACCGGGCTTACCCATAGGACCACGTACACCATTCACACCAGGTTGACCAGGGTTGCCCTGTGGTCCTGGACGGCCATCGCAGCCATCAATGCCACGTGGTCCAGATGTACCGTCCTCACCAGGGAAGCCCTGCATTTGTTGTAAGAAATATATAACTATATTCCATATTATCTAACTATTATACATACGCGTGGTCCTGGAAAACCATTCTCTCCTTGCAGTCCAGCATCACCCTAAGACATATATATAAGCATTGTAAGCATTGCTTGAAATCGACAGACACTTACCCGATGTCCCTTTTCGCCCTGTTCGCCGTATTCTCCGAAATCGCCTTTCTCGCCCAAATATCCTGGCGGTCCAAATGGCCCAAGGTCGCCGGGTGAACCCTCGCGGCCGGGCACACCAGGACCTCCAATGGCGCCAATGCGTCCTTTAATGCCCTTGCAGTCGCACAGCGTTGTATTGCAGTCCTGAAATTGTCAGTTCAAAATTAAAGTTTATATTTAGCAAGAGAGCAAAGCACAAATTTCAATCTGAAATGCGTTTCAAACGAGAACGATTCTTGATTGCTATTTATTAGCACTTTGATTCGATATCAATTGAAGTCTATAGAAATACGATATCAACTGATTGTCCTACATCAAATTTAAAACAACGTTTACACACTATATGACGTCAGAAGAATAAGCTGTAGACGAAAACTCGATTAAGGAAAATGAAATGAAGCCCAAAGACTTTTCCTTTAATAACGCATGAAAATAACTCATCTATTCTATCTATTTTAGAAATAAATAAAATAATATTTAATGTTCTACACAAATTGGAACATTTAAATTTATTCAATCAAACATATTTGAGAGGCTATGAGATTTGATAAACCTTAGCTAAATACCGTATTAAATGGTGTATTTTATTTTTAGACCTAGTTTGAATTAGGAACAGCAGCGAGTACAATCATAATATTGCAACGAAATTGTTCAGTTAATGTCTGATTTTCTTATGCTTGATGCACTTTAGATATTTTCTCGTTTTAGACATTAGTCATAACAAAAACAATAACAAGATGTTGCGGGTGCAAATTCGTATGGAACTTGTGGCAAGTGCGGCATGTTTGCAATACAACTCGTTGTTGCAACGCAGCCAAGCCACGCAACTTAAATTTTTGCTTTAATTGCACTATTTCCGTTGCAATGAGATAATCTTCTATATATTTTTTCCATTCCATTGTTCTCTCTAAGCATCCACACTTACAGCTGCCTCAACAATTGCCATAGCAATTTTTCCGAGTGCATAAAACACACTCATTGATGCGGTCACCGGAGCGGACCATTCGGACCCAGAATATATATAATGTTCAGAACAACTGATAAATCTATTGGCTTATCCATTTGATATGAATTTTTAAAACTATTTTTGATAAGTTCCAAATTTTTGTAAACTACTTATTAATCTAACACGGCTAACTGTTTTGACATAAATTCTATTATATCGTATATCCCATCTCAAGGTCACAGTTCAAAATGAGAACAATGTGACATTATGAAATCTTTACTGTCTAAAAAATATAACTAAGATTATAAAAATTCAATAGAATCTTAGAATTATTTTTTACGAAATCAAGCTCATATATATTTACAAATACATCGTACGGTTTTAAGATAATAATTATAATCAATGCTTTTAAACTTAAAAATAATTATAAATTTCTTTTCACAAATTACAAAATGTTGTGGTATTCCCTCTTTCCGATGAATAAACTCTATAACAAAAATAAAATTAAATATATTAAGTACGTAATTAAAGTCATGTTGAAGCTATTATGATCCTAAATGATTTCAAATTGCAATGCATAAAAACCCATATTGTAAAGCATGCACTTGAAGTGGTCATTAAATAAACGTTTTATTCGTAAATTTTTAAAACTGACCGAATTGATCTGCACTTGCAGTGAATGAAAGTTGTTCCTCATTGCCCCAGTTTCCGTTGTTCCCACCCCCTTTCAACTGCTTGGTGACACATGTACCGTTAAAAAGAGTTTATAAACATCCTTAATTTGTTTTGTATTGCGAACACACACAATTATTAATAGAATTGACATAATTCCATTTAGTTTAAAATCTAAATTTATTGCTCAGATCATTAAAATGACTTTGAGCGTCGTTGAAATCTCACGTCCAGTTTTCTTCAGTTTTTCAGATGAAACAAGAATAAAAAAATATATAAAGAGAGTAGCACACATGTTGCACGCATGTTAAAAGAAAAAAATTAAAAAGAAATAAATTTAATGTTTGCAGACTGGAAAATTAGTGTCAAATATTTGCAAAGAATCCAAAATGGAAAAATTTACTAAATGCAAAATTTACAAAATTGTTTATAATCACAATAAACATGTAGTGCAATTTCTGATGCAGTCGACAGGTTTCCAATCAAAAGTTCAAAGCACCAACAACAAGTTATTTCATAAAACGGGGAATTCCGAGAATATTGAGGGTGTGATGGGTCTTTTGGGGTCTTATAGATCAAACCATCTGTTAACAAAATATGCACATGACGTGTAAACGCAGAATATCAGAACGTAAAACATAAACAATTTATACCAAAAAAAAATGGGGGAAAAAGTGTGTAAACTATTTTCTGGAGCTAAAGAATCATTGCGATGTGTGGTAAACCAGAAAATTTGTTTTCGCTCTGCTTCAATAAAAAGAACTAAACTGAAACAAGTCGAGAAAATACAGACGATGACCAAAAATAAAATTCACAATGCATATGTCAGGTGTATGTTCTATGTGTCTGAGTTTATATATGTGTGTGGGGTGTGGCGTAGTTAGCTCGTATAACAATTGCAATGAGCTTTGCACTTAATTTCTGGAATATGAATGAGGTGTTGTTATACATTTATCTGAACAAATCTGTTTAGGAATACTTTAGAATAGTCTTCTCTATTATCCGATAATCTGCATCCAAACTGATTTGCATTTGCTTCTCACAATATATCCCTGACAAATGTGTAGTACTTGAACATAGAAAAAATAGATGCTTAAATGTTATATTTTTTACTTTTAGACAATGAGTTTACTCAATACATCTTCCAATTATTTATATAACAGGCCCAAGCGACTGACTTAATTTGAAAGGTGCCCTAGAAACCAATGAAAATTGCTCGAAATTAGAGTTGCAAAATGGTAATAAAAGTATTTTATTTAATGCATTCCTTCAATTGAAAAACAACGGCAAACGAAACCCAGGTAAAGCCTTCGAATTTCATTCAATCAATTACCAGAAACAGAAATGAACAAATTTTAAACTCAGTCTTTCGTTTTCCCATTTTTTTGCCAGCAGAAGCGAATGGAAACACGCTTAGAATATGACAGCACAGCAATTTCCTTGAACTTGACACTTGCGAAGCAACACAAATATATGCCATCTAAAATGATATATATACACTCAAACTTATATGCATATATAAATATATACGTATTCCCATATATGGGGTACTCAAACATACTATATCACATTTGGGACAACCGAGTAACAGAGTGTCGCAGACAATGCACCCGGTCGCGATGTTACTTTTTATGTGACAAAAAAAACAACCATATAGAGTGTCTGCCGTTTGTCCCAATTTGATTATTACGACCATAAAATTGCATTGTGCATATATACTATATGTATTATATATTTTACATATATATATATTATAGATAGGTATGTACACAACCGATTTTGTCGACGAGAGACGAGGAGACAGACGTTGGGGGAAAGGTCTCAAAAAAATTGTTTGGGAACTTAAACACAATTCAGGTTTATGGGCACGCGTGTATTATGGCGTCTGTGTGGTTGGGAATTGAGCAATTTAGTTTGACATAGGTACAGGTATAGTTTGCATAACGTGAGATACTTGTAGAAAGTCAATAATAAACGAAAAACAAAAATATTAAATGTGAAGAAAGATAACTAATAAAATAATTATTCAGGAAGCTGTGATATTTAAACGGAAATCTTAACTCTACTTAATCAAAACCAAAGTCCCTGTGTATGTGCTCAAAACACAAATAACATACTATTTTATTAATTATATCTTTGTCAAATATAATTATATTTTAATAGAAATATCTTTGTCTCTTCATCAAGTCTTTTTTGTTTAACGTTCTTTGAAAAATAATATGCCTGCAACGTAAATGCACAATCACATTTATGTGGCGTCTTCTGATTGTCGGTATATATGGTACTTATATTGTCTCTAACATGATCTGTGTCAGTGGCTCACTTGAGCGCATTTACACATGCTAATGTCAATTGTGTTGTAATAGTCCCTCTCTGTTTCTCTTTCTCTCTCTATCTCCATATCTCTCTCTATCTCTCTCTCTCTCTCTCTCACACACACAAGCACATAGCAGGCGATGCAGTTTAAGGTCAAAGTTGGCCTCCCCGCACGAGGCATCGTTGGAGCACTTGCCCATATCCATATCAGAGCGACAATTGGCACACCCACCCACGCAAAATGTAATCCGAAACTTACTATATAGTATATCGTACATATATTCTACATATGTGAGGGTAATGCACGTGTATTTCGCGATCAGTGAGTACATTGGCCTGACTTAGCAGCCTAGGGCGAAGGGGATGATAAAAGAGTGTCTAATGACGATCGACACTGGAATGCACAAGTTGAGTTCCATTGAATATGTAATGTCTGTGATATCCCGAACATATGCTTTATATAGAACGCATAAAATGCAAAGCGCAGCAAAAACTACGAGAATTGAATCAGAATTTGAGAAACAGAGAAAATCAGAGAGAACGAGACATAAAGGGAGAATTCTAGCAGTTGGGATTAAAGTAAGTTAAGTAAGTCGATGTAGTAGTCGAAGCTCATAATCTATATGCTAAGTACAATGTCGTACACAAGATGGCGACTTAGCGGCCCCCGGATGTGGCACAGTCTGTATGGTACACACGTATGTATATAAATTATGACTGATAAGACGCTGACAGCTTTTTCTTGTCTTAGCATTTTAATTAATACATTTTTTTAATTTGCCATTAAATTATAGTCGTACACATAGGCATATAATATATATTTCTTTACATATACATATGCTTATTTATTTCTTCGGAAATTGTTAAAAAAAAAAAGCATTCCAAAAGATAGATGTACAAAGGGGTTATCTGTTGGGCTTCAATGCGAACTCTTTGTTGCCAACTTGAGATTGCAGCCAAGTCTTTTGCCTGTGTCGAGGTCCTGTCATTTGATCGTCCATCATAATTGACCCATTTTGTCAAATGATCTCAAAATGCAACAACACGCGCCATCAATCAACATTTGATCATCATCATCAGCAAGCCAAAAAAAAATATTGCAAAATTGTGCAAGTGCACAGATTGGCATAATAAAAGTATATAATTTTAAGGGAGTCGACTGTGCGATACTTCATAGTGGATCTAAATGATAAATCCAATTAAAATTTTCAAATAACGAACGATATAATAATTTATAAATAATTTATTCTCCGATGAATTCAGAAAATTTTAAAACGAACCGCAGTAATTCATAAATTCATAGATCTTTCGATATTTCTCCATTTATGTTTTAACAACCTCGACTTTTTTGGTGATAAGATATTGCGATATTTTAAGAAGATTACAATTTGGAATAGTACTAAAAATGAATTATCTAAGATTATAAATAGTAGATACTCTATAAATTTAAATTATTTTAAACAAATATGCCCTAACTGGCTACTATGTACTGGGTATATGTTTAGAATTGTATTTGGAACAAACATATGAGCAACGTGTGATTGACATGAAATCTCATACCCACACATACACACACACACACAGCCAAAGGCAGAGAGCATAATGAATGCACATCTGGACATCTGGACTGCACAACTCGGGGACTCGGGTTGGCTGCTTGATCTCGTTGCTGTTTTTTTTTCTTTTTTTTTGTTAATGTCATTGTTGTAGCGCTCTTGCAGCATGACATCATTTTTGACATCATAAAGACACATGAACACCGAAGAAATATGCATATACACACGACACAATTTGCACATGGAGTACAGATTAAGAATGAACACCCACACATGCATAGAGTAATAGAGGGAGATAGATATTGTCGATCCAAAAAACGATGCTAAAATTTTAGTATACAGTTTAACATTTTACAACTTGTTGTGTGTATAATTGTTTAGACAAACGCTTGACAGATTATAACTAATTGCCGCGCACTCAAATTACACATTAATGACAGCTCAACGATCCTCCAACTATCGTACTGTCAGTTGATAAGACTAACAATGACTCTCAAACTGTAAACTCTACGATCTTTTAATTTAATTGAAAAATAAAGGTAATTCGAAAGTTATTTTCGTACATATTTTATTATATTAAAAACATTAAATTTTTACAGAGCTTACAGATAGGCTGTTTGTAATTTCTAAATTTCAAATCTCTACATATGATAATCACAATTTTTTACAGAATGCTAATATTACAAAATAGTTGAATAATATAATTTCAAATTAAAAAATTATTAATCTACTAAAAAAAATGTTTATAGTTTAAAAAGTTTAAAAGAGTTTTAAAAGTTTAGAAGAGTCTATAATAAACATCATAGCATAAGTAGTCAATTTGAAATTGAATTAAAATATTAACAACATAAAGTGTCTAATAATAAATCCAAATATGAATGAAAAGTTGAAATTTTTTGTCTTATCAGAATCTGTTAACCTTATAGATGACATTTTCGATGCTAAGGCAATTGTTTCTGCAATCAGAAAACTATCTGAAATTGTTGTTGAAAAGTCTGCTGGAATTTGATGCGTATATTCGCTTATTTTTAGCAATGATGTTAGACACATAAAGAGAGAAAGAGATAGTGAGAGGAATTGTGAGAGTGATAGAGTAGGACAGTGACACATTGACAGAGAGATACCAGTCTACACATATATTTTTATGAGTTCTAATGAATTCCAATTTCAAAAAGCTGCAACTAAATAAAACTGATATCAACAATAACAAGAATGAAACGAAACTGTGAATGTGAATATGAATTTGCCTTTGCCTGAGACAGAGACAGCATCTGAGTCTGACTCTGAGATGGCTGATAACCCAATTTCTTACTTTAAGCGCAGTGAATACAGCATCAAAAAAGTAATCGCTTAAATTTACAATTTTCACACTGCTCGGCTTGTTGTTGTAGTTGTTGTTGCTGCTGCCTCCAGTTGCAATATATCACTTATACGACATGTTGTTCATATCAAACACACACGCACACATAGGTCGGTAGAGAATAAGAGAGCACTTCGCATAATTTCCGCATTCAGTTGCAGATAAATAAATAATTGAGTCAAATTGAAATGCAACTCGCCAAACAATTCTCAAGATACACGCAAATAAACTTCACTCATAAAGAAAGTCAAGTGTTGATGTTGTTGTTATTGTTGTTGTTGTAGTTACTTGTGCGGGCTCCGTTATGTCTACAGCTGGTCAGTGATTTATGTATGTGCATATATGTACATTTACGTGGTAGGGTCAGTCTAAGAACTGAGACATCGTCTGAAAGACTTTTGCATAAACAAAGTTGATCCAATGAAATTGGAATGAGCAGAAAGAATATATTAACAGCAAGAGAGAAGGAGGTAACAACAGCAGCAGCAGCAGCAGCAGCATCATCGAACGAACAACAACAAACTTTCAATTCCAATTTGAAATGAGGCAGAGCCGCCGCAGCTGCACTCTTTAGCCCCTCTTCACCAATCACTTGAGCTGCTAATTGTCGGCAGCAGAAAAGAACACACACACACAGGCAGAAAGACAGACAGACAGACAGATATTTCCATATAAAAATGCTTTCATTCTTTTTTTTTATAGATGCAGATGAAGCCAGAGCCAAAGTCTCTGCTGATAAAGTGAATTTATCAAAATTCATTCATAGAAAGACAAACAAAGTTGTTGCCTCTGTCGCTGCCTAAGTCGCAGTCGACGTCTTCACCGGCTATAGCAGCGCCCAGTTAAATGCAGCAGCTCATATACACACACACACACACATGCACGCGCACTTGTTGCGCGCTCTTAAATATGAGAAGCGCGCTCTCTTTCACATATGCTCTCTGTCATTCGTCGCGGTTGCGATCGTGTGAGTGTGTGTGAGACGGAAAAGGAAATCATTTGGATGTTAAATGTAGCGCAATAAATCTGATTGCTAACTGCAAAACCAGTTGGCGTACAGTTTGAGAGTGACTGTTGTCGACCAAACAGTAGCACAAATCAAGTTTAAAAGAAACGTTTCTTGCGGTTTTAAGCCACAAGACGTTGACGCTCTCACTTAACTGTTTGCAATTGGAGTTAACTTAAAAGTTCCATGGCATTGACCACGTAACCGAGTGCGAAAATATGCTCGGATCAAATAACAAAATGCCTTCAAATGAGGCTGAAACACGTGAGTCTCTTAAAAGGTGGCCTGAACTGAAGCATTTACATACGCTTGAAATAATACTCGTACTCGTTTTTTTTTTGTTGAGTTTGTATATATGTTATGTATAAGCACATGTATGTATATGTATGTGTTGGCGCCCTGGCAAAAGTCACGCCGATAGCCTCTGGCGTTGGCGACACTTTGGAATTCTATTTTCAATTCGATTCCACAAGTGTCGCAATCAGCAGGCTAAGCTAAGCTACATGCTATCAACCGTCAATGCCGCCAACATAGCAATAAACCTAATTAAATTTCTACGATTTCTATTCATCATCATCGCATATAGAATAGCTAACTAGAGCGTTGTCACAGCTTGATAAGCTTTCCAAATTCAAGTTACAGCTCAGAAATAGCCTTTGCATAGAATTCACAGAATGTGTCTATATTTATAATACTCGTATGACAAAATCGCTTTCGAGTAAGTTTCGCAAAAACATAAAACATTTCATAAAAACACAAGTGTTATAATGGAAAATAAAATAACAAAACATCATGCTAATCGTAAGAGGATTGAATAACTTAAGTTTTCAGCAATTCGACATGCTATACAATTTGTATAGCATAATTCCAGGAGCACTAAATCACTTTTAGCTATGTAATAACCATCAAATCCAGGCCACTTCTAATAATTACCCAATAATTCAAGTATTTTCGATAATGTTTTTTTTCTTTTGATTTAGGATTTGATTGCTAACCGGAAATGTTCAATAGCAACACTGAATTGTTATGAAATGTTGAAGCATAATTACTTGTCTATTGCATAGATGAACCTGTGGGGTTATCGCTATTGATAGCACGCGTTAACCTTTGCGAAAGCAAGATTGCCAAATCTAAAATAATTATCAAAGATGACATAATAACACTTGGCATGACATCGATTGATCTCATAGCGGGAATCTTGGATCAAGGAACTGACTTTTTTATACATATATTACAAGCATACATATGAATAAATAAACGTTCACTCTTTAAGAGTTTATCAATATACACATGTAGTTGTAAAAGAGTTACAACTGCAACGGAAATATAATATATCATGAAATAGACTGAGTTAAATCTTGGGACATGTGTGCTTTGTGTTTGCCCTTTTTGGCTGATTAAATGCTGCGATGCTGACCTAATTTCCTTTTCTATATGCACAACTTATTCTTGCTCTTCTTATTTATTTATTTTTTTTTTTGTTGTTCCTGTAGATTACAAAATGCTGTTATGAATCAGTTGCGGTTTTACGCTGTAAAGTTCTAGAATCACAGTTTGAAATTCTCTGACAGTTTTAATGCCATTATTGCTGACAGTTTGAGAGGAACTTTAATTCATGTCACTGAATTTGAGTAAAAGGTATTTTGTGCAAATTAAAATTAAAATAATTAATAATACAAAAAATAATAATAGAGTGTAACAATGGGTGGACTTACCTTTGCATCCGCAAAGGACACGACGCTGGCAAGCAGATAGACTGCGCCTAGCACACCCGAGAGACCCGCTAGATCTCTGGGCAACATCATGGTCCTAAGCCTGACCACAAACTCGAATTGGACAAATTACAAAATGTCACTGCGTAAACACACACGAAACTGCGAAATATAAACAATTGAAATTTGAACGTTTAAAAATGAAATCAATAATAAATACAACAATCCAAATGAATGAAACACAGTTTATATAAAATTGTTGGGATAATTTGTAGAAATATTGGGTAATATTCGGGGATAGATGTTGTATTATGATCGAGAACTAACACTAAATGCTGCTGCGTGCGGGTTCGCCACTTGATTTGCTGTGCTGCTGCGATCGTCGAGCACAACACACTCCCCACATGTGGAGATCGTCAAGCGTTCAAACTGTTACTAAAATCGGGCCGCACAAAAGAAATTTGAATTCGTCGTGAGCGCAACCCAGTTGTTCGTTCGACTTCGGCTCATGTTCGTGCTCGGCTCTCGCAGACATTAGCAGCATTCCGTTTTCGTTGTATGCGTGTGGGAGCTGGTCATGGAAAGAGGTGAGGTGGGGATTGGGAGGCTGCGTTGGGTTGCGCAGCCTGTTGGTAGGCCCGCTTTGAATTTAGCACTTTGTTGCCTTGAAATGAGGAAACGAGCGACGGCAACATATTTGATTTTTTTTCATATTTCATTTTTTATTATATTTTCCATATTATAATTTCCCTACTTAGTTTATTTAGTTTCTTGTTTTCGTCGCCGCTGAAGTGATTAGCCTAAAGCTTTTTCATTTAGTAGACTCGCAACGCTCTATGGCCTGATAACATGGGATAAGGTTGCGTATTTCCTGTTAGAAAAATGAAAAAATCAGCGCGAACACTTGCCCTAGCATTCAATAATTTTAATTAATTAGTACGCAGAACTATATAAATAGAACGTTACGAAATTATCAAAGCATTGCTAAGGTTTCTTTTTTTTTTGGGTCAGTTTTGAAACGGAATCCAAGTCCAAGCGTAATCAAGACTTTGTCCATTGAGCAAGATGAACCCAAAACAACTCAGGGTCGGTTAGTGGGATGTCGATTTGGGTAAGCGACCTACTAGTCTCAATACAATGTAGTATTTTAATGCTCTATCACCGTAATCTAAATGTAACGCAAGTAAATGTAATGGAGTGTAATATGCAAGATTGCAAAACTGGAATCTTCAACAGCATCTCGAACTTTTTTTATTCATTGTCAAAACCCCAATTATGTATCCAATTTTTTTGTATCATTTCATTAGCTCTCCAAATATTTCTTAATATAGAAAAATTCTGATATTGAACTGGCGCATAGATAACCGATTTTCGGCATTTTAAGTCCGAATTTATAACTACGATTTCAAGCTATATTATAATGACAAAATAGAAAACAAGTACCAAATATGTTATTTAAATAAGCGTAGGAAAATTTTAGGATTCCTATATTTCATAACAGTCCAACTTTTCTTCTGCTAAAACAAAGATCGCTAGATCTATAAAAAATAAAAACAAGAAACGAACATTGTTTGCCTTATCAGAGATTTTAAAATTTAGTTGACACTTTACCTTGACTTGAAGAACTAATATTATAATAATAAATGTATTGCCAGATTTGCATTTGGGAACAATAAAACATTTAACTTGAATTAAATTTACAACAAATTTGTATGATTTAATTTGTAACTTAAATGCAGTAATATATTTTGTTGTAGTGTAGAGTGTTGAAAATTAGCACAAGAATCGAATCAAGTCCTATCAGAGCGGGCAATAACGGAACTCATGTGCCCGATCTTTCAATTGGGCTATCAGTCCAGAGCTAGTAGGTGCTCTAGGGGGAAGTAAGGCATTGAATATGGCAATCCATATCCAAAGACTTTGCCTGCCGTTTGAGTAAGCATATCGCCTTCAAAAACAACAACAAAAAGAAAAATAATAACTAAGTAGCGACATGGTTTTTTTTTTTTTTTTGTACTTATCGCCAAGTTTCATTCATATTTATTCTAGTTAGGTTAGCTGATTGGTTTAGTCTTGCTACATAGTCGTCGTCCATCCGTTCCACATGCTCCCGCCCCAACTATCCCACATATGCACACACACATGGATACAGTCCACACGGACAGTGTACGTGAGCCGAGTGGTGATTGTTGCTCGTGGCCGATCGTGTGAGATCTTCGGCAGGCGATCGTTCGATGGCTGTTTGGTTTTTGGATGGATGGAGCTTATACTATAATTAGTCGTGTTCCGTCTTCTCGAGTAAGTAGGCTGGGTCTGCTGTCTGCGATTCTGTCTTTAGTCGTTTAGTTCTCGGCTAGCCAACTGGCTGCTTCTGTGTGTTTCGCTCGTGCTCGCTGCGCAGCGAATCGGTTGTGTGGTTTTTCAGTACGCTCCAGTCGATCCATAAAGTTGGATCACTTTTCTGTAAGGGATAATAGTAACAAGAAATAAAGAATTTAAATAATTGCAAGAAAAAAAGAATTGTAAAACCTAAGTGAATTCATTAGCAATTTTTCACCAAAAATTTCAGAATTATACAATGTCAAAGAATTATATTATAATAAAACTCGAGACTTTCGCAACAAAAATGTTTCACAAAATGCAGTACTTGTCAAACTGTACAGTGCGCGTTGATTGAACTTGAAATGGAAATTAATGCGAAATATTTCTCAAAATGAAATGCATTTAATATCTGCAAAATATAAATTTAAATTAATTATTGCAATCGCACTTTATAATTATATTTAATATAATATATTGATATTCTAGATGCTGTGCTTAATGAACAGCAATATTAAGTGCCTACTTTTCTACCAACATTTCAGGCCAACGACGGCAACACATTTTTAAATCGACAAGGACCGCAATTTTAACTGTGCAGGCATTGTGCATAGGGCATAATGTTGCCCCACTGGAAGCGGTAAGTAAAAAACGAAAGAAATATGTTAATTACATCATTACATCAAAAAAATCATCATATGCATTTATTTTTGAATTTTATATTTTCTTGACTTACAACTTAAGCTTTTAAAAAAAGATGTATAGAAGAAATATTCATAATTTGACTAATGCTCAGTGACTTTAAACATGCCAATGCCCCTAAACATACCAGTGCCTCTCAAATATTGCAAGTCGCACGCACACAGCAACATTTTAGTTCGTGATACGAAGAGAGTGACTGTGTTCTCTTAAGCAACGCCTCTCTTGACGGCACTCTCATACTCTTAAAAACTCACACATACAAGCATGCAAGATAAGAGACTTGCAATTATCAGGCAAACAGAATTGAACGCCGAATACAATCCAATGCTGTTGGGTGCTGTTCAGAATTTAACTCAAACTCCTGATCTTTGGTGATCTTCGACTTTTTGTTAAAATTTCCGTTTCTTTTGCAGGCTGCTGTTCGCCGCTGTGATTGCTGGAGCGTTGGTTTCTGCAAACGCTGTAAGAATATTTTGTTTAATCAATGCAAAGATGATTTCATTTAATGAATCAATTAAATTATTGTTAATATTAACAGCAATTCTGGAAGAATGCTGGAGCCACTGGCTCGATTCAAGAATCGGTCCGGCACCAAAGCAGGGAAGAACCAAGAAACGCATTTTCGATTGACGATAGCTATGATATTGTAGATTCGGCTAGCATACAGCGCGGTGGACAACCACCAAAGAACTGCACTGGTGCATTTGCCGGATGTGTGCCCAAATGTATTGCTGAAAAAGGTAACCGTGGTCTGCCTGGCCCCGAGGGCCCGACCGGACCCAAGGGTATTATGGGATACGCTGGCCCTGATGGACCACCTGGTGATAAGGGTCAGAAGGGCGATCCTGGACCATTTGGCGCACGCGGTGATAAGGGCGAACGCGGATCACGAGGTATACCCGGCTTGCCAGGCGTTGCTGGTATTCAAGGTCCTGCCGGTAATGCAGGCTTTCCCGGAACTCCTGGTAAGGATGGCTGCGACGGTACAGATGGTCTACCCGGTTTGCAAGGCCTTTCTGGCATGGCTGGTCCACGCGGTTACCCAGGCGGTACAGGTCTTAAGGGTGAAAAAGGTGAACCAGCTAAAGAGAATGGTGATTATGCCAAGGGCGAGAAGGGTGAGCCCGGTTTTGCCGGACGCTCTGGTTTCCCCGGACCTGAAGGAGAACGAGGCGCAAAGGGCGAGCGCGGTGACACTGGTCCATATGGCCCAAAAGGACCTCGAGGTGATCGCGGTATCAAGGGTGAAAAGGGCGCAGCTTGTTTCGCTACGGCTATGCCTGGTGAAAAGGGAGCTAAAGGTGAAAAAGGAGATCCGGCACAAAAATTTCCCGCTCAGGGCACCATAACTGCAATGGGTCATCGTGGTGAAACTGGCCAAAAGGGTGAAGTTGGGCCTATGGGAGATAAGGGCGGCTTGGGTCCCGCCGGTGAACCTGGACATGATGGACAAAAGGGCGAGAAAGGATTGCCTGGAGGTGCTGGCGATAGAGTAAGTTCTCGAAAATGATTGCTGCGGACGTGAAATTACTCCCATTTATTAATTTATAGGGACGTCAAGGTAACTTTGGTCCCCCAGGACCAGCTGGACAAAAAGGAGATCGTGGTGAAACTGGTCTGCATGGATTTCCTGGTCAACCTGGCCTGAAGGGTGAACCCGGACGACCTGGCAAATTTGGAGAAAGAGGTTTACAGGGTCCACCGGGTCCTCCTGGTGGTGGCCGTGGGCAACCCGGTGCCCCAGGACCAAAGGGACCACGTGGCTATACTGGAAAGCCAGGTGTTCAGGGCTTGAACGGTATGGACGGTGCTCCAGGCCCTCAAGGCTATGTTGGATCTAAGGGAGGTCCTGGTTTGCCAGGTCATGCCGGTAATGAAGGTCCTGCCGGACAAAAGGGTGACAAGGGTAATGGTGGACGTTTAGGACCCCAGGGCCCTCTAGGTCCTATTGGTCACAACGGTCCTCCAGGACCTGAAGGACAAAAAGGTGATCCAGGAACTCCAGGCTACGGCTTTCAGGGTCCCAAAGGAGATGATGGACTAAATGGGTAAATGTCTTAAGCCTACGAGCGCTTCAAATTTTCAGATTTCACAAATATCTAATTTAATATTGCATTATCAATAGACAACCAGGCCTAAAGGGCGCCAAGGGTGAGCGTGGCTATAAGGGCAATGCGGGTGTTCCCGGCGATTCGAAATTGGGTAGACCTGGTACACCTGGCCCAGCAGGTACTCCTGGACCTCAAGGTGATGCTGGCCGTTCAGGAATTCCCGGAGATAAGGGTGACATGGGTCCTAAAGGTGACGCTGGTGGTAAATGTTCTTCATGTCCTCCTGGGTTTAAGGGAGATAAGGGCGAACGTGGCCTTGACGGCATTCCCGGTAATCCTGGCGCAAGAGGTCCTGCCGGCGAACGAGGATACCCTGGAGAACGTGGTGATGACGGTATCATTGGACAGATGGGCCCTCCTGGCGATAAGGGAGACGATGGACAACCTGGCGCTCCAGGAGCTACAGGTAAACCTGGCCAATCTGCATTTGTCGACTTGAGTCAAATTAAGCCAGAGAAGGGACCAAAGGGAGAGCCCGGATATCCTGGTGCTGCTGGAGTCAAGGGTGAACGTGGTGATAGTGGAGTTCCCGGCTATCCAGGCGCTAAAGGAGAAATTGGAGCGAAGGGAGAGAAAGGTTACATTGGACAACCGGGTATAGATGGTGCAACTGGTAGTCCTGGACGCGACGGTGCTGATGGATTCCCCGGACTAAGCGTTAAGGGAGAGCCAGGTCGACCTGGATTTGACGGTTTCAAAGGTGACAAAGGAACGTCCGGATACGTTGGAGATAAGGGTGAGCCAGGCACATGTGCTGCCAGCGAACTTAAAGTTCCGTTGAAGGGTAACAAAGGAGAACAGGGCTCCACGGGAATGCCCGGCCCTGATGGACCAATGGGCCAGAAGGGTGACCTTGGTATGCCTGGAGAAACGGGAGCCACTGGTCCTCAGGGTCCTCCAGGAAAGGTTGGACCTCGTGGAATGAATGGTCCTCGCGGTGAGAAAGGTAATCCCGGACAGTTTGGTGCCCCAGGTAATGATGGCAAAGATGGACTACGCGGCCCACCTGGTCGCTTTGGCGAGCGTGGACAAAAGGGAGAACAAGGATATACAGTTACTGGTCCACCTGGACCCCAAGGTCCTGATGGCTTGATTGGAGAGAAAGGTGATCGTGGTCCAGTTGGAGCTCCTGGTTTGCTTGGCCCTGACGGCAATCCTGGCTATCCTGGAGATAAAGGTGATGCTGGAATACCCGGACAACCTGGTGCTACTGGCTCTGTTGGCGAAAAGGGAGAACCAGGTCCACTCGGGCCTGAAGGTCGTGCTGGCCCTCCGGGTACTCCCGGCATCGATGGTGTTCAAGGTCGCGATGGTGCCAAGGGTGAGCCAGGTAGCACTGGCCTGGTTGGTATGCCTGGCAACAAAGGTGAACGTGGTGCTTTCGGAAACGACGGTCCCAAGGGATTCACTGGTCCAGTTGGGGCTCCAGGCAAACGCGGTCCACCTGGTCCTGCAGGATTGCATGGTAAGTCCATTGACTCTTAAATTCAAATGCCTAACTAAATAGAGGTAATCTGATATACAGGATCAAAGGGAGACAAGGGAGCACGCGGGTTAACAGGAAACGATGGTCCGACCGGTCCCAGAGGTCCAACGGGCCCACCAGGATTTATGGGTGTTAAGGGTGATGTGGGTCCACAGGGTATTCGTGGACAAGATGGATTAGATGGACAGCCTGGTGAGAAGGGTGATCAAGGCTTGCGTGGTTTTGATGGACTTCAGGGAGAGCCTGGAGATGCATCTGAAAAGGGACAAAAGGGCGAGCCTGGTACACCAGGCATTCGTGGCGAATCTGGTCAACCTGGAAGGCCAGGCCTAGTTGGTGACAAGGGCTTGCCTGGCCTTGCTGTGCACGGATTCCCAGGCTTACCGGGCGAAAAGGGTGATGCTGGACATGACGGGCAACATGGACAAGATGGATTCCCTGGGGAGAAGGGAGACCGCGGCCTCCCCGGCCCAACTGGACCAAAAGGCGACAGAGGACTAGCTGGACAGCCTGGTACTCCGGGTACTCCTGGACTTGACGGTTTGCCTGGACAACAAGGCAATCCCGGACCCATCGGCTATCCAGGTCCTAAAGGTTTGAAGGGCGATCGAGGCCTAGCTGGAGAGAACGGTTTAAAGGGAGATAGGGGTCTAGACGGCCGACCTGGATACGGAGGAGCCCCTGGAATCAAGGGTGATAAGGGTGAGAAAGGTCTTCAAGGACCCTCGGCTGTCGTTGATGCAGTAAAAGGCGAGAAGGGTATTCCCGGTTTGCATGGCATGACTGGGCAGCCAGGACAAAAGGGAAACAAGGGCGAGCAAGGTCAAATCGGATACTCTGGCGAGAAAGGTAATCAAGGTCTGACGGGACCCCCTGGAATCGCTGGTTTGCCCGGACTACAGGGAATCAAGGGAGATATTGGCTTACGTGGTGAAACCGGCTACCCTGGCCCTGTCGTCAAGGGAGAAAAGGGTTTGCCAGGTCGTGCTGGCAAAAACGGACGTGAAGGTATTTATGGCCAAGAATCAATATTCCACAAAGTCTATTAAAATTTAATTAAACTTAGGTCCTGCTGGAATTCCTGGCCTAAAGGGCGAGCGTGGTTTAGCTGGCTTACCTGGTAATGCTGGTCTTGTTGGCTTGCCCGGTCCGATTGGACCCGTGGGTGCTAAGGGAGATCGTGGCTTGACTGGAGCCCCTGGACTCGATGGAACCGACGGCTTGAATGGAGTACAAGGAATGAAGGGAGATTCTGGTTATCCTGGACCAAAGGGCGAACGCGGCTTGGCTGGCTTCGAAGGACAAAAGGGAGAAAAGGGAGAACAGGGGATTTCCGGACCCCCGGGCTTGAGTGGCTTGCCTGGTCTCAAGGGAGACATTGGTTATCCTGGTATTGATGGACATCCGGGTCCAGTTGGCGCACCTGGCGAAAAAGGTTTCACAGGGCCCAAAGGCATTGACGGTCGTGACGGTCTTCCCGGACAGCGTGGTCAAAAGGGAGAGCCTGGCTTGGTCCCACCACCCGGACCCAAGGGTGAACCTGGACATCCAGGTCGCGATGGACAAAAGGGAGATATGGGACCACCTGGTGAGCGTGGTCTAATTGGCATTCAAGGCGAACGCGGTGAGAAAGGTGAACGCGGTGCTATTGGTATGATTGGTGCTGTCGGTCGTCCAGGCATCAAGGGAGAGCGTGGAGAACAAGGATTGACAGGAGCAGTAGGCGCTGTCGGTGCCATTGGTTATAAGGGAGAGCCCGGTCTAGCATGCACTTCTGCCCAAGACTACCTGACTGGCATCTTAGTGACACGTCATAGTCAAAACGATCAGGTACCACAGTGTGCTCCAGGCCACGTCGAACTCTGGACCGGATACTCTCTGCTCTATGTCGATGGAAATGATTATGCCCACAATCAAGATCTCGGATCACCCGGCTCCTGTGTGCCACGTTTCTCAACACTGCCAGTGATGTCCTGCGGACAGAACAACGTATGCAACTATGCTTCGCGCAATGACAAGAGCTTCTGGCTTTCCACATCGGCTCCCATACCGATGATGCCGGTAAACAGTCAAGAAATCAGTAAATACATTTCCCGATGCGTCGTCTGTGAGGCACCAGCGAATGTGATTGCAGTTCACAGTCAATCCCTGGCGATACCCACCTGCCCCAATGGCTGGGAAGGCCTTTGGTTCGGCTACAGTTTCCTCATGGTAAGTGCAAATAATAATTGAAGAAAAATGTGATTGCTGATGATTGTTTAATTGCAGCACACGGCTGTTGGTAACGGCGGCGGTGGTCAGGCGCTGCAATCGCCGGGTTCGTGCTTGGAGGACTTCCGTGCCACACCGTTTATTGAGTGCAACGGCGCTAAGGGACACTGCCACTTCTATGAGACGATGACTAGTTTCTGGATGGTCACGCTCGAGGACAGCGAACAGTTCCAACGGCCCGAACAACAAACCATCAAGGCCGGCAATCTGTTGTCCCGTGTCTCCAGATGTCAAGTCTGCGTGAAGAACTCCTCATAAGCGAATCACGCCACATGCAATAATTTTAATCTAAATGTAATGCCTTAACCATACCAACGAAACAACATACACACTCAACAACATACACACAAACAACAAACACATACACAAGAACAAGAACAACAAACACTGCTACCAAATTCCTTAAACTAACCAAAAATTAAGAAAGAAAACAACAAAAGGTCCGCTCCGATCCAAGCGGAACTCGATGCCATTTTTGTATCTGCCATTTTTTATCGTTTGCCAAACAATGTTCTAAACAAATGTAAACTGCTTCTAAGTTACGTGTAAGTTAAGTAAATCAAGAAATAAAAAACTAGCCTGGTAATATGTACAACGAAACAGGGTTAATGACACATCTCGATCATGACAGTTTGTCCACATGTTATCTTCGATTTTAGCCAGTATCACAAAGATGCATGTTCTATTGTGTATCCCAGAAGAATCTACATTGAAGAATGATTTAACCAGTGCTATACTGAATAAACACAGATTTTGGAAATTGTTTATGTTTATAAAAGAAATTAAATAAAAAATTTTAAATATATATTAATCCGATCTGTTGAAAAAGTTAGCTAAACAATTTTAATATTTATTCTTCATTCGTAATTCTAAGCAATTCTTCACAGATTATAATCTGTTCAAATTATTTACACTTCAAATTATTCTCTAATTTTTAGGGAAATTCAGAGCAGTTTTAAAAAATATGTATAAAAGACTTTTTAAGAAACTGATTTTTTAATGTGAAATTGTTTTAAGTCCTGTAAACAATTTTTTATCGCTTACGATCATTTTGTAAATAAGGGTCCATATAAAACTAAGACTGAGTTTTTCAATGGTCCCAAGACTAAAATGAGTTATTTAAAAATTCTATAGACAAAGCCGGTCTACACACAATTTTTTTATATCGCAACAATATTAAATCTTCATTTAAAGTTTCAAGATCAGCTGATAATTCTTCGACTTTAAAGTTTAAACTTAACTATATGATTTGAAAGCATACATGTCTATTTCTTTCTTTTTTTTTAATATTCAAAGTTAATCATCATAACATATAAGGGGTGGATGATGGGCGGTATGAGGGTGGTTTGTGGTAAAAATTCTTTTGTTGACGAAGACGACAGTGTTATCAAAAAATCATGCAATGGTCTGATGTACATGGAAACTCACCACTTTGCTTTCAACTAGGCACTTGTGCGCATGTCGAGGGTTTGGGTTTGGGGTTGGGGGGTTGCCGATAGGCGAGGCAGAGTCAGAGGGTGGTATACGATACCATATGATAATGATATGTCTAAGCACACATAAAAATTCCAATTGGTGGTGGAAAGAAGACAAGTAACAAAAAACACAGCTGGAACGTTGTGCTCATGAAATAGGGGTAGATTCTTGCATTCGAATTGGAAAAATCGAGCAGAATACAGCGAGACATTGGCGAGTGCAGAGCGCAGAGTGCGGAGTGCGAAGAGCGGCGACACCATTCAATGGGAGTTACGACAAGTTAGCGATAGCTACAGACAGTGAGGTGGAACTTTTATAAAAAAAGTATATAAAATCGAAAATAAAATGTATACCTAAAATTTGGCAAATTGTAGTAATTTGTTAATTAATTAGACTAGAAAGTTATAAGAAGTGTTGCAAGTGTTGCAAGAACCGGAAGAGCAGACACTTAAGTGGAACATCCCCCAATCTGACGTACTATAGCTAACCCCCAAAAGCAGACAGAGAGCAACCCCATTGTTCTATATGATTATCGTGCTGTTGTTGCTATTTCAATCGCTGTGCCTCTACTGCCAACGTCTGGTGTTGCACATCCACGACAGATGCTTTCCGCGAAACGCACGTCTGCTCCAGGAGGTGGCCGAAACGGTCGGCGATCGTAAGGCCCTACAGCATTTGGAGCACTTGGAACAGGAGAAGAGCAAGAGGAGACAAAAGCGTCGAATATTGGAACCCATACTCCCACTTGGTGCCGGTGTCAATCTGGAAGCGTGTCGCTTTTGTGCCCATAGTCCACAAGGCTATTGTCGTCATCACTTCCATCTGCAGCTGCACACGAGACGGCTAACGGAGGGAAGCATCAACGGTTACCAAAGCGGAGAACAGGATTACAAGCAACAGCGCAGAATACGAAGGGAGCTAAAACGGAGTCTGGAACAGCAACAGCCGAGGAGAAGCTATCAAAGCTATCTACACTATCAGAGTCCCAGTGTTAGCTCCTTGAGTAGTGGCTACGCATCGCTTTCACCCTCACAGGAGGAGACACAGCAGCAGCTACAGCAGGAGGAGGAGGTGGAGGAGGCACCAGAGTTGATAACAAGCCATTTGTAGTGTTGGCTCTTAGAAATCAAGTAGGCTTGAGTCTCTTCATTCAATAAATTCCCTGTGAGTGCTCAAGCAACCGATTTAGCTCGTTTTCGCACAATGTCCGACCTGGAAGTGGAACAACCTCAGATGCAATCGCAGACGCCACGACAACAGCAACAACAACAACAACCACGTCGACGCCAGCCACGTTGTGAGAATGCTTGCGGTGATGGCCAAGATAAGTTATTGTTAACAACGACATCGACAATGTCCTGCCCCTTGATGCATGGCATCGAGGATAATTGGACATGGAGTAAACGTTATCGATCCAAAGAGGTTGTCCTCAGTGGCCCCAACTTTCGAACCGTACACTTTCATCCCAATTGGAGCAAAGGTACCGCCGGCATCCAAGGCAAACGACCCCTGAACAATGGACGCTACTATTGGGAGTTGCATGTCTCCCAACGTGTCTTTGGCACCTCCATTATGTTCGGCATTGGCACCAAAAACTGTCGTCTCCATGCCAATGCTTTCCGTAATATGCTCGGCGAGAATGAACACGGTTGGGGTCTGTCACACAAAGGTGAGAATTAAAAAACAATATATAGTATTCATTATTAAGCAATAAATAATTTAATAAATTTCTTTCTCTTTAAGGCGTTCTCTGGCACAAGGGCGTGGCTCTTTTGTATACGAAAAGATTTCGTGAAAATCATCCCACGCAAATTGGTGTGCTCTATGATGGCATTGAGGGTACCTTGACCTACTACAAGGATGGCAAATGCCTGGGCGTGGCTTTTAGAGGCTTGAACAAGGTAAGGAAATTAAATAAGTATAAAAAATTGGATAAAAATGTATGTCAAATAACCAGGATTTAGTAATAACTAGGTAAGCTTATCCATTAAAAATGCTTAACAACATTTAAGAATTGTATTATTAACATAGTAACTATTTTAGAGAACATGAGATTTTAGTACAAGTTTGTTGTTATAAAACACATTTAATAATTGCTTATTTCGTAAACAATCTCCTATTGAAAATAAAAATTATTTGTAGGTAGCAAAAATAATATAAATAAATTGACTTTTAAATTATTTAATAATAGATGCCTTTAATAAAGTACTAACGAACCAAAACAGTCTATGAGATTCTTAAATAAATTTAAAAACATAATTTTTCCATTACGTCTTACATTTCTTAATAACATTTACTATTTGAAGCGAGAACTATGGATTTTTCTGATAATATCTAATTAATATTATAATAATTACTGATATATTTACTATAAATAGTTCCAAAAAATTATAGAATATCACTAAAGAAACACATTGAATTCCAGGTGGAAGAGCCCCTTTATCCCATCGTCTGCTCAACAGCTGCCAAAACGGAGATGACACTAAAATGTGCACGTAGAGAGTTTGTTAATCTTCAAGATCGTTGTCGGGCCGTAATAATGCGAAGATTGCGTACTGCTGCCGATCTGGAGAAACTCAAGCTACCGTTGCCAATTAGCGAATATCTTGGCGAGGTGATTGATGATATGGAGCCACTGCGTCAGGTAGACAACTATGATATATTGTGTGATTTCTAGAGAGTTTCCAGTGTGGGGATATGTGTAAAAGTTTGTAGTATATGGTATTCTATGTACATTATAGGTAGGTGATTACGAGATCTGCATGATGAATTATGACTAAGAAGTTTAAGACGTCCCGTGAAACTGAGTTTTGTGCCATAGTTGGGGGCAAACTGAAGTTACATATTTAAGGGGAGAGTGATTATAAAATGAATTCAATTGTAAATTTCAAGTAGCTTTGCATTTTGGATGTATGAAATGTATTTGTTCTTGCAATTCATTATTACAATTATATTTATTATTCTAGGTAACCCAAAGAGTTGCCGTATTGAAATTTTGATTTTGTTCTTACATTTTTGTTAAAATTTGTAGCTAAAATGTTTTCGGTAATAGGCCAATTATGTGCAATATTTGTGATATAAGGCAGAGGCAAGAATTGTGTTAAGGAATACATCCATGAATATAAAAAATGGCACTTATATAGCAAAACCTTAACGCATAATATAATAATATTGAATATATGTATGTAAGTATTTTAAATAATATAATACATAATGTTAAGTATATAAATATGTATATGTATTTTGGTACGAGTGTGAAATCTAGTCAAAGAAAGCACGTTGTGGAATCCAAATTGTATAAATTGGTAGCCCATTAGTCAGCTAATAGTTTTAAGAACATGTTAAATTGTGCAACTTAAGCCTGAATAATTTCAGTTAAATTCTAGTCAAAAATCGATTGATCTCTATGTATAACATTTAAGATAACATAATAATAATAAACGCAGTATACACAATTATAGATTTATAGGCTTTCAGTACGTAAAACACACTCCACAACACACACAAACAGACAAATAATTTAGTTAAAATTGTTTATGTAATATGTGTTCGTATGCTATGTTTTAATATTGTAGATTCATTTTGATGTCTATATAAATTACTACATAAATACATATAAATTATTTTCTTATGTATTATTCATAAATGGTCATATTAAGAAAGGGATTTGCATAAATAATACATTAATTTACTAACTAAATGAATAAAATACAATCGTAAGGACAGAAACTCTAGCAAATTCGGGATATGTTCAATGGATTACAGCTCGTCAGATATATGATTTATGTTCTGCAAGTGGTCACCATAATCGGTAGCCTCGCTGCCCACAAATGTGTCGTAGTTGTTGAGGATTTCCAAATATGACAGACGGTCATCGTGATCCTCATCCGTAGAAACAAACAGATGATCCACTTCATCGGTGGCTATTGCTGTATTGCTGGGTACAATCCAGGACAACACCTTAAAGTAGTAAATGTAGTTGTTAAAGAAATTTCAGCTAGCATTTAAATAATCTTACCTCATTGCCCGTGAGAACACCATCACCGTTCTCGTCGTGGTCTTTGTCGAAGCGTTCTTTTTCTGTCAGTAGCCATTCCTTGTCGTGATGAGCAGCCGCATGACCAACAAACTCCTGGAAATCGATTTTACCATCGTGGTTAGTATCCTTGTCCTCCATCGTATGCTCCAGCAGAACGGGCAGCATTTGTGGATGCTCCTCGGGATTTTGAAATAAGATATACTCGTCCATCGTGAGCATTCCATCCTTGTTAGTGTCGGCTGCATTAAACATTTCCTTGTCCTGTTTTATCATATTCTGTTCATCCTCATAGCTGTCGAAATCAATGACTTCCTTTTTGAAGTCTTCATCCTCCATGGCATAGGTATCTAGCAAATATTCTTTCCAAGTAATTAAATCATCGGAGTCCAGATCGAGTTCCTCAAAACGATCCGCTGCTTCCTCCTCTGAGAGTTTTCTATGTGACAACGACAATAGTTTGTTAGTTCAATTGTATAGATACGAATTAGTTACAGATACATGCGGCAGTCAGACAATCAGGCTTAGCAAAGGCATTATTTTGAGCGTGGTTAGCTGGCTTGGTTAATTAACAAACAACACTCACTTAAAAGACCTTAAAATCCAAGCTTTTAATTCATGCCGATCGATATATTCATCCTTGTTCAAATCCATCAGTCGGATGAGTATGGCCAGACGTCGCTTCGACTCTTCCGGTGACAACGTGTCAAATTCCTGTGCCTCTTTTGTATTCCCTATGGAGATTGATTAAATATTCATAAGCAACACAGAAGATACACACACAAAAAAAAGGAACGTGTGCGCACAATGAAAATACAAAGCATATGTATATTGACGTGGTGTTTTTAAAATTCAAAATAATAATTTGAAACTAAATGCGCAACGATGTTAATGTAGGGTGAAGAAATTTCGTATGCATAAACAATATGTAGGGGCCCATTAATTGGAAATTGCGTGTATGCTAAAAACAAGACGTGACTCAACCAGATCTGGCTGTGCTTACCATACCTATAATAGCCTCATGATCGAACTCCACATTATGCTCGCCGTGCTCGCCATGATGATGTGCATCCCGCGGCGCATAGATACCATCCTTGACACGCTCCTTGCTCGAGTGCTTCTCATGCTTGTGAGAGTTGGCCACGGCGCCATGTGTGGGCATTGGTCCAACAGTTGCCATAATGGCCAACGCACAGAGTAGCATTGGCCAATGCGGTATGATTCTGGCCATTTTCAATTGACTAATGATTATGCAAAGCAGCTCCCGGCTATTTGTTTATATGTGAGAATGTGAGAACTCTAGAAATGTTGTGCGATGTTGTTTGTTGCTCACGGTTTGGTCGTCAGGCGCACACTGAGCTCATTGAGCGTTTATTTGATAGCCTTTTTGTGCTCTTGGATGCTGAGTGTTAAGAAAACAGACGCACACACACACACAGATACACAGTCAGCTTGGCACTTGGATTGTGGCACTTGAGATTCAAATAGCCCAAAAAATTCTATGAACTCTTTTGAACCCAGTCAATGAATTTGCGTAACCTGAAATTTACATACATACATATGTACATATTTAAATTGTATATGTTCCAATCTCATTCAAAATTGATATTATTTTCTTACCAGCTGTTCGAGACGCGCACACAAATTTGCGATATTTATCAACGCTACACCGTCTGGGCGATTGTTAGAATTTTCTGCATTAACTTATATCTTATTTTACTATACCAATTTAACTATTTTTAAACATTTTTAAAATTATTATTTGCATAAAAGTGGCTCGTTAAAACAATCGCATCTTTTCTGCGGCTATCGAAAAACTAAACAAGTTATCGATAAATAAATGACACAGCTGACATTTAATGCAAATATCAATCGCTCTGGTGATATCGACTCAACGGCACATCACTAGCTATTTGTTATTGCAAATAAAATTTCGCTGATTTGCCAAAATTTTGGAAAAATTAAAATAAAACAAGTGAAATAAACAATATTTGGTCAATTTATCAACAGTTAACAGTTTTCGAAGATTAAAACTGTGCCAGCAAAAGCAAGGTGGGTACAAAATGGAAAATGCGAGAATTAAAAAAAATAAAAAATTATAATAAAGTAAAAACGGGAATTGAAATTTGATTAAATTCAAATGACATCATTGAGGCAGCACCTAATTTGTGGGGACTGTGTGCCAACAGTTTCGTTTATGACTCGCGCGTTTATTTATTTATTTTTTTGTGTGCGCAAAACACGCAAAAGGATACGATAGCTGGCAATTGAAAGAGTGTCATTGGTGGTGGTGGTGGGGGTGGGATTGGGGATGTAGGTGTATGTGTACAGTGGCTCTCAGCTTATTTGACCCACTACTCTTACATTTTTGAAAATTTCTAATAAATGTATTAATTAATGGGAAGAATATATTTATATATATAATTTTGTGATATGTTTTATATCTGAATTAATGAGTATAAATAAAACTCAGCTAAAAATGTAGGGGTTCAAATAAGCTGTAAACCACTGTATGTATGCATGTGTGTGTGTGGTGCAATAAAAATCTAGCTTTTATATAAAAGTTGTTGACCGGCACAGTTGCTACTACTATTTTTAGTTGACTTACGGAAATATTCATTTGTTTTGGTGCGAGGCGAGTCAGCCTAATTATACAGCTAACTGTAATTTGTGAACAGTCAATCGGCGGTGACTCGCGCTTGACATGCAACTGGTCAGCCCCTCTATAATTGTGTGTGTGTGTGTATGTGTGTGTTTGAGAGTGTATTTGTGTATTCTCTCTCTCTTTTATCCTGGACAAGAGCGAGAGTTTATCTATTTTACTCGCCACTGCGAGTGTGCATTGCTTACACTTTTTTAGGTTAATCCAATAAAGTTGCCAACTATTTCAGAGAGCGCACGAGAGTGACACAGCGCAAGCAAGGCCCATTAATAATAAACAAAAGCAAGCTAAAATATAACAGCAACAACAACAAAAGCAGCAGCAGCAACAACAACAACAACAAGCACTGCACGCTTTGCCGTTGGGGAAAAACGTCTAAGCTTGAAAACCAAATTCAGTCGAGAGCCAGCCTTCAGTCAGCACAGCAGTTAGCTTTTGTCGTGTTGCGACTACATACATATTTTGATTTTCGGTGATTACGAGCTTGAACCGGTTACTTTTGCAACAACAACCATTAAGCCCCGCCCGCGCTAATAAAAAGATAATAGAAATAAAATACAGCAAAAGATAAACAAATACAAATACCAAATGCCGTACATTATCATACGCGGCAATCTAGCCTCCTACAGTCACAAATATCCATGGCGTGTACTCGTCTCTGGATTGAAAGGTAAAATCATCAAACAATCAGCAACGAAAATAAGCGAAACTAGAGCTCTTTTCGCTCTCTTCACGCTAGTAGTGTACTCGAAAATCACTTTTACACAACCTTAACCGTTATTTTCTTCTATTTTGTTAACATTTTAATGGCCAGGTTTGATTGTTGAATTGACGAGTACTTTGTCTTCTTTTTGTCTATGTTTTTTACTGTGCGACATAATTAATTTAAAGAGTGCTTTGTCGCACACTCTTGTGCAGACAAGTACACTTACACACACACACACAAACACACACACGTCACCCACAAATTTGAGCGTCTGTTTCTTTTGATTTTTATTTTTGTTATTTTTTTTTACTATTCATATGTATACACTAGCAGCTACTTTCTGAATGGTTCGGCCTTGACTGTCTCCGTTTATGCGTGTGTATGTGTAAAGGGCCTTACTAGACAGTGGCATCCCAAAATATTGTTAATACACTGCATTTTCTTATAGCATTCAACTTTGGTTTCGCTTTTAATTTCAACTGCAACAATTGCTAGCTAATATGTAAACGCACCTATTTCCACTTTTAATTATACATAAATACATATGTTTAAGATAGATACGTATTACGTTTATATGTAATAAATTAAAAAAAAATATATTGGCCAATTGCTTTGCAAAACTTTCAAATACCCTCCTACAAGTACAATTTTATTGAAATTTTTCGAACATTTTTTATTTACTTTTAAAAAAATAGAAAATATACATATGTATTGTTCATTGTGAAGTGAAAAATTTGTATAACCTTTTGTCACTTTAAGTTTTTGACTGTGTTCTAAAACAAGGTTTTAAAGTTTTGATTTAGTTTTTAGGAATTACAGTTTTTCCCGCATTAATTGTTCCCAATGCATTTAGATTTCCAAACCATAAAAACCATTTAACTTTTTACATTTGCGCTCCAGTTTTTGGTAAATAGATCCAAACCGGTTTGCATCGATTAAATAATAAAGTTGCGAAGAGCATTAAAGTTTCGGTTTGAGAATAATTTCAGTTATTATTCGCTCTCACTCTATCCGTCTCTCTATCTCTCTCTCATTCTGTTATATCTTGTTTGTGTCGCACATTGAGTTGAGAGTCGTCAGTTTCATTTGGTTTCGCACTGAGTGCAGTTGAACTACGCCTGTAGATTGCATGGTGAGATACATATACAAAAACCTAGGCAGTATATTAATTGTATATTTACAAAATTTTTTTTGATGTTCTTGCCTTTATGGAAGAAGTCATTGCACTTTGAGAATAAACGAAAGTCGTTCAAATATCTTCAATAAATAAGTTTGCAATATTGCTAAGATATAGTACACAGACTGTCAGGTCTAGACTTTTGTTTAATTAGCACTCATACACACACTCGCACACACTGCTTAGCCGGTCGCTGACGTCATTCACTGACCTCAAATATTATTATTATTACGTATTATCTTTCTTTCGAGCTTGTCATACATTTACTGTATAAACACGGCAAATTAAACAATATTATGCCGGAAAAAAAAACAAAAATGTAATTACGATAAGAGCTAAAATAGAACCTTCCTCGGTATTTACAGCTGACGATATTGAACAGTTGAACAAATTTTCCTGCGGCGGCTACAGTGATGAGTCGACGATTGTGTATTTAGTGCATCCGTGTCGCATTTTATCAGCGCTAGAGGCAAGTATTACTCCCCGTTACTTTATAATAATCATAATGTGTGGCAAACAATAGATTTAATCATATTTTTTTAATATACTTAAGCCGATCTAATTGGGTATATCGCAATCCTTGCAGCAAATGTAGAATTAATTTTAAAATTTGATCAATAATGGGCGTATTCTAATAAAACCTTCTTTATTTTTTATTAAAAGTTATTTATAATTTATTTCTTTTCAAAATACTATATAACCAACTACTTTTAAATATAAATTTAATTTTTGTCTATTAGTTTTGCTCCAATTTATTTAAATTAAAACTTATTATTTCCTAATTTTATTTTAATTTACTATTGCTCTTAGTAGAAGTTAAACTCAAAAGTATATCCTTTTTTTAAATTTAATTTTTTTTTACAACATTAATAGCTTTTTCATACCTTCCAGATTTTGGGATTTCGCGTTGTGGCCAGCTCATCGACAGCAGTGAAACAGGACTATAACGAATATATGTGGACTATGCGCAAGGAGTTTGACGAACCTGAACCCGAGTCTGAAAGCGTATCCGTTGTCCGTGAGAATTTATCAAATATTGGTCGCGAGGCGGCAAGTTTAGGCAATTATCACAAAGTTGATTCGCCCGAGTAAATTTCGGTTTAGCAATCAATTTGTCAATATCTTCAGATTTTACTCATTTACTTAGTTGTGTGTGTCTCTGTATATGTGTGTGTGTATGTGATTGTGAAAGTGTAATTGTAGAAATAACTATAGCAACCTGAAAGAAAAACCAAAAAACCACAACAGAATAGAATAGAACAGTACAGAACGGTATAAACTATTCTGTCAGTCTTTTCGTGCATTTAGCATTAATTTCATATATATGTGTGTTTAGAGTTTAAAAGCAAAGTATGAGCGATAATCAGACAACAGCACCAAAGGAATCCACATTAAATTGCGAGTGTCCACCACCACAGATAGCACCATCGGCAACATCAATTGCCGGTTGTCCAGCAAATGTTGTGACCATTCCCGTGCCTATTTTGCAAACGGAAGGCACCTTCGCCTACGTCACCGTCAAGGGATCGCTGCATGATTATACTTGCACCGTGTTTGGCCTAAATCAAGCGGAAGTTCAGGCTCTGTCCCAGCGGCTATCGGTTAAGTCTTGTGTGAATGGTGTTTTGGTTGCTGTACCGCCCATGGTAATGCTGAATACCCTTGCCCAGCTTAGCTACAAAGTTGTTTGCAGTTGTGGCGAGGCTGAAATCTGTTGGACAATGCAGCGTGAGGTTTAGAGAATATCAATATTAAAGCATAGCGAAGCGAATTCATCAATCATCAAACAATCAATCGATCATCCTCATCAAATAAGTTACAAAACAGTTAGCTAAGAGTATTTGTTAAAATGGATCACCATAGTGCAGATAATTGCAAGTGCCACAAGCAAACGCAGCCGGCACAGCAGACGCTTTCCGACATGGATTTCGATCGTGGTATTTGGAATGCAGGTTTGAGATGCCATCTTAAATATTACATACGTACTTACTAAATTCTTATAATTCCATTAGCTATCTACAATGAATTGGAGCGAGTGCGTGAATTCATCAAGAAGGGTCAGGCAATGGCACGCGATGATTGCGATTACACGGCTCTGCATTATGCAGCTCGCAATGGCAACGAGCAAATCTGCAAGTTGCTCTTGGACGAAGGCAAAGTGGATGTGAATGCAGTGACCAAGGCGGGTTCCACAGCTCTACACCGTGCTGCCATGATGGGTAAGCATCAATCGTCATTATTCTTTACTATTTAAATATTGAACTGCATTAATAGAACAATACAACCGCATCAAAATTGGTCAAATTTCACAGACAATGTTAAACATCAAAGTTTGAATTTCATTCATCCCAAAACAAAGAAATTTTTGAGTTGAATAACAAGTAACAAAAATTCTTATTTCGCAGGTCATCTGAGCATTGTGAAACTGCTGGCGGAGCAGCCCAAGATTAATCTGTTGGTTCAGGACGAGTGCGGTCAGAGTGCATTGCATCGGGCGGCGCTGCGTGACCAATTAGAGGTGTGTCGGTATCTGTTAAAGCAACAGCCGGAGTTGAAGCTGCTCAAGGACAAGAAGGATAAAATTGCTTTTGAGTACATTATGGAGAATGCCAACGATGATTTCAAGCTGCTTTTAAAGCCCTAAATGGAATAATGTGGCATTAATAACACTTTGTAGCCTTAGTCTCGATCGAATGCGGCCACATTAAAACGGCGCAGTCACGGCAACATTCAATTTATTCCGAACGTATGATAATTCTTAAAATACGTTTAATAGATAAGCGTAGACAATTTACTTCATTTGTAGTATTGTATGTATATTTTGTCAAACTGTAAACTATAAGCGCAAAAATTTTTCATAATTTATAGTTTTCCAATTAATCTTCTTTATTTAAAATTAATATTGCATAAAAATGCTAAAAACCCTTTCTCAGAATTTGAAAATTATTGCAATGTTACCCGAAATTTCCATTTGAAAATAGTAAAACTTTGGCATTGTGAAAGACCTAAAGACATATAGAACTATATGATAAATACATATACTGTATTACTATATATATGGGGACTATTCAACTAGAGAACTTGTACTCGAACCATTTAAAACTGCAATTTCACAATAAACACTAACACTAGACTATGGGGCAATACACAAACTAAATATACTTATGCTACATTACATACATAAATAACTATATAATTAATAATTAGAAACTTGCACACAATTTGCACATGTTGTTGTTGTCAATGTTAATCCCAGGACTCGACGGAACGTATGAGACGATGTACAATTTGAGGCCCGCGAATTGTGGGTAACTCGGAGAACTCGCTAACATATTTCTTTAAAGTCATTGGCATACACAACGCCTCATCCACGATACGGGCCAATGTAGAGCTCTGCTCCGTGGGCGTATACTGTTCGTGGAGCGATGGATGTTGCTGCAGTGACAGCAACAGTTGCTGGCGTATCACCTGACGTGACAGAGATTGCAGAGTGCGAGGTTGTGTGCTCAACTGTCGCAATTCTTGCTCGATATAAGCCTCCATCGAACTGCTTTTGGAGGGCAAAGGAAATTTAAAGCCAGCATTGGCCAAAAGTTGAGCTAATGTCAAACTCTGAGTGGAGCCATCGGAGCGTAGATTATTCACAACATATTCGGCAGAGATCTGCGAAAGATTGCAGCCTTCCCTTATAAGCAATTGGGCAATATTGAATCTCTGCAAGCTGATGGCCCGAGCCAAAGGTGTCTCACTGTAGACGAATCCACAGACAAGTGTAGGCGCCTTGAAGCTATACAAATCTCGACGAGCACTTGGCAACTTGGCGAGCAGTATTCTGAGTATGGTAGAGAATTCCTGAATGTCTTCGATCTGCTGCACGGCAAAGAGTAGTAGACCTTCATCCTGGGCATCCGTATAGAGTCCCTGGCGACGTTGCTTCTCGGCCTGGTCCAGCATATAGGACAGCATCTTGGGCAGCTGATTATGTATGGCCAGCATAATCGGAGTGCAATTATCGTAATCCCGCACACTGAGACTGTCTCCATGCTCCAGTAGCAACTGCACCATATCAAGATCTGCGGTACGTGAACCCACACAGTGATGAAGCAGATGATGTGATGGTAATCTTCGGGCACCGCGATCCAGCAGTAACTGTGCCAACAGCAGATGTCTTCCAATTGCTGCAAAGTATAGTGCGGTACTTCCCCTTTTATCTTGTAGATTAATGCGAGCACCACGATTGATCAAATCCACAGCTAGCTCATGGAGATTACAGATGATGGCCATCATCAGTGGTGTCTCGCCCTCGTCATCCGTTTCGTTGATATTGATATTTGTCTGGAGCAGCAGCTGCGCCGACTGTGTACAACGATTCTCGATGGCCAGATGAAGTGCCGTCTTGCCATCGCTCAAGGTCTTGGCATTAACGAGAGCACCGTGCTTGATCAGCAGCCGGGTGACCTCGACAAAGCCGGCTCCCACATGAAGCGGTGAATAACCCTCGCTGTTGACCACATTGATGGGTGCCTGATGCTTGAGCAGCACAGCGACGCACTGGGAATGTCCCCAGGCAGCTGCATAGTGAAGAGGTGTCGCCAAGTCCGAGTCATATAGATGTGGATCTTGTTGACGGCAATTGGGACAACATTGCATCAAAAACTCGCCAGTGTTCTCAAAGGTTTTTGCATAATAATGATATAGCTGTGAATCTTCGCCAGATCCAACTCCTTCTACTTCCCCTCCATTAGAAACTTCTGACCAGCTTTCGCCTTCAAACTCATCCACCCATTCCAGCTTCTCCATGCCGTCCGGTGTGCTTTCAATCTCCAGAGAATCCGTATGAGCTGAAAGTTTAAATGTTATATCTTAAGAGATTCAAGATTCACAAATATACAAATAGAAAAAAAGCACACGTAGCATACCCGACTACCAGACTCTGAGACTGCAGCCAACACACTAATGGCAATACCAGAACTCTTCTGACATTGCATTACTTCGTTTCTAAAGACCTTATCAAGACACACCCCGACTTCCTCAACTCACGCCTGAGGTAACCGGTTTTTTCATTCACTTCAGCGACGATCTACATTTTTTTCACTTTTCTTCTTTACGTTACGAATTTGGGTCATTGACGGTGCTACACTACGCTACAAAATTCAACTCCTAAACTGAAAACTCCCTCAGGAGACAGATAATCTTAACCACCCCAAAATATTTTGGATGATGCATAGAGCGCTCTCACAATAGGGACGATTTGGAAGGCTCAGCACGTACCAAAACAAATAATACATTTCCACATTTCAGGTAGAAAATGTTTAACGATATGATCATCCCCATTTACATTTCAACGATATTTCGAATTTTAAACCAAACGTGGAAATACTTGAAAAATGTTTTAGCTATAACTTAATTCCTTTTTTGAATTTCACTTTTGTATTTGAAGATATATTTATAATGTCGTATATAAATAAGTTTGAATATTATAATTTTCTAGGTTCTGAAAGGATTTTTTTCTGAAAGGTGAAGCTGAGCTTAGTTGAAAATTAAAAGATTGATTGTTTAATTTTATTACAGTTTTAAAAACTTCAGAATTGTAATAAATTGTAGAGGAGAAATTAATTCTTAATTGGAAACTTTAAAAAAATATTTAAATGAAGATAAACAATATTAAAAATGGCAAAGCTTTTTGCATTTATCGCACAATTTCCATATTATCATTAATATTATTTGAATTAGTTAAAAACAATATATTTTACTTTTATTTATTATCTTTAATTTTTAAAGAAACCGATAATTAAACCGCAAAATTAAAATCTGAGGGTTATTTTGAAACAAATGTAGTGTTGGTACCATTGGCCTGTTCACATAATTGATTTTCTGTGACCAGCTGTTGGCCATGAACCCTTTACCCTTTGTGTCGTTCAACTTACTCGGATGGAATAGATTCAGCTGTGGCTCCTCACAAGACTGGACGAGAAGTTCAAGTAGTTCAGCGTCACCTAGAAGGGCGGCGGTGCCAACGGCGGTGCGACCACAAGTGGAGGATACGTAGGTGGCCTGGGCACCTTCAATGATGCAGTTGAGGGCCTGACCAAAGTCACCGTCGTGAACGGCAGTCAGCAAACGCTCGTTGAGATCGTAGGATAGCATATTGCCATTGGGTTAATCTAATTGAAGCAGTTGCAATACTAAACAAATTAATTAAACCAAAATTGACAAAAGTTGCCGTGAAAAATAATGTAGACTGGCCGGAAAAGCGCACGAAAAGAGACTGAAACAAACAACGCAAAGACCTATTAAAAAAACAAAAAAAACCCACCACCCATCAAGCGGGCCCCAAAAGAGAGAGTGCGTCGAGGTAGAGAGAGAATCAGAGAGAGTTTCGCTCAGCTGTGGCAAATGCATTTACACACAGCTACAAAGTTTGGATATTTTATTGATGTGTCTATATTTAGACTCTCTTTCAATTTATTTTTAACATACACTAAACTACTTGATCTCCTTTGTTTCCTTGGCGTTCTGCAGTGATTCCGTAATGAAGAGTTTAGCCAGCGACTGAGAGCAAAATTGTGCAATGTGCTGCGCATGCGTATTAATTTGGCCAGAGGTAATTGTGGCTGTTAGTCTGGCCGGCACCGGCATGGGACGGAACTGCTTGATGACCTCCTCCTCGGGCACCGTTGGCTCGCCCTTCGAGGTGCGCACAGCATTTTCGGCTGCCAGTTTGGCTAGAGCACGATGTTTCTCCTGAGGGCAACAACAAATATACGATATAAAAAGGATATTTTGCAGCTAAAAAAAATAATCGTACCGTATCCTGCTTGAAGACCACCTGCTGGTACTTGTTATAGCGTACAGCCTCCTGGTAGAGTTCATCGACGCGTTCAATGAGGCTACGCATGTGATTCTCCAGCACAGAAGCGGTGCCCAGATCCAGGAAATTGTGTCCCTTATCCTCGGGCAGCAGCTCATTCAGCTCGCTCATCATGATGTTCGTCAGCGGCGAGTTCTTAATGACAATGGGAATCTCGGCAAAGAGACTCTCATAGCCGACTTTGAGGGTACGGAATGCCTCGGGCGTAAAGTCACCATCCTTATACATTTGTATGGCCTGGGGTGTGAGGCGATATGCCTTAAGGCACAAGAAGCCGCGTGATGACTTCTGTGTGTCGTAGACAACGACAACAGACTCCTCAATGCTGGTCTGGTAATGATACTGCGACTCGAGCAGGGCCAACGAAAGGCTGTTGCCCACATCGGAGCTCTGGTACCAGCCGACATGCAAGTGATCGACATTGACACGACGCAGACGACGCATCACAGTCAGCTGATACATCTCCTCGTCCATGGTCTCGTCGCCGCTCTTGGGGAATGGAAAGCAGTTGGTGATTTCCAGGCACTTGTCCACAACCAGACCGAGCAGTGCACCCTGGGCCAAATCCATATTGCTTGACTCCTCATGGCAATGCTTTACCATTTTCATGACGGCCTGTAGAATGGAAATAAATAGGTAAACATTAGTTCAAAAATTACACTTGAATCAGCTGCAACAGCGGCTTCAGTCTCTCTTTCTCTTGCACTCCCTCTCTTGACATTTGTCATACGCTCTCTCAATTCGCACGTACACACACATACAAACAAATTGCCATGCCCAGCGCGTGGCATTTAAAAGCACCTTTTAATTGCTCAAATTAGACTAATATTTAACGTTGCACATATGCCATTGTCTATAAACTTTGTTAATAACTTACCAAACCGTCGCATTGTACATAATTTATGGTATTATCTGAATCCTCAGTACGAGCATGACGACCACCGCGGTTTGCCATTTTGACGTTGACGAAGCGAAAAGACGTGAAGTTGGCTGCAGACGCACAAAACGATGTTTTCCAACACACCAAGCACTAAGCAACTTACCAACACTGTAAAGAATCAGCTGTCTTGCCGACTGCGATAACAAATATTAGTTTTTTTTGATTGTTTTGTTTATCTCTGTAAATTTAACTAAATGAAAGTGCTGAGCTTGTCAGAAATTGAGGGAAACAAGCGTTATTGATAGTACAGCGTCAACTTCGAGCTGTAGCTTGACCCTGAACCGAACATTTCGCTACGCTGGCAACTAGAACTTGAAGAAACGGCAACAACATGACAAATTGGCGTGAATTGTTCCCAACAAAATTGACTTTTCTCATATTCCTGCTGTATATGTCATTGTTTATTGGACAAGGTATGTGTTGAAGGATCTACAATGTTATGCCTATTAATTGTCTACTCTATGTTGCAGGTATATTCGTCACGGCATCACAGGATTCGAACAATTCCTACAGCTACAATACTGTTACTGTTGTGCTCCTCACCGAAATCCTCAAGCTCATAGTGTCAACATGTCTCTATTGCAGAGAGTAAGTGGAGAACTACCTTTGGAGTGTCGCAAACTAATTTTGATTTCGATTTAGAAACAATCTACGCTCACTGGTGCACGATGTACACAAAGATCGTCAGGTGCTTGCTCTTTATATGGTGCCTGCGTTCCTCTACTGTCTCTACAATAATCTCGCTTTTGTGAATCTCGCCACATTCGATCCGACAACATATTATCTGCTGCTCCAACTGCGAGTCGTTGTCACGGGCGTTCTCTTTCAAATCATCTTCAAAAAGTATTTGTCACGTCGCCAATGGATATCGTTAATTCTGTTAACACTCGGCTGTATGCTGAAGCAGGTGGATTTAAACAGTTTCTACAGCGATGCCAACGATGACAGCGAAGCGGCAGCTTTACAACAGGCAGGGGCAGGGGATGTGGGTGGAACCGTTGCTGCCGCTAAAGCAATTGGCAAGAACATGACGGGATTTGATTTCAGCATCAGCGCCGTTTTCATCTTGGCCCAGACGATATGCTCCTGCTTGGCGGGCGTCTACAATGAGTATCTGCTAAAGGACAAGGGTGCCGAGGTGAACATCTTTGTGCAGAACGTGTTCATGTATCTGGACTCAATTGTATGCAACGCTGGCATTCTGCTGCTCCGCGGCGAACTGCTGGATGCATTCAGTGCCCACAATCTGGGCAGCATAATGCGTTTCAGTGTGATCATTATCATAGTCAATAATGCCGCAATTGGTATTGTGACTAGTTTCTTTTTAAAGTACATGAACTCAATACTTAAGACATTCGCCAGCGCATTGGAACTACTGTTTACGGCCGTACTCTGCTATTTCCTGTTCGCCATACCGATCTATATAAACACTGCACTCGCCATTGCTGTCGTTTCCTATGCCATCTATTTGTATACCCAAAGTCCTGTGGTTAATCTAGGCAAGGTGCGTCCCTTGGCGAACCTAAGTGAGGTTACCACCAATCCCAAGACTAAAGTGAGAGAAGACGATCGCAGGCTGCTGGATGAGCAAGGTGATACGGATCTGGAAATGGATATAGTCTAAACACATAATCGTAGGCCTAATAATGTGTATATATATGTAGTTTCCCTCTCTCATTTGCTACTTAAGTCACTGCACTTGATTATTTCTTGCAGTGTTAAGAAGTGCCTCCAATTGTTGTTCGTATGTATACATACATGTGTATGTATGTGTAAATAGCGTTTCCGTTTTAGATATAATTCATATAATTAACAAAATCCCATTAATGAAACTGCGTTTGATTCAAATGATAACAATGTTGTTTTTTTTTATTCATACATTATTTGATAATGTCAAATCTTTTGACAGTATTCCATATCAGGTTGAAAGTCGAGACTGTCGAGACTTTAATGCAATTTGCAGAATTTTATGCTCGTGAAACTTTAGATAATCGAGGCATTCGGACAAATGTTGATCCATTTGTTCCTTGGGCAAACGATGAGTTGCATTATATTTACATATCGCCAGCGGAGGACCCTTGTAATTGCGCATACACTTAATAATATGGCCGGGCATCCTGAACAGCACAATGCGATGGTTCTTGTCGTAGGGACAGGTGCCATACTGATCTTCGTTCATTTCGATTGCTATTAAACGAAAATTAATCTATTTAATTTGTGTAATTAATAAAAATACAAATTCCGCACACCTGGAAATTAAAAGTACCGCTACTCTGGAGATGGAAGTAGTATTTGTAACGATAGACATGTATGCTATCGATTACTTCAAATCAATGCTAGTGGTGAGCAAATTCCGACGCATTGCAGACCGTGTGACGATAGGCATGGTATGCAGCTCACTGGACATACATACACAAGATATGCTAGGTACACACTGTGACACTTTGAGCTGTTTTTCGACAGCGTTGCTTCAAATATGAGGAAGTTTTACAAAGTAAGTAAGATCGAACAATTTAATTATTGAATATTGTATTTTAAGTATGAAATGAATTACTTTAGTAAAAGAGTTGTTGAAACAATTTGTATCACGTGTCAGCTTCTGTCACAGTCACAGAGTAGTGCAGTGCTGCAGTGTAAACATAGAACTAACATAATTATTCTTTATATGTTTGCTTGCAATGAAAGCCAACAGTTTATGTAAAGTGTCAAAAATATATCAGAAATTATACCTTATTTTATTTTATTCAATTATTTCAATTTATTACGTAATTGCATTGCAAGTATTTGTACTCGATAGTTTGATAATATGATTGAATCATCCCTAATCGATACTCTTCGAATGTTGAAAATAATCCAGCAGTATCGCCTCCTCCCCACCCCTCACCGACCATTCATTGAAAAGTTATCGTACAGTTCAGACGTCACTTTGTCTGAGGAAAAAAAACTCGCTCCAATTATTGAAGTTGTGAAAAAAGAATTTTGTGCTAAAAAAAATGGCTCGTACCAAGCAAACTGCTCGTAAATCGACCGGAGGAAAAGCGCCTCGCAAACAATTGGCCACCAAGGCGGCCCGTAAATCGGCCCCATCCACTGGCGGCGTTAAGAAACCCCATCGCTATCGCCCTGGTACCGTGGCACTGAGAGAAATTCGTCGCTACCAAAAGTCCACTGAATTGCTCATCCGTAAACTGCCTTTCCAGCGTTTGGTGCGTGAAATTGCCCAGGATTTCAAGACCGATTTGCGTTTCCAGTCCGCCGCTATCGGAGCATTGCAGGTAAGCAACACAAAAAAAAAATTGGCGCGAAAGAGAACAAAAAATGGTGGGAATATTGTTATGAAAATGAGTTGTGTGTGTGTAGTGGGGGGTGGGGCGAGGTCGATTTTAGTTCATCATGTAATGACAATTTCATCATGTATTGTAAACGCTAATTATTTGACAGGAAGCATCCGAGGCATATTTGGTCGGTCTCTTCGAAGATACAAATTTGTGCGCTATCCATGCCAAGCGTGTTACCATCATGCCCAAGGATATCCAGCTGGCCAGACGTATCCGTGGTGAACGCGCCTAAACGACGTGTCCGCCATCTTTAATTAGAAAAGCAGCGACAGACGGCCGAACAACAACAACAACGAAGACGAGAAAAGCAGCGACGTCGGCGTCGATAATCGCAGCTGCTGCGGCCGCTTAGCCTTAAGTTTCATAAGATTTATCGTACATTATATACTTAAAATATAAGTAAAAAGAAGAGAAAAAAAATACATATATATATATGCGAATTTTGTCCGTGTAATAAAAATATATTTTTGTTTGTGTAAAACTTTGCTCTAAACAGACAGCAGTTTTTATTTTCTTTTGTTAGTTTGTATGTATGGGTGTGATTTTTGTGTTTTCTTTTGTATTTTTGGGGTTGGTTTGATTCTTTTAATAGCAAATGCAATTTTTTTATTTAAAGACAATTGTGTCCAGCATGGCTCCTAAGCACTGTACAATATTATTCTGCATAACCTTGTCCACTTTCTCCTCCAAATGCCGTTTCGGATCCTGTTTTCCCACATTCTTAATCGCCAGCTGCTCGGGCGTCATTTTCTCCTCGTCCTCAAGTGACTGTAAATAAAGGATTCAAGAATTTCAATATGTTTCGAAATTAGCAGAAAAGTAAAGTTTATCAACCCTAAGCGCAATGGATCTAATTAAATATATTAAATGTTATAAACTAAAAAAATATATTTATATTATTTACAAAACTAAGAGATCTTGTTGGTTAAAACAATTATATCTCTTACTGTATTATTAATGGTATAATGGTGTTTTCCCGATTATTTTTCAGGTATATTTCTAACGAAAAATGTTTATTATTCAATGGGGAAAACTTGAACAAGAAAATGTGTATCCTTTATAATTCAGGTAGAGATCTTTGGCCCTTTCCACTGAAGCTTCTTCTTTGCAAACATCCCTAAACATTTAGAAATTTTTATAATGCTATGAAAGTACAATGGAAGTGTAGGAATTCATCATAACATAGAAAATTTCATTTAATATTGAAACCCAAAAATTTGATTATAGATGAATAAAAATTTTGGTGACTCATTTATAGTTGATGGAACTAGTTCAAGCTCAAAAATTTGTGCATTTGATACTAGTTACTAATTTGATCTTTTTATATGTCAGGGCTGCAATTGAAGGTATTTTGTTATGTTTTAGAGTTGCAGCATTGACAGAAAATTACTGCATAAAATTTGAAACGGAAACCGATTTTTGTCAGTTTTGAAATACATATACAGCAAGTCAAGAAAGAGTTTTGACAAAATCAAAAACCTATATTGCAAAAATATATAAAATTTATTGGCTTTTATATTATTTACTATTTTTGTATATTGCTAAGGAAAAAAGAATCTACACATTTACACTTTAAGGTCTAAGAATATGAGAGCACTAAGTGTGTTTATATAAATACACCTTGAGAAAGCATAAATTGCTGGTAGGGTATCAGCTATTCGGTATGTCGAAAAATAATTTTTGTACTGCGGTAGAATTAAATTTTAACTATAAGTTATAATGGGGTAAATGTTGGAAACAAATGCAAAATTGTCGGAATGCTCTTCTAATATATAATAATATATTCCTAATCGGAGGAAGCAACTTTTCCTTGGAAGAGTCGTCCTTAATCTCACTTCTTAGTTATTATAGTAATGTTGTCAGGTGTATTGGACTTACCTTGTTGTAGTTCTTGGCCAGATCCAACATCTCGGCGACAGTGTCTTCGTTGATGGAGCAGTGCTCGTTGTAATCGGCCAATGTGAGACCATCCTTCCATGATTTCTTGTGCAAATTGAGAAGCATCTTCTGCTCCAGCTCGTTCTTGCGGTAGTTGATACTGATGGAATAGTAGTGACGATTGAGGCCATGGATCAGTGCCTGCACCGATGGCTTCTGCAAGTGGCCCAGATTCGAGGTGGTCTGACGCGGTTCCTGGCCCAGCACCAACATATTGGGATTGATTAGACGGAAGGCATCGATTACCACCTTGCCCTTGACCGACTGTATGGGATCAACGACAACGGCGACAGCACGCTCGGACAACGCTTCAAACGATTGTTGGGTGTTGATATCTACGCCGGATAACCAGCAGCCGAAACCGGGATGAGAGTGATACCAGCCGACAACCATTTCGGGCCGACCCGTCTGCTTAAGCATGTCTAACATCTTGGCCTGAAATACGGGATCCACGGCCTCCACAGAGACGCCCGTGCCCGTCTGTGGCATCGCAAACACATCGATCACCTGGACCGTGTAGTCGTCCACAAATTCGCCCAGCATCAGACCCATCACCTCCATGGGAACGCCGGCGCGTCCGTGCTTCAGCATCTTCAGCAGTGCCAGGGATGAGATATACACCTGCTCGGCGGTGTCGACGACGGGCGCGTCTGTTGGTGGAGCAGCCTGTGGCATTGAGCCGCCTAAACGTAGCAAGCGATCCATGTTGATATTCGACTGCAAAATGTTCAATCAATCCGGTTAGTATCGAACGAAAGCAATTTGATCAAGTATCAATGCACTCACCTTATTGGTATTTAAACGACTTGTGTTTAATCAAAGTTTTTACTTAATTTATGTTGAATTTTGTTGGCAGCTTACAACAAACACAAAGCAAGTTTCTTGCTCTTTCTTTTTTTTTGACAGTCAGCGTCGGCAAAGTGCAAGTAATAGTTGAATTATCGATAACAGCTGAAATGACAACACTGTCACAACAGCTGGTCTTGTAGTGTGACCACTGTCAATTTAGTTCTGAAAAGGTTCAAATGAACGGGTCATTGAAATAAACGAGTGAACTTCTTCAGACTTTCATGAACTATATAGTTCATGTTGCTCAAGAGGTCCGTTGTATGTAAGCAAATTTTTCTTCGAAGAATCATTTGAATTTTATAATAACATTTTTTCCATAAAAATGTTCAAGAGAAAGCGCAGTTCTGTGTGCAATTTTGGATATATTTCAAGTTAAAGTATTCTAAAACTAACAAACATTTATTTTATTTTTTACTGATTAGCTTTAAAGTAATTGTGTAATAAAGAATTTGAAATCATTAAATGAACGAGTGAACTTATTCAGCACATTGAACTAGAAATCCCAACTCTACTGTCAATGACCAATTTAGAATATATCGATAATGGCATGCAGAAAACTAGGGCTACAAAAATCAATAGCTAACTATCGATGACGTATCGCACTTTTATTGAAATATATTCAAATGTAAGGTTTATCTAATTTCTATTTAAATAGCACAAAGAATATATTAATTTTTAACAAACTATTGACATGTTTCGTCTCGTCATATATCGAGCTGTTGCATTTCACAGCGAATGCTTGAAATATTTTAAAATTACGCGATTAAAATGCAGCTTAAGCAAATCTTGCGGGCAATGTGCGTTCCGCTAGACCGAATCCAAGTTATGGTGGCAACTTCTTGGCCTACCTTTACAATTGTAAATGATGGCGTGTGAAGGGAACGGACGGACAGGTAAGTACAAGCAATTGTAGGCAAGTTGGTGCGCTAATTAATTGCAGCACTGCCTTTCACCCAACGCTTACTTAAATGCCACAAATATTCCCAGCCCTGGAGATCATTTAAAATGCCATCGTTTGCCAGGTCGACAAGTCAAAGGTGTAACTTGTGTTTGATTGCAACATTTGCAGTTACTGCCGGCGTCGCCGTTCAGTCTGCCACTCCATTTTATGTCTCGCTTGCGCTCTGTATAAACATTTACATACAGTTGGTCACGAAAGATTTTTGACGCATTTATTTTTGACAAATTTAAAATTATTGGATAAAAAGTCTTTAAAAATATACAGAGATAACAAGAGATATTTTGATTATTAAAATAAATTTAAGCTCTTATTTTTCTATAAAGAAAATTTTGAAATAATAATCTATATATTTAATAGATTTTGGCTTCATAAAACCCTTGCTTTTAATTTTTATTAATAAAATCATAATTAAATTAAAATTCAATTTTTAAAATAAAAATTCAAATTAATGATGATTTTTTTGTCATAAAATGAACTTTATGGAAAATATATGTACAGGAGGGCCATTGAAAACGAAACCAACTGAAAATCTCCCAAAAATGTATGGAGTTTTGATAGATTTTCGGTTGGTTCCGTTGTCTGTGGCACCCCTTATAGTGTTGCACATATTTCTTTTTTTATTTTGTCAAAACACTTTCTTGACTAGCTGTGCACATACGTATGATCGCATAATAAAAGTTTTTCATCTTCAACAAACATTTTCCATTTGAGCGTTGCGTCTCGTCGCGACTTTTCAGTTGCAGTTTGTCGTTCGCTCCACGCGCTTGTTTACGTTAACTAACAACAACGTTGCGGTTCAGTTATTAATTAATGCATTTAACAACGCGCGACGCGTCCACTAGAGTAGTTTTATTTTTCTAATTCAGCCTGAAAATAAGGGTAACTAACAAAATTATTAATAATTTTTTGCGCACAGGTTACAAAATATTATTTGTTGTTTTTTTTTTTCGCTGAGAAAGCTTTAAGCAATTTGCTGCCAATGTTATTGCTCTTATCAGCAATAACCAAATTGTTTTTGTTGCTGATAATGCCAGCAGGGGCTGTATAAACAATTTCAAAAAGGGTTTTGTGGGGCGTAATACAGCTATGTATGTATGTTGGAAGATCTCGACAGCAAATGGTCATCAAATGCCAACACGTTACTCTCGATATCTGGACAACTGTAATTGACCTTGTCGTTAAGTTCAAAGAAATGCGTTTAAAAAAGCTTTCGGAGATATCGTCATTAAATCTTGTTGAAAACGTGGCAAATACAAAAAAAAAGAAACATGTTAAAATGCTACATATATTTAAGAGTGATCGACTAGAAAATACTCTGTAAGACCAGTTTATAATCTCATCTATTTCGATTACTTGAATCGGTATATAGAGATAGGTAGAATTTTTGAATACATTATTTCCAGAGTTGTGTAGAGTTTGTTTACCTACTACTGATAATGTAGTTTTCTGTAAAAAACTCTACAAAAAAAAAAAGATAATGAATTGTAAGCATTTTTTTTTTGTTTTAGCGATCATTGGAGATTTCTCAACGGTTATTGATAAAAATTATAGCTGTTACATGTTACGTACATTAGCTACTATTTAATATTTCCTACAGAGTATATTACAACTTGTACATATCTCTCAATCCATTTAAACGTACGAAACAAAATGTAAAAACACGTTTGTTCAGCTGTGAAATTGGCCTAAACTAAACTCAACTGTATATATATTTTATTTTGGCATGTTGCAATTGTTGTTGTTGCTCGTCCATAAGAAATAAGCGGAAATACTTTACAATGATAGTTAAAGAAAAGCTGATAGTCTGGAGCAGAAGATAATCATTCCCTTGGCTGAGTCCACTTAATGGAGAGTTAAACGTTTTGTTCAACAAATTTCTGTAATTGCCGATTTGTGTCTTCATTTCACTAATTTTCGACTCTTTATCGCTTATACTCAGTGAAAACATTAAGAACATGTTACCACATGCACCAGTTTGTCAATCTTTGAAATGCTTTATCATCATTTTTTTCGTATCTACCTGAGCTCTAGAAATTTACTCTCGAAACCTGAGATAAATATGAAACTTTCGAGATAAATTTATTTTTAAATTATTATTTCCAAAGTAAAAACGTTTACAAATTTTTCTTTTACATTATAATATTTTACAATCAGATCAATATTATAAATAAGTTCTTTAGTATGCCATAACATGTTTTTAATTTTTAACAATTGCCTTGCATTTTCAATCATTACTTTTTTGTACTCACAAATAAATAAGGTAAACGTCAACAACACTTAATATATATTAAACAAAAGCAATGTTTTTATTCAAATTATTTGCAAGTTTTCGCAAAATTTCTAGACTAATAAGTAATTGGCAGTAATTAATCGAGATTTCCCAACTAAAGAAAAGACTTAAGAAATATATACATACTATATGTATAAGTGGAATTGCAACACAGAGATGTTGGTTATAGGTGTTGGTTACACTTGCCACAATTTAACTGAAATGTGTGTGTACAGCTGCATTTGGCTTTAACCGAGTCTTGGCAATGGGATTTTTACCCAACTAGAACGCTAAAGACTAAAGACTAAACCTATCCATAACCAAAGCCGCAAAGATAAGTTTACAAAATAATATACATTTTTTTAATTTCATAACGCGCGACATGCAACCAATTTCAATTTCACTTTTTATTGAAAAAAATTAACTTCAAACAAAATGCAATGCATGTAAAGAGGAAGAAGTAGAAAGAGAGAGGGAGGGAGAGAAAGAGATAGGGGGGGGGGGGGGAGGGGTAAGGTGGCTCATTAATTGTTTAGCTGAAGAAAGTTTTTAATTATTTGGACTAGCGAGCATTTAAGATAATGAAGCTTTTAAGTCGTGCATTCATTTGAAAAATTGCTCAATTTTGAAAGTGCAACACAATAACAAATAATAATACAAAACAATGGCAATAATTTGCATTTTTGTAATTTTTGCATTTTCACTTTCAATAGCAAAAACAACAACAAGAGCAGCGATAGCAATGACGTCGCTGTTGCCACTTGATACGTCACCAAAGGAGGAACAGAAGCAGAAACTGCAGCATACAAGTCCAACAACTACAACTACACCAATAACAAAAACACCATCCACACGCATACCACATCCAAGCGATGCCGAATTTGTTCCATTGCGTCGTTCCGCCTCCATGCGCTTGCGCGGCACAAAATCGAATCATCATCAACAATATGAGTCCCATGTTCCCGCCGGTGAATTCAGTACGCGCGCCAAGCTCCCAGAGAGCTCATCGTCATCGTCCACATTTCCGTTAAACGCCCACACACGGCGTAATCGCAGTTGGAGCAATTTAGGCCACAACACGTCGACTTCCGTGCGGGAAACATCGGAGACGCCACTCCATGCATTATGCAGCGATAAACAGTGTCTGTCCCAGCAAGAAACGGAGCTCAATAATAGCCTGGACATGTCCGCCTCCAAGTCGCGTAATATGGTAAGTTGTACCTCCCATTGAGTTTATCTTTGCAATTGGCATACATTTTGTAGTTATATCGATTTTTATTACGAGAATTTACCCCGTGCTGACCTACGTAACTTAAAAAAAAAAAAAACAGCCCCCGGAAAGCAGACGTAAGCATACACGCGTGTCAATACCATGTCAACTTTCATTATGAAACGCCCGTGGGACTCTTAACAACCCCCACAATTTCCATATCGAGCCAACTGTCATTGCTCCCAATATAATTCTAGGAATTATACATGCACTACCCTTAACGTAAACAGAAAGCTTGCGAGTGTAAAGCTTAAGGACTTGTCTGAACAATCCTATATATCCACGGGGAGGTAGCTGTCATTATATTTACTAGTTATAATTATATATAGCCTGACATAAACGTAAAGCCTGAGAGTGTATGTCTTAGGGATCTTAGGGGGTCAAACAAGCTTAGTGTGTATCCTCTGTAATTCACAAAAAAAAAATATTCTTTTCTGATATTTAACGTAACAAATAACTGCAAATCGTTTAAGTATGTCTCATTTTGACTGTAAAAAAACTATAAATTCCAGAGGCACCAAAATTTCAATTATAATTTCATTATAAAATATTTAGTTATTTTAAGGAACCTCCATCAATAACCATACAATTCTATAAATATCATATTAAAATAAGTAATCTCAAATAAATGACACTAGCAAATACGAGTTGCAGAGTATCTGCTAGTCGAGCCTTGTAGTTTGCTACTAAATAATTAACAAGTTTTACTGCGGTATTCCAAATTCTTGTGTCCTGTTGTATTTCCTATAAAATTGATTATTAATACAATCCTAAAAGTTTTATATTAAATTTGTTATTCGAGTTAATGTGCAATATTAACGTAGTTGATTTTTATCTTTGAATTAAAATTCATTTTTTCTAGATTAATAATGCAATTAAAATTCAAAGGGTTCAAGATATCACAAATGTAAAATAAAGTAATTGCGAAGTTTTTATTTTTTAATCTTGGGAAAGTAAATGCTTTCGAGTTGCTCTTTCTCCGTTCATTCGCAGCTTGTAAACAGAGCAAAGTTTGCATAATATGGCAAACGGGGAGAACAACTGTCACTCGTGTTCCGTTTGCAGCTGTTTCACTTCCACTTTGTGCTTGCTGTTCCATGCCAAAGTGTACACAGTGCAAACAGCTGACTAGGAAATGCAAGTGTTCAAATCGCAGCTTTTGCAAATATTGACAACGGAACCAAGAAAAAGAATCAAAACATATGCACCACCCCCACAGCTACTAACACACACTCTCTCTTGCAGTCACTCACTCGCTCACTCTCTTGCTCTCTCACAACTGCTGTCAATTTGGGGAGGTTGTTGTTGTTGATTTCTTCTTCGCTGCTTCTTTTTGGGCATCTTCTTTACATTTTCTTTGGCCCATTGCGATTTGCGTTTCAGTTGATTTTTTATGCTCAATGTGAACGCGTGCAAAAAAGCTCAAACCATTCAGTCGCGCTCTTTGCTTCATTGTTATTGTTTAAACCTCAAATTAAGCAAAACTTGGACTTTCGTGTGAATAAACATATCTGAAGGTATACAATGTTGTGTCAAAACACATATACGCATGTATCTGTATCTGTATCTGTGTTTGTGTGTGTGTGTGTGTGTAACGTAACGCATTCTAAATTGTAGGCAATGGCAACAGCTTTTAACGTGCTTTTTTCTTAATGGTAATTATCCCATGTTGGCCTTTATTTAGCCACAATTGGCCAGCTCAAGCTCACAGTTCGTTGGCCCTTTTGTTTTTTTTTGTATGCATAAATAAATAATGATTATTGATGAATTGTTTAGTGGCAACACTTGTGCATTCAACTGTATTAAATTGTATTAAATGATTGAATGTGCAACTAAAGGAAGTGGCAAAAAATATTTCAAAATTAATAATAATAAGGCGGCAGTTTACGTTTACAACAAAGACTGGTAATAGGTGATTAGTATACAATAAAAGAAATTAAGAAAAATATATTCAATAATTTTATTCAAATACTTTTAATCATTTTATTACTGTAAGTTAAGAAAATGTTTTATTAAAATATCTGTGTTAGTTAAAAAAATTAATTAAAAAGAAAAATAATTATTGATTGAGTTCATTTGATTATTTTTTGATAAATTATAAAAGTTGACTAAGCTTTCTGTGATCATTGAAGCACTCCTTATAAAAACTCATATCACAGATAAATTCAATAATTTTTAAAAATTATTATAGTAAAGTTTATTTTTAAAGTATTTTTCTTGTATTTTTAATGCAACTTTGCTATGGAAATAAATTTTTGACTAGTTAGCTTATTTTAACGAAGTTCGACTGTAGCTTAGTTCTTCCTAAAACGATCCTGAAAAGTAGGCAAAAAAATATTAAAATGGTTGCCAAAAAAGATGCCTTGAATGAGAAGTCTGCACACTTATCAAAACAACTTGGCAGTATTCCAATTGGGCTATTATGAACATTACGAAGCATACATTGCAACGACAAAGTGCAACACCTGCCTGGCATACATACTCACAGTTGAGATGGTACAGGTAGCACTCAAATCAAAGCTATCGATTTTTTCTTAGTTGGTTAGTTGAAGTGATATGCGGTTCATATAAGATACTATGCAAATTGATGGGACGTGACTGTAGTGGACTTTCAATTGTTTTATTTTTTAGTGTGAGGTAACAACTACGCATATTAGCCCAGTTAACACGGTGTAGAGTTACAATCATATATACATACACTTTTAGATAGTCATAAGTCTGTTTTTTATTTGTATCTTATAGTTCGAGTTTTCCAACTATGCTGTTAGCTCGTGCGTAAAACCTATTGCGAGAATTTTTGAAGAAGTGCCATGAAGTATTCTTAGTATTTCCCCAGCAGTTGAACAATTAAAAATAGGGCAAGAAACTCATTAATGATGATTATGAAATAAATATGAACACACCTTCTAAATTGTAGGGTTCCCCCTTAAGTCTCTCTCTCTGCTTTTAACCTGATTTGCAACCACTTTCTGCTGTTTTGCTTTCAACCAAACACTTGCAGCTGTCGCTGACAGTGGTCATATTGTCTGCAGTCAGTTAAAAGAGCTGACAAAAGGGCTAAAGTAACCAATGACGAGTTGGTCAATGACTGCCTCAACTCGACTCATTCCATATTCTAAATCAATTCACAATTTGGGTCACTCAGAAAATGTTAGACGGTGCTTTTTTCTGGTTTCCTTTCAGCAACAACGGGTTATTTAAATAAACTTGCTTCAGCATAGGATATTTGTTTCAGTTTTCTAGCTGTATTTAAATTTGTAAAAAGTAACTTAGCCTAGGAGACATTCTGTCATTCACTCGGAAATTACTTCGACTTTGATTTAGGGCTCTAACCACATAATAAAGGCTCTACTCCACTCTACTAACCCCCCCTCGAGGGTAATAGGCAGTTAATTGACCACAAAAATGCTGCTGTGACTACAAACGGCAAAAAGAGATAGAGAGAGAGGCGAATGCCACAATGAAAGTAACCAACATTGGTGCTAAAAATGTTTTGTAAATGTATAACAACAAATTGGTTTTCGGGGCGTTACGGTATTCGGTATTGTCTGATGTTGTTTTCAAGCTCCCTACAACTTGGACTCCCTACCTTTCCTACCCCGATCTCTTTTGATATTTTTTATTTTTGTGTGTTATTCATTTATTTATTTTTTTTTGCCAACATTGCGAACTATGCACGAGTGAGCAGCAAAGCAATTGAGAGATTTAGACGCAACAACCGCAGATATTAGCAGCGAAAGCAAAAAAAAAAAATGAAAAAGAAAGAAAGAAATTAAACAGTTAATCGCTCTGACTAAACATATTTCTATTTGCAGTCTTTGAAGCTAAACGGCGGCAGTGCTGAGACAACTGGCACCTCGACGGCTACGTCCACTCCAAAGACGCCGAAGACACCATCGAACGGTCCAGTTGGTCACACCTGCTCCCGTTCGTCGAAGACTATCAAGAAGCAGGAGTCCACCAAGTTGTCAACGGTGCATGAGACAAAGATATCGCCAAAGACGCTGCCAGTGACACCAGATTCACCTAGCACCTATCTGGATGATGATCTAGACTCGATGTATTCCTTTACTACCACAACCTCGGGCCGTTCCACCATGTCTTGTGAGCATCCCTACGTGGCCAGGTGAGTGTTGGTGTTTCAAAGAAAAAAAGGTGAAAGAGCCATACATAAGAAATAATAAAAAGTCAGAGAGACGACATACAAATTGCATTTTATGAAAAGAAAAACCACTTGTTTGACTAGGAAATATTATGATAATTTCATTTCAGGAAGTGAATGGTGAATTTTTCGACGAAGAAATTGTATAGTAAGACTTTTTTTATAAAGAATAAAATTAGTTATTCGATTAGCATATTTGATAAAAAATTATATAATATTTGATAAAGTGAAAAGTTAACCAATAAGTTTCGATGAAGGTTACTGTATTTATAAAAAATTACCTCTTGTAATGTAAAGTTTGTAAATTGAACAATTTTTCTAGTGAATAGGGATACATTTTTAATTTTGAACATTTAAATCCCATTCAATATTTAACTGAAAATATGGAAATCTTAATTTTCTTTACCTTGTAGAAATGGCACCACGTTCAGTGGACGCAAGATGAAATATGTGGTGCACTGTTCGAACTATGCGGGTCAAGTGGGTCCGGAGTATCTGACGCCAACGCAACGTGCTCAGCGTCAGATACGACGCCTCAAGGAACTGCTGTGCATTGCGCGACAGGATCTGGAGGCAAAGGATACGGAAATAATGCGTCTAACACGGGAAGTTGTGGAGTTGCGTTTGTTCAAGGCATCGCTGAGTTCGCCGGAGGAACGGTCCGCCTCGTCGGATGCGGTAACAGTGCGTGAGGCGGAACTGAAGACATCGCAGGATGTCTCCCCCATTGTGGACATGGTGGATGAGGCGAAATGCAGTCCACGTCATCTGGCACGTGATCAGCAACAGCATCAACAAATTTCAGCTGAGATGCAGAGTTCGTATGCGGATTCGGGACACTTTGAGGATCTAACGATGTCGTCGGTGCACTCAAAGGATTCTCAGACACAAAGTGAGATCTGTGGCAATGCCACACCCGAGGCAGCAGCCAGCAGCCTGGAGAACTATGAATTACAACGGCAGGAGCTAATTCGCATGTACGAGCATCGAATTGAAGAACTCATACGTACCCAGGATGGAGCCAGCAGTGACCTCAAGCGTTCCCACAACGACAAGGTCGAGGCGTTGCTACAAAAGCTCGCTGAATGCAATACACGATACTCGGATATTGTGCCGGATTATGAGCATGCGAAGCAGCGAATTCGGGAGCTAGAGAAACAACTGGAGGATCTGCAGCGTAAACTGATCGAGCACGAGGAGAAACAAAATAAAATGTATTTGCATATGTATCAACAGGGCCAGGAGGCCGAGCGTATATCGCGCGCCGATCAGGTACAGTCTCGTACTTGTCGCCATTTTGTATTTAAGCTCGCTATCCAAAGTGTAGAAGCGTTGAATTTATTAATGATCTAGCATGAAAATTGTAATACTAAATTTTTTCTACTACTATACATTTTTTTCCATACCTTTACCATTTTTCGAAAACTTTAAGCCTTACCAAATCTTAACCAAATTTCTTGCGGTATGGCAAATTTATAATTTTTTGGCCTCTATTATGATTATGTATTATTATTTTGATTTACATCGCTAACAAATCTGCTGACTTGCTATGTTGTACACATGTTGTATAACCTTATGTTGATCTATTTTGCAAATTTCATCCAGATTGAAAGTTATCCAGAGAGCAATATTATCTACTGAGTAGAGTAAGGGTAGCGAGTATTTACTGTCGTCCATTCTCGATTGTAAGCTTTTTAAATTATTAAAATTGTTCCATTCTATAATGTTCCAGGCATTGGAACTGGCTCAGCGTCAACCGGATAGCAAAGTGTCCATCAATGAGCTGTTGCAACAGCTGCAGAGCACACAGGATGAGCTGGAGAATATACGCGTAAGATTCTTCAATATATTTCTAATATTATTTTCGGTTTTGTTTTGTGTGTTGCATTTTGTTGCATCGTGAATGTCGAGCAAGTCATCTCAAAAACATCAACAACACACATCAACAGCTACCACAACAGCTACCACAACAGCTACAACAACAACAACAACAACATCAAAAGAACACATCAATCAATCAATCAATCATGTGTGTGCTTCTGGTTATGGACGTCGCATTTCAATTTGGCGCTTTGCCTGGCTGGAAAAGCTGCAGTTAATTGAAATGTGCGTCAAAGTAAAAGAAAAATAATTCAAATTCTCCAACTTATCATTTATAGCTTTTAAGTAATCATAACATATTAATTAATAGCAACTAAATAATTTTTACCATTTACTATTTACAAACTACATTCAATTAAAAGCAACGTTTTGATTTCAAGTACATATAATTGTTTTTGTTTACTTGCTTCTTGTTCCATTCCGTTGCGTTCCATTGTGAATTTCAAGTTTAGCCAAGTACAGTCACGTAGAGGTTAAAAGTGTATGCATGACTCAAGTACAGTTTATATAGTTTAACAGTTATTACTTGCATGTTCTGAATATATATTTAAATGATATTTGTATTTCTTTCTTATCAATTAACAGCTGATTTATAGATTTTCTTATTGTTTTCATTACAATTTTGTTGGCAATATTTTTAACAACTTAAATTCTTCCAATCTCTATATACATTTATCTAAATATATACTTTTGTCGTATAACCAACAAAACAAACTATTTTTGTAGGCATCAGAGTGTAGAATGAGGGAGTGCGGCAGTAATCACGCCCTCCTTACTACAAAGGAGGCGATTTCTTTGTGGGTTCTTGGCGCGCGTAAGGTTTGTAATATCCGTAAAAACCCAAAAAAAAAACACCCTACCTATGAAATTAACAAATTGTACCTAACCAAGTTCTTAATTTATTTGCAAAAACAAATAGTTAACAAAATTACTTTTATATTAGTTTCATTATTATTTTATCATTGGCTTTCGAACATTTTGGACTTTCATCAATCAAATCTCCTTCCCGAAAACTTATACAATTCATTTACATACGCGCCATCCTCATGTGGTAAAAGGGGCTGTTGGAATTGGGCTGGAATGTGTGAAATGAAACATAAAATGTGTTCAATTTCATTTGGTTCCTTGTTGGAACATTTTACCAGAAATATTTTTGGTATTAATTAGTGGTAACTAAAGGTATGTTTTAATATAAGATAAACATTTCGTTGCTATATTGCAACAGGAAGTAAAAACTCTGATAAATCCACACATTTAAAGCTAAATATACCTTTTAAGTAAATACATACAGCATGTGGTTCTATATAAAACTATATATCCTTAGACAAATCAATTTTGAACTTTTGCCCATAAACTAAATATGTATACTACATTTCCCCGTTTAATCTTCAGTGTTACATATACATAATATAAATGTTCATATGTCATAAGCACCAATGAATCAATTTTATGTAAATATCATTAAAATGATTATATTTTTTTGTAAAAACAATCTAACCTCATGTATTCTAACTATTTATGTTGACTAATCTCAAGTTTTTCTTTTTGCACTCTCACTCCCTCCTCTACTTCCAAACTAACAATTGTTCTAAATTCAGACTATTTATCGTCGTTTGATGGAGGCCCAAAAGAATCGCACCCATGTTGATCCGGAAGTAACGTTGCAGTTCCTCAAAAGCGCTATTTTCTACTTTTTAACGGATAAAGAGAACTCGCAGGGTCATCTGCAGGCAATTGAAAGTATTCTGGAGTTCACCGATGAGGAGAAACAGAAGATCAATCAAGCACGATCGCCAAAGTAAAAATATTATCATATTTGCTTAGTCTACAAAATAATGTTTTATTTTTTAGTGTCGCTAAATTCATTGTTTTGTGTCTTGTTTATATTACGAATTTATTTTCAATTTTATTTTGTGTTTAAAATAATTTTGATAAATTGAGACGTACCCATTTTTTTTGGCGACGAACACAACGAAGAAAGAACCTTGTAAAAATTTCCAATAAGCTCTATATTTTATTTAATTTAAATAATATTGTTAAGCGAACGAGTACGTCCTTAAAAAATGCAAAATACGATACAAATATAAATAATATTGATCTAAAAAAATGTACATCCTTTTGATAGTCCTGGTTGTCAGATAAAACTCAGACATAAGTAAAAATCACACATAGTTTTGATCGTGTTTCAGTGAAATTTAAATGATAAATAAATGATAAACTAGTTAAGTGTTTATTTTTTTATTTTTATATGGCATCAGGAATTTTATTACAGAAAATTCATTTTTGTAAGGTAATACCCCTTAACTAGAACACTGAGTTTGCTTTTAATTGGGCGCTAATTGCAAGGAATTCAAGCAACATGTTGCTAAGCATGGGTCATCGCAACATATTAAGGAACATGTTCCGAAGTATGTTCCCAGCAGAAAATTTATCATCGATATATTTATCACTATATACTCACAAAAAAAAATCAATCAGCCAAGGCAGCCACACAAAAAATTGTTTATTGTTAAAATTACAATTTTAAATATGCCGCTCACACTCCCAACAGTTTTTAAACCGATGTGGCAGCCTTGGCTTCCAGAAAAAAATACCGATAGTTTGAACGTCTGGCAGCGTTTCTATTCAATATAAGTGCGATATTTATCGAAAGTTCTTAAATGTTATTTTAATATTATATTATTCTTGCATTTATTTATAACGTAGCTCTTAATTAATATATAATTTTTTTTATAAATTTCTCTAATTTTTCTTAAATATTTTGTTAGCATTTTTTCAAATTACTTCCTCTGAGGGTTGACGAGCTCCAAACATTTATTAAAATGATCACCTTAATTTTACTTAAGGCGAATTTATAATATAAGTACATCTTGAAGTGTACAGTGTGAACAGTGTAAGCAACGGAACCGGCGTTGATAAAATCGTTCCGATGAGGTTCAAATGACTGAATAAGTTCACTCGTTCAATGCAATGAGCCGTTCACTTGAACTTTTTCGGAACGAAACGACACAGCTCTACTCTCCAGTTGTGTGTTGGTTTCCCCGAGAGAGACAGTGACGTGCTCATTCTTTTTCGACTCAACAATCTGTGCGGACGCGTGGCGTGGTCTGTTTTTGTATGTATTTTAAAACAAATTAAGCGTTTCCTCAAGTTTTCGTGATATGCGGTGTATAATAAATATATTATAGAAATAAATAACAAACCTACACAATCGATGCATATGTGCATACATTTTATTTAGCTTTTGTAACTTTAGTGCCGGAATAACGTTCGTTAACGTCGTGTTTTGTTTATCAAATTGTAATATGTGAAAATTGAAAGTGTTGGTTAATTGTTGTAGTGCTAATGGAATGAAAATTTGGTAAACTGCGCGTTGTAGTTATTGTTAACTATTGTTATTTGAAAAGATTGAAATTAGTGCTACACGCAAATACATACGCACACACACACACTGAGTATACATATTAGAAATTTTTGTATTGTGCGTGCGTAAAATTGTGTGTGTGTGTGTGTGCGCAGGCACTTGATACCTACTATAAAAAAAAAACTACAAACATGTATTTGTTGTAGTTGTAGAAAGTGCGGCAGCAGGCGCGGTTCCTTCGTCTTAAATACAGCGTGTAAATAAACCGGGTCGCCCACATTTTGTGGTGAACGTGTCCGCATTAATCCTTGCCACTCCATCTCCACTGCTTCATCCTCTACCGTTCATATTTTTAACTTCCTCAAGTTCTGCAACGTTCGTTTCCTTTTTCGCAGGAATTTTTAGCGCTGCCTATCACAAAACGCCAGCTGCGACGTCGACTGCGACGTTGACTGTAAGGTAAGAGAATTGAGAGAGGAAGCAAAAAAAAGCAACAAATAAAGCTTCTTAAAATTGTTGCTTTTATTAAATGTACTTAACATTATTACTTGTTCGAATTCAATGCGTTTGCGGCTTTTGTTGTTGTTGTTGATGTTGTGAACTTGATTCTTATTGGAGGCCGACGCTCAATTAAACCGGTTCCGCATTTCTTCCCGCTCCCCACATCATTCACTCTCTTCTTGCTCATCTTTAAATCAGTCTCTGCTGCTGCAGTTGCAATTCTGCTTTTTGTTGGCTTTTCGTCTATATGAAATGCATGATTGTGTGCGTGTGTGTGTATGAGAGAGTGTGCGAGTGTATTTTAGTAGTCGCAGGTTTTCTTTTATCTGCTCTATGCACTCATTTGCTGCCGCAGTCGCAGTCGCTGCTGCTGCTGCCATCGTTGTCCAGGGGACTTGCAAATTTACGCTATTTCTTTTTGTTTCATTTTACTTTTTATCAACCGAACGCTCCGCACAGTGGAACCAAATGCATTAAGGCCGTCTATGCTCTGTAATTAATGTTAAGTGCACATCCCTCATCACTTGACCAACCTGTGGGGCGATAACGGCAGCAGGGTGAGTGTGGGGCGGGGGAGGGGTTGGAAAGGTAACTATGTGATTGCATTACGCTTTATCGCTTCTCTACACTCAGCAAAATGAAAACCTAATTTTCAAATGTCAGTTGATTGACACGGTAAATTGGGCTTCGAATGAGATAAAACTGACATTCTTTTGCTTCTAAATGGAATTTGCTGATAAACTTAGACTTAATATAGAATATTTTTTATGTTGAAAGATAACAACGTTCTTTAAATTCTAATTGTATTAAGAAGTTATATTTCTTGTAACGAGTAACTAAATATTTAATACACACTATAATTTAAATATTTTAAACTTAAATTCTATCAAAATATAAACTATTTCCTGCGAGCATTTCCGAATAAACACTACTTGAATCTTATTAGCTGTAAATGTAATCCCAATAAGAATTAAGAACAAGTCCTGCTTATATTATTTTTCTTCTTTTATTATACATTCTACTCAGCTTAAAGTTTGTAAAGTACGGTAAAAGCCGCTTAAAATGTACAGTGCCATTGTTTTTGTGCAGACAAAATATCTGTCCATTGAGTAAAGAAAATCCCATTACCAAAAGCAATCTTCTGCTAACTTTATCAAGATTTCCAATTGAATTAACGCAATTTTCTTTTGATTTTGATCAAATTTGGCCAAATAAAATAATGGGCTATATGAATTGTTTTGCTCTAATATAAAAGTCTCCACACCTTACTAAATATTTGGTAGCAAGAATACAGAAGGTCTGTAACGATAGATACCCAGTTAGAAAATCCTGACTTAATAATTCCTATGACTTTTTTCTCAAGTGTACTTGACTGGGTGAAGTGCTTAATTGCCTAACTCCCGGTTTCTGTAGCTGATGCTGTTGCCACTGCTGACTGTTGTTTCTGGCCAAATGAAGCTATAAAAGTGGGCCATGGCACTGACCACAAACAGATAACTAGCCGCTTTTAATAAGCCCGGATCGTAGTTGCAATGTCCAAAGTTGTTTGAGAGAAAGCCATCAAAAGTCCGCAATTCCCCCGGAGTCAGGCACTAAAACTAGTCACAGACACACACACACACACACACACATACACATACACAAGACACCTGCAATAGTAATAATAACTACGACAACAACAAGCTTAGCAAGAAAAACAGACAACAACCAAAAGAGCAAACGAAACACTGAACAACTGGATGCTGTCTAAATTTCCCCACAGTGCAACCATACGATTGTTGTTGCTTAAAATGAGATTTTAGTAGATTGTCAAGTGTTTTTGAAATGTAGATAGAAGTCATCATAAATGTCCATTACAGCAATGAAAATAAAATAAACTTGGCCAAACTTTTGTAAGAAAAATAATGGACAACAATAAAAAGGAGTGCCTTCTCTTTAAAACTATACAAATAATATGAGAAAAGTATGTTTGATAAATCATTTTTCTCTTATTTAAAATGTAAATTTATTGACAATCTTATAGGTAACAAGAGATGCGAACAATTTAGGAAAATTTAAAAAATATCATCTATACATACATATATGTTAGATATGTATCACTACAAATTTGTTATACATTAACTTTTAGTTTAAATTTAAAGCCAACATAGCTAGTATATCAGGGGCCTTACAACCAAAAACCCATAGAAATTGTGGACTGGTTTTTGGTTGTTTAACATTTCTGAAACAACACAGTATATTATTCAGCTGTGTTCATGCATAACAATTGTATACACATTAAACAAAATTTGTTTATTTATATATGTATTTATTTATGTTAAAATAAATTGATGATTATCGCTAAGTTTTTAAATTGGAATAAATATTTGTATATTTATATATGTTTTTATTTATGTCAAAATAAATTGTTGATTATCGCCAAGTTTTTAAATTGACGTAAATTTCATAGGATCAATAGCTTTTTCTGAATATACAGGATATTTACTAGTCTTTCACACGCTAATAATGCATTCCTAAATGAGTTTTTTTTGTGTTTGCAGCATTTCAAGGCATCATCATATTTGATGCACATCTTTCATTTTGCATTTGTTGCTGTTGCAGTTGTTGTTGTTGTTGCTGTTGTTGGTTGATTGACTTCTATGGGGCTATCATCAGCCGTCGGCTCTCACATGAAACGTTAATCACTTGCAAAGCTCGCACATTGCACGCTTTTTGTCTTCGTTTGGTTTTTTTCTTCTTCTATATCTTCATTATCTTTTTGTTCATTTGTGCTTTTGCGTGCGTCTATCTCTTACAAAAGAGTGTGATATTATTGCCTTGAGACTTTTGCATGGCCTTAACTGCACGCCCGCAACAACAAGAAGTACAACAACAACAACAACCACAACAACACTGGCTACAATTACAAGCATCATTGGCCTTATTTCTTTTAATGGCTATGGCTGCTGCTTTTAGTTCTTTTTGTTGTTGTTGCCGTTTACTGTTTGGAATGTCTGTCACACACACACACACACCCACACCCACACGTACTTATATACATTCACACATACTCACTCACACGCATTGCTTTATCTGTAGCCGCCTTTGAGTATTTGCACAGCTTTTACTCAATTTGCTCTCTTTCTCCAGTACTCTGTTCCCCCGCACTTCTCCTCTCTTCCCTTTGCATCTTTGTTGTAGTTGTTAGTGCTCTCCAGTTACTTGAAAGCTTCCGAAAATGATTACGCAGCATTTTAGCAGCCACTTTGTGACTTGAGAACTTCACTTGCCGTAACACTTCACCTCCCCCTTTGACTGCCTTCTACTTTCTTTCTTTCTTTTATGATCAACAGTAAAGCTAGTGTTCGTGTTCTTATAAACTTTACGTTCAAAGCACTTGCAGTTCTATTTTTAGCATATGTGCTGTCACACCGAGACCAAAACAAGTTCAAAAGTACAGAATTAAAAAATTCCAAAGAAAACTAAAACTATGAAATAAGAAAGATTAAATACCCTGCAAGTGTGCTCGAGCTGTAATCACGTTTTGCAGTTCAATTTAAGGTGTAAGTTCAGTAGCTTAATTGAGGAAACGAACATATAAATCATAAGCTGACATTACACAGATTTTTAGACCGGTATTGATTATAAGATTGTCGATTATTATATCTACTTTATTTTGAGCTTACTTTAACTTATAAGTATCATAGTTGTGCTAGTTACGAATACAATTTGACTTCAATTTTAAACATAATACAAAAAAATTAAGTAAGAAAAGATTATATAATTTCTAAAGATTCTAAATAAGAATATAAATATTAAAGTGACTAAGTCAACGTGTGACATATTTAATATCAAGTTCAAAAGACTTCTCTATTTCTCGTTTAGGGTATTAGAAACCTAGTTATTGTGAGTACTTTTAAAATAAATATTTTTATAGCCACATACTGGTAGCTTCTTTGGACACGTTGCTCACTGCCAGCTGTGTCTCACTTTTTTCAAGTTTTTATAGTTGCAGAAAGTATCTTTATGAAATTAAAACTGAGTTGAGTTATGAATTCTTAACGCCGGTTGACATTTACTTGCATGTTAACATAACAGAGTATAATTTATTTATATAAAATGAATATAACATTTGTGTTTACGTTAACATAGTTTCAGACTACAAATGCTAACATATGTCACATAATTATGTAAGAACATACAAACGCGAAAAATGCTTTACATAGATACAAATGAAATTACGTATGCATAGGTAAATAGCTAAATATGTATTTGTGTACCTGTTGGTGTATTTGTAAATGTATAAGGGCATAGAAATTTGTTGACCTTTAACGCTTTCTTTCAATTCGCATAATTTTTGTTTTTATTTTTTACTTTCGCTTGACTTTTGGCTGTTGCTTGATGAATTTTGCTTTTTACCATCTTTCAAATGTTGGCTAATGAAAATTGCTTGCTTATTTATGAGCATAAATTAAAAATTAACAGCACAGTGAACACAAACAGACACACTCACACATACACACACACACACATACTTAGAGACACACAGACAGACTTAATTCAATTATGCTGCAAATATTTCATATTGCAAAGCGGCAAGAAATTTATGAGCCATGAGTAGGGCCCTTCCCCCCACCCCCTCCGTCAGCCTCCACGCCCCCTCAAGCGAAGCAGGTCCATGGCCATTTATTGCTGTACTTGACAAAGCCCTGGAGCTGCATCAACAACAACAACAACAACGTCAACAACAACAAGAAATGAGTCAACGCCAACGCAGCAGCAGCAAGCGCAGCATTTTTGCCAAGGCTGCCAGCGTTGTCGAAGTTGCAGCAGCAACAATAACAACAAATAAACCAACAACAATCACATTTATAACAAAAACAACCACAACAACAACAAATGTTGATCAACTGTTTGTTTAGCTGGGCTGGCAACTATTAGCGCATGAAACGCCTGCCACGCAACTAACAAGCGGAAAAAATATGTTGAAAAGTATTGTACATACGTGTATCACCACGAGGGTTGCTCATTAAGTAATTAGTTGCACTTCAAATATGAAATTATGAATGTGTCGAATCACAACTTGCTGACAATACCAAACGAAAGATAAGGTATTGCATTTAATTATGAAAGACAACATTGGGTATTTCCGATCTCAAAGATACAATACATGTTCAGTAATTTACGATTGCTTTTCAAAATAATGTGATTACTTTACCATATGATATGATCAAATGAAAAAACGGGCAGAAATTATTTTGTTGTTTATTTTGTGAAATTTTTTAATGAAATATTATTTATTAAATAATATGAATTTTCTTAAATAAATAATGAATTTTTATTGAATACGAAAAACAATCTTTGAAATATAGCATTGTATTTTAATTGCTATATAAAAGTTGTCATTATATAATAATTTAAAATCAATATAATAAGAAAAAGTAATTACGAATAGATCTCACAAAAGTTTCACCAAGAACAGCATTAAATTGATTGATTTTTAAAATATTCAAAAATGTTTTTTGCACTCATTACTTAACGAACAGCCCACGTTGAGTGCATAGGAAGCATAACTAGAGTATTCATAGATGGCCTGACATCAATTGAAGGTGTATTTGCTTAACATATTTTTCCACTCAGCATTTGTAAAAAATGTACTATAAATATAGTTTTTATTTGACAGGTACAAAACGTGCTTCAACTCAGTTTCAGATTCTAAAAGTGCATATCTCAAATTGATTGTCGCTGTGATAAGAGACATTGTCAGAAGACTATCTTTGCTCGTCTGCGTAATGCTTGACTGCACTCAAGCTAATTGCAAAGTTTGCCAATAGCCGAAGGTCTTCACTGGCCATGCCCCCAAGGGTGGGAGGTTGACAGGGGTTGTCAAAAGGTGGTGTGTGCGTGGGGGGGGGAGAGGTCTAAAAGTTACGCAACTTCTTAATTAGTTCAATGTTTTTGCATTGATGCCCCCGGGCAAAGCCGGATTGAACTTACTTAGAATTGGGCGTATTTGAAGCTCTTATCGATTTTAACTAGAAACTCAATCCATTTGCATATAGTATGAACGATGAGATAAGCACAATGTTGTTTTTGTTATTATTGTGTAGTTATTCTTTATATCATCTAAAATTGTCAAACAGTCCATATCTATATCTTATCGTTAGGATCGGTGAACAAACTCGGATGTTATTCAAGAATCACTTTTAAGTAGCCTAAATTCAAGGGAAGAAAGAGTAGTTTTGAGGTTTAGCACACTTATTGGTAAGGTATTTCGTAGTCAAGCAATCTTTACTTATAGTGCTTCTTGCTGTTTTATAAACATATTCATAATAGACGTGGCGCAGCAAGCGATGTTTTTTGTTTGCAATTTGACTATAGTATAAAAGCTTAAAAAAGTTTGGCTTTGAGGGGGGTGATTGTATATATGTGTTTAAATCTGTGTGTGTATGTGGCGCCACATACTAAACACAAACTGAAGATTACGTGGCCGCGTCTCACAGAATGTGTTCCATAGAAATGTGATGGCATTGTCATTGGCACGCAGTCAGCTTGGAATCACATATAGTCGCACACCATCAAAGAGTCGCTCCGTTCGTCAGTCAGTCAGTCAATCAGTCTGTCCATTCGTCCGTCATTCATTCAGTCAGTCAGTCAGTCACATGTTGAGCCTGGACTTAAGTGCTCCCCAATGGGTGCTGTTGTTGCTCTTGAGGAAGGCGATTAAGGCTAAGGGCAATAATAAGGAAATAACATTTTAATGGCCCCTACAGTCCAAAAAATGAAAGACGAGAGAATAAGAAAATATGGGAGAGGGAGAGAGTGACAGGGGAGGAGATAGGAAAAGCGTACAAAGAGAGATGACAAGTATTTTGGGGTTTGCATGAGAAAACCGCAAGACAAGCGAATGATGTCAACAGCTGTTAATGTTAATGTTCATGCGTGCACGTTATTGTGATAAATGTATGGTGACTAACAAAAATAATATAAGAAATTGACAGATCTCTAAGCGTTTTATTTCAACAACGGCTTGAAAATCATAACAAGCTAACAGGTTTTTGGGGAAGTGTCAAACTTTTGTCTTAAATTAACATTCATGATATGTTAAATTTAATATTTGAAGACTTTAAAAATAAAGTTCGTTTGATATTTATCATAAGTTAAAGAATTTCTAGACATCTTTTACGATTAAGTTATAAGAAGATAAAAAAAACTTATTCGTATTACTTAACGTAGCATAAACGATCAACATTGTTGCCTCTTTGCTGTTGTAATGAGCACATGGAAAAAAGTTAATGATGCGGGTCGAGACACAGTCCGTTGATGAGCTACATAAAAGGCCATGGACCAAATGTCAAACCTCAAAAAACTTTCTTAGGCATTTTTATTTTGCGTAAATTGTCTCATTTTGTAAAGGGTGTCTTCAGTTTGTGACTCGGCATAAATTTTATAAAGTTAACCACAGAAACTCGTAAAAGAGTTACAAATATGGGACGTAATCTAAATTCAGAGAAAATGCATAAAACATTTATTTTCATATCATAGTTTCATTTATCTCATTTTTATAAGAACAATCACAATATTCCTTTATAAAATGATTTACTATAGATGGTTTCGCTTTCCTTTCAATTTACATAAAGTTAGTTACTTTTACTATTACAATAAAACTCGAAATTAATGAAATTTTCCTAGTTTGATTATCGATTTTATCCACAACTATTCAATCAATTGCGTACAATGTTCCACTGATTATAGGGTGTCTCATAGCCTCTTCCTTGCACGTTCCACTTTCGATTTGGATGCCACTTTAGTACAAAGTTTACAAAGTAAAAACACAGCTGCTGAAAACTGGGCAACTTTTTATGTACTCCCCACGCTGACAATGAGCAATGGGCAATTGCTATGCAAAAGGTTTGCCGCTTAGCATATTTCTGCTTTCTAACCGCAATGCCACGCCCATCCCGTCGAGGGGTCGCTCATCTAGTATATTTAACACAGCATAGGACTCCCGAACCCCAAGCCAAATCAGAATCCAAATCAACTGCGGGCTTGCAACCGAACTCGGTAACTCCACTGGGCATTGTAGGGCAGCTCCCCACTTTTTCTGTTATTCTACTTTTTTTCTTTATTTGTGTTTTTTTTATTATTCTTTTTTTTTTGGCAAGAGAATGGGGAAACTCGTGCAACTTACCATACAAATTGTTGGAATTAGCGCGGACTTTGCAGTTGACCTCATCCCCCGTCCCACGCCTTTGTCAGAGTCTCTATTTGATTTTAATTAAAATGCGTGTCATGGAATTTTTGTACTCTCTTGCAGGGGTATTTTTATTTTGTCAAAGCATATGAAAAGGAGGTGCCAACAACCCCATAAAAACTCGTCTGTTGTGAAAGTATTTACTTGATCCGCTCTATATAAATCTAAATGATGTTTAAATAACCTTAATTTTATTTCAAATATAACCTCCTTTTTATTGTATTTATTTAATTGAATGTACTTTATCCTATAACGTACTTACGAATCGATTACTTGGATGATGTATTGTTTCAGCAAATCGTATATAGTACTCCAAACTGTTAGAGTATTTACTACTCGGCGATCCACTCTTTTTGATCTTTTTTTCTGTTTTGAAAGATTTGAGTGCAGCAATCGCTTTATGAGCTACTGGGAGACAAGTAACGCTCGGAATAAATGATGGGATTCGCATAATAATGATGATGATGATGACAGCTTTCTTTACTGGGCAAAAAAATACAAAAATACGAGATTGCCCAGTTGCCAATCCACACATTTCGACGCATTTCTTACATTTTGTGCCCATTTTTCTTTAATTTCACGTTCGCTTTACCGGATTCATCAGATGGATATTAATCACAATGCCTCGGATACCTATTACATAGGCTTAATATAAATTGTTAATAATCTTTTGTTGATTGTGAGTCTGCCTTTTTTGTTTTTGCTTTGTGAGTTGCTAGCCAAGCATTTAAGCCAGCTGAAAATTAATATTTACAAGAATTAAATTCGAATTTGCTTGAACAGCTGCTTGGAATTGACGATTGTTTGTGATAATGTCCACATACTTATAGAACTAACTGTGTTTGTGCAGCTTTTTCACAATTAGGTTTGACGTGACAGTTTACAATTGTGTCGTCTTTATAACATATACAGATACATTGAACTGGATTGGACTGGTATATTTGTACTTAAAAGTATTCGATAATAAAGTTTTCATCTTATATTTGGTATATATAAATGAAATTTAATTTACTTTTTTTTTTAGGAAATTTCAAATTAAAAAATATATATTTTAACTTATTTCCATATCTGAGCTTTATCTCTTGAAAAGTATTCAAATTCGTTTGCTTGAAATGATTTAAAAATTATAAAAACAAATATTTAAGTTTAATTATAAAATCTGAAAATATTTTGTTATGATTTTTGTTTACAAATTACTCCGAAAAATTATATGAAATGTTTTAAATTTGTTTAAGACTTAATATAACTTAAAAGTACCGCTTTAATTGAAAATCTCATTTTTAATTATTTAGGTAATGATTGATATGAAGACAAATCACCTTCACCTTGATACGATTATCATTCTGATATCTCGCACAGCTGATCTTTAATCATTTGCTGTCTCGTCTGTTCAATCTAGGCTAAGTGTACAGTTAATGAAAATACGAAAAGCCGGTTGTCCAAATTAGCATTTTATTAGCTGAAATTGCTGAGCATCGTCTCTCGCTTAGTTCATTAACCCTTTTGATGTCTCAAGCGACAGCGCATTTGTTTATGACTTTAACTTGCTGCCCGATTGTGGATTGTATCTGTAACTGTAGTGAGAGTATATGCGTGTATATCTGTGTGTGTGTCGTCGTATTTATAGCACACTAATTTGTATCAGTGCCGGCTGTGCATGCCAACATGTAACTGAAATAAATTTTATTTGTGTGCAATATAAATTACGCGCCTCTCAAGTGGCTCCTCCAACCGGAGCAGGTCGTCGTCTGGCGGTTTGGCGGTTTGGAAGTTGCCAGTTGGCGGCCATCACGGATCATTAAAGCGCCAGGGCAAGTGCAGGGACTCCGTCCGTGCAGCTTCTGCTGCGTCACCTCAATCAGGGGCAACAACGGGTAAACTTCTCGTGGAGGCGGCTTTGATGTGTTTGTTTCTGTTACTGTTACTGTTTCTCTCTCTGTTGCGACGCAAATTTATGCGAAATATTGTGGGATTTGTTATTGTTCCAGTTGTTGTACTTGTAGCTGTTCTTGTTGATGTTGCTTTGTTTTTATGTCGGATTTGGCACTGTGTGTGTGTGTGTGTGCTTGGAGTGTGCGCCAAATGCGCGTGCTTAATTATACAAAATGTATTTGCGCTCGACTTAACAGCCAGTGATTTATTTTGGTAGCGCGCTGGGGCATTTGAATGATGAATTTATGTATGTAAATATGTATGCATGTATGTAAGTATGTATGTATGTAAGTATGTATTTGTGGATGCCATTGTCTGGGAGTGCCATGTGAACATTTACAACGATGAATCATTTTTTGGGTATATGGATTGCAATTGAAATGCATGTTCACAATCAGCTTTCATTTCGCTATGTGAATGCAATACTGAAATGGCAGTAAGCTATGTTAAATATTTATGTCTGTTACATAACAGTCACGGTGGCCAATACATGAAAAAATCTTGCTTAGTGTTAAACTTTGTCTCTTTTGGCGATAAAAGTTTAACTACAAGTGATATATGTATAATAAATCAAATTTCTTTTAATATTAAATTTAATATTAATAAATAAAAATAGAGAAAACTAAATCAACTTAACATATATTTGAAACAAATTTTATTTATATCTTTAAGACTTTATTTGATTTGAATTAGAGAGTAAAATGTAGTATGCCTTATAAATGAGTAAAGATCACAGTATTATTTAACAACAACAAATTTGATAAGCCTACAAAAAGCAAAGATTTTTAAAGAGGAAAGAAACGCCAATATACCATTTAATTAAACAAATGAACCAGTTTTGGTGCAAATGGCAACCACGATAACAGCTGTAAATTCTATGTGGAACCTATCTAATTATGTTAGCTTAGCGCATGAGAACCAAACCCCAAACCAAGTGACTATAGTAATTATCATTGGAGGAGTCTCTAACCACAGGGGACTCTGGTCAGCGGCGTTTGTAATTGTACAATTTGACAATTTCATTAATTGCTTTTAATTGCTTACGTTTTTAAATTGAGTTTCACTGTGCTTTTGTTTTGTCGTTTTTCAATTGCAATTTCTGTAACAGTTTCATTTGTAATTGTTGTTGTTGCTGTTGACGTGACCTTTGCCAACTTGACATTAATGAATTGCTCAAAGCGCCTCAAAGCTTTTTATACAGTTATTAAATTGCTTGTTCACTTAAAAGTACATGTGACATCTCACTAATCGAACCGAACAATTATTAATGTTCATGTTTCTCTATCTTTGCTTGTTGCTGTCCTTTTCACACCGCGGTTTTTCATGTAAAATTGACACAGATTTTCATCAAATTAATTGCTGTGGGGCGCTTAAAGTGTGCTGCACTCAACAAGCGTGCTACAAGTGGGCTATAAGTGCCGTCAACTCGTGTGCCATGCCCACAAGCTGCCACGCCACGCTTATCAGTAGCAATAAACAGAGTCGCCCTTATAAAAATGTTGCTTCCGCTTTGCTGACGATGTTGGAGAACATCACAAACAGTTGAGAGTAAGAAAGAGAGGAGAGGAGCGGAGTGATGTTAAGTGAACGCCATTTTCAATTTATGACACTTTGACAGGTTTTCAAATTATTGCGAGTCGTGGCTGGATGACTTTTAATTAAAATACAACATTAAATTTACGCGCACATAGCACACAAAAGTTGATCAAGTCGCAAACACACACAAGCAAACTTATATACATACATACAATGTCAAAGTGAAAAGTAGAGAACACAAATCAAAGCAATAGTTCACAGACGGCGCCGTTAGCACCCACATTCACACACACACACATACATAAATAATTCATCAATTGTTATTGTTGCTCGCTCTTTCCCTCTTTCTCGGTCTCACATTCCCTGTGGAGCTGCTTACATTCGAATGTTAAAATGGGAGGCACTGTTAATTCTATTTGAGCGGAATTTGCCGATAAACTCTCAGTTGATTGCTGTGTTTGGCTTCAATTGCTTGGAATTGAATTATAATTAAGTGTAAAAGTGTCTTTATTAATATTGTTATCGTTAATAGCAGAAATTTAATTATATATTAACACTGATTGCATGCTAAAGAATGCTGACTGTTAAGCAACGAACTCGTCATATAGTTTAGCAGATCGTTAACAGTCCATTAGAATGAGCAGCTTTTAATACTGTTAATTATCAGTGGGCGAAGAATCAGTGGAGGCTAACCTTGAATAAATACCACACATAACATAAGTGCCACACTTTCAATTTCGGCCCTCATTGGTCTACAACGGATTGTTAAATGATAAATTATCTTGTCTATATCTTTTGTCATTCCGTAACAATTATTTATTTGATATATTTATATAACAGGACAGTAATTATAATGCAATTGAAATATTGGCATAATTGAATTATACATTAATGGCAGAAAATGTCAGTTAAAATTAATTAACGTGGCAACGAATTCGAAACGTATTGTTTTAAATTATTAATTGTTCTTTTTTTTGAATAATAAATATTATTTTTTATGGACTTTCTGAATAATTAATCAATTAAACTGTGCAGCTTTGTTGCTGTTGCCGTTAATGCAAAAGGCTTTTGCAAAAATTATTTTTACAAACATAAATGTGGATATTTGTGTACTGTGTGTTTTTGTATGACGTGTATGCATATGTATGCATGTATGTGCCTGTGTGTACAACTCAATCGCGTCAACTGGAAACTCGTTTTGTATCTTTGATATTGAATGCATTATTGACGAGTTGTCCTGCCCACACTGAAGGGCACTCCTGTGAAGCTGTGGAAGCTCTCTCTCTCTCTCTACCTCTCGGTCTTGTCACTTGCCACTTCATTTTTAGCCTCTTTTCGGTTCTGCACATGCAACTGCATATTTTAACAGTTCGCCCTTTTGCCGACTGTCCCCCTGCTCACTCCATCTCCATAGACAGCCAGTCATCTCAACAAGCTCTCAACGTGGTGTGCGTGTGTGTGCATCATGTTATGGGAAACTGGTTTTGAATGCGCTCTGCTACTCCTCCTCTGTCTCTCTCTCTCTCTCTGTCGGTGACACGCTCTCTGTCTGTCTAGGAGAAGAGAGCTTTGGCAGTCGTCGCATGCCTTATGAATGATTCAAATGCATGTTTTCTGTGCAAAATGAAAAAAGAAAAACAACATAGCAAAAATACCGTTAAGAGTTGTTGCGCTTTTTGTTATACCCCAGAGTCGAAAGCTTTAAACGGGTCCACTAGCTGCTTATTCAAATCTCATTTGTCTATTTTTTAAGGCATTTTCTGCAAAAAGGAAAATAATTGTGGAAGACTGATTGACTTTTGTGCAGAGTCTTTTGTTAAATGTCAAATGAGTTTACAACTTGCCTAATAAGTACTTCAATGGGTTAAAAGGTCCAAACTTGATTTTATCGCAGTAAAATTGAACAATTAAGTTCAGTAATTCTTATTGACCGACAAGAAAACTTATCGTATTGATTAAAATTAAGTTTTCAAATGAATTAAAATACAAAAACATACATATTTCTTTCAACTCGATGTGTTCTTTAACCGATAACGTTTAAATTTACATCACTAGTTAACCCATTTAAAAAAAAGTTAATTTTATCTTTTTATTTAAAAATACTTTAAAAAGGGAAACCCTTTCCTTTAAAAATTTATTAGTTATGGAAACAAATGTGAATTTTTCACAATATATTTTGTCGTTAAAAATTCAATGAAAAGTGCAAGTTTTTTTTTTAAGATGCAAGGTATTGTTAAACACCTCCCTAATTTTGTTTGTAAGCTAAGATAACCAGAGTGCACATTTTTTTAAAGCCAATTAAATGTCTATCTACACTTGGCATTGAATATATTGGTTCACATTAAAAATCTAAGATTGAAATTGTAGCTGTTCGACTACTCGAACAGCAAACGAAAATGGGTTAAAGGTGTCGTTAACCAAAAGGTATTTGTCAAGTCGAGCTTCTCTCACGGAAACATTTTCTCATGATATTTGGATGCCGTTGACATCTCGTTTGGATGCCGGTTTTCGGTTTGTCGTTAGAGTTGCCATAGTTGCTGTTTTTGTTGTTGTCTGTGGCATTTTTAGGAGTGTTGTGACTATGACCTTTGTCAATGGTATTTGGGTCCCATTCTTTTTTCTTTTGCATTGTATTTGTTTTCTTTTTTCGTAAACAGCTTTTGCATTTTCTTGCTGAATTGTTTTGACAGGGTAACGAGAATTTTGCAGTGAGAATAGACAAAAAAGGTATTGAATGTTTACTTTTATTGAATTTATTTGCATAATAAAACAAAAAAAAAAGGAACTGATAATACCTTGTTCATCTCAATAAATATTAGAAATTGAAGTATGAATCTTTCAATATCATTTTAAAGAGTTAAAAACAATTGCAAGTCATGTTGTAAAATAAACTTTCATTTCTTATTCATATTTATATAATAGTTGTTTGTGTTTTCGATATTTTTGTTGGATTATTATTATTATTAATGTTGATTTTGATTTTTTTCTTTCTTTGCAGTTGAATAATATCTCAAGGTCTCTTTGTTTTGTGCGTGGAGTGGAATTGAAAGGGAAACAGACAATAACTGGTTGGGGCATGAGCTGGCCGAGGCGACACTGGAACTGGACGTCGTCTCAATGGATCAGCCAACAACTGTGAGACGATGCAGCAGAAGCAGCAACAAGAAGAAGGGCAACTAGTCTGTGCGTAGCATGAGACAGAGACAGAGAGAGCGACTGCTTCACATATGTGCCAACCAACCATAACATCAACAACAACTAATTAACAGCAATTGACGCTCACCGAGAGAAAGAGAGAAAGAGTGAGAGAGAGACGCAGCAGAAGCTGAGATCACGACGCGTGTCTAACGATAAGTCTGATAAGAAACGTTATACATTTTAACATAGGGCAACCGACAGGGCAACAACAAAACAAAACAAAACAACAATAACATATCGTCTAAATAACAGCAGCTTCCACATTAACAGAATGCTGTTAACTTAAATTACTGCTATACAAGTTAACATTGTCATCACATTCAAGACGGACAAGAGCTGATTCCTGCCAGCTGACTGATTGACTGACAGTTACAAATCAAATTTGTCGCACGCAAGCCAAATTTGCGGTTATTTTAAAAATAACAATACTAAACCAACAGCAACAACAAAGAAGAAGCATAACAGGTTAAAAGAGAGAGAAATTAAAATGACATTTCAAACATTCACACGCAAAATGCGGGGACGCATGCGCTCCAACACCTGTCGCATTGTTCTGCTCACATCTTTGGTGTGGGTAATCTTTGACTTTGTGCTCATTGCCCATTATTCGGACTGCATAGGCAAAGATGGCTGGCGTTGCAGGCGAGCCGGCGAATACGATGTGGAGGTAAGTAAATCCCATTTAAATTCTCAACATATATCATTATATTGTGTAACCTCTTTGTATTTTTAGCTGCCCAACGCTGAGCGTTTGGTGGACGATAATCAAATGGTTGACGATAATGAAATCAATACGGAGAAATCTCTGGATGGTGGTGATAGCGCTGGCGTTGCTCCCATCATGGGCCAGGGCTTTGCTTCCGGCGGCATTTCGATGACCTATCGCAGCCTGGTGCTTAAGAAATGGTTTCAAGCGCCCACGGTACGTGAAACCAAGGGCAAACCGGGTGAGATGGGTAAACCCGTCAAAATACCCGCTGACATGAAGGATCTCATGAAGGAGAAGTTCAAGGAGAATCAATTTAATCTATTGGCCAGTGACATGATCTCATTAAATCGCTCGCTAACAGATGTGCGACATGACAAGTAAGTCAAAGATGGTAAAATATACAGCTATCTCTTGGAATATCTTTAAAATATATTTACCTTTCGATTTAGCTGTCGTCACAAGCATTATCCCTCAAAGTTGCCCACAACTTCAATTGTGATAGTCTTTCATAATGAGGCCTGGACAACTTTGTTGCGCACAGTTTGGAGTGTCATTAACCGTTCACCCCGTTCCCTGCTCAAGGAGATTATTCTAGTGGATGATGCCAGTGAACGAGGTAAACCCAGAGATGAATACAATCGGTAGAAATATGTGTCTAATAATACGTATCTCTTGTAGATTTTCTGGGTAAACAGCTGGAGGATTATGTGGCGAAGCTGCCGGTTCGTACATTTGTGCTGCGGACTGAGAAACGTTCGGGTCTGATACGCGCCCGTCTTCTTGGCGCCGAGCATGTCACCGGTGAGGTAATCACCTTCCTGGATGCGCATTGTGAATGCACTGAGGGCTGGTTGGAACCGCTGCTGGCTCGCATTGTTCAGAATCGTCGCACTGTTGTGTGTCCCATCATTGATGTCATCTCGGATGAGACATTCGAGTACATTACTGCATCGGATTCCACGTGGGGTGGCTTCAACTGGAAGCTAAACTTTAGATGGTGCGCCTTGATCGTTTCTCTTTTTAATTACAAAATTACACTAGTTGAATCATATAGGTGTATAGCTTTTAAATGTGATGCTATTTTTTCTAAATTAATAGTTTACAAACTGACTTCCAATTTTGTTTGAATATTATAAAAATTTAATTATAAAAATTCTTGTTTTATTGACTGTCAAGCACAGTAAATCTCAGAACAGACAATAATATTATAAAAAATTAAACTTTAGTATAAAGACAACTGATTGGCAGTTAGAAGAGCTATTAATGTAAAAAATTTAAGCTAATAGCTTTGAAAATACAGTTCATTTTACTCTTTTAAAATATAATATATTATAAGTATAAATTGTAAGCTTTAGTCTAATACATTTTCTGATTATATTTATGCCCTCAGGTATCGAGTGCCTCAACGAGAGATGGCGAGACGTAATAATGATCGCACAGCGCCACTCCGAACACCAACAATGGCTGGTGGATTGTTCTCCATTGACAAGGATTACTTCTATGAGATTGGCTCCTACGATGAGGGCATGGACATTTGGGGCGGCGAGAATTTGGAAATGTCGTTTAGAGTAAGACATAAATACAATGCATATTATCTTTTTATTCGTTCTTACAGCTACAGCCAAGCCGCAAACAAGTGTTGCCCATTCGCCTATATAAAACTTATGATAATTACTTTAATTTCTCTTTATTTAAGTACAACGTTTTTTTTTAAATCTTTTTATTATCATACAAAAGAAGTGAAAAAAAATTACGTAAACAATATTTCTAATCACAACCAACACAAACAACAATCCATGACAATTCTCAGATATGGCAATGCGGAGGCATTTTAGAAATTATACCCTGCTCGCATGTGGGCCACGTTTTCCGCGACAAATCGCCGTACACCTTCCCCGGCGGCGTGGCCAAAATTGTGCTGCATAATGCGGCGCGGGTGGCCGAGGTTTGGCTGGACGAGTGGCGTGATTTCTATTATGCAATGAGCACAGGTTCGAAAATATTCAAAACAACATCAAACAAACAAAAATACCAAACTCGAAAACAACAATAACTACTACTACAATAATAATAATTATAATTTAAACAAAAAAAAAAACACAGCAACAACTACATAAACTTAACAATTGCCTCTAATACTTATACTTATAACGTGCATCTAACTTATTTAAGAATTCAAAATTTGATTGTAATTGGCTTTCACACGCTACTAAAAATAACAACAAAAGACAATTAACTAACATTACCATCGGCATGTCGATGCTATAATACACTTGCAGAGATCCAGTTCTCACCAAATTTTAAAATACATTGATTTAAAGAAAAATTGTAATTTAATAGACGAATTGTAGGCAGAAGAATTCTCAAAGTAAATTAGGGTTATTTTCTTCTGTTGACAGTCCATACAGAGCTTTTCAAGAAGTGCTGATAAGTAATTTCAGGTTCGATGATAATTTTTGGGAACAACAAAGAATCATAGTTTTTAATGATGATGATTTAATGAGGATGATTTAAATATTTAAATTTTGAGCTCTGGACATATTTAAAATAATTATATATAATTTATTTAACGATTATAATCGATGGTTACGAATAATAATTTAGATAGTTTCTATATTAACTTAAGAGTTTGCTTATTCTAAATATAGTAAGTTATTTATACGTTGTTAATACGATAAAAACTAAATCAATTAAAATTATTGATATTAAGGACATCCTCTGCAAGAGTGTTACAGTTACAAAACCCAACAAAGGGTCAATCTCAACACTCTAACAATAATACACTAACACAATATAAAACAGCAACAAAAAAAAACAAGAATTGACTTTGTTTTGAGCATAGAAAAGCATCAAGTCTTCAATACTTACTCTGCATATATTGTCGACTCTATGATTAAACTAAAACTACTCGTAATAATAACTAGCTAACCATATACTACGTACATGTATAAATGTATTGTACTGTATAATATGATACTAAGTAAAAAAAAGCCAATGCCAATGTCGTCAAATATAAAGTCTTTATTTAAGTATAATACGCACTGGCATATGCTTTAAATTTTAAACCATATTATATTTATTTAGTGTGCTCTTTGATTGTTTTTTAACAAAACTCTTTCTAAATGTTATTGAATTTTGTACTCATGCTCATGTCTAATGAGACTAACCAAACCTACATTCATCTACAAAATATTAAAATTCAACAAAAACAAACGAACACTTGAAACCCACAAAAGCGTTAAAATAACGAGTATATAATACATGTAATACTTACATACGAGTAAATATAACAGTTGTATTGAAACCTTACCATTGAACTTAAGTTTAACTTAACGTACATACATAAACGTACTTACTCTCGTTGCTTTGTTTTAATTTATAATTTAAGTAAGTTGTTGTTAATCAAACACTAATTGGTAATTAATTTTAGTATTTAGTTTATTTCTATAAGTTGTTACTAATATTCTTTTTGTGGTAAGATAATTATTCGTCACATATATAATTTTTTATTTGATCCGCCTTTCGTTGTGGCCTGGAATTGTCTAGTCAAACGAATTCGTTACTACGACCACTCGTTACAGCATTGCACTTGTTGCTTATTATAAGTACTTTTCAAAAGTTTAGTTACTTTTAAACATTATTCGCTGCTAGACTCCTTGCTTTTTATATTAACTTCTTTAGAGTCTCGTTACTTATTAAAACTATTGGCTGCAATACTCGATACCTTTTAGGTTTCCTTACCGCTTCAAGTCTCGTTATATTCAAAGAGTCTCGTTACTTATTGTTCTAAGAGTCACTGTTTACTCGCTATCATTTAAAATTCTCGTTACTTGAATCCGTTCATGTGACTGACATCTTAGCGGCTTACAGGCCGATCAAGCAACAAACTGTTCTACCCATAAGGATTCGCTCTCTCGTTAAGTCCTAGGTCTCGTTACTCTTTTTAAGTTTTCCCCCATACTGTTTAGATAAAAAAGAAAAGAATGTATCTCGTCCCGAAAAGAGGCACATTTGGTATTCGCTACATTTGCGCTTGGCTATAACATTTGATATGGATATATTTTGATATATATTTATATATAAATATGTATATGTGTACATCTTTCTCTCCCACTTTCGTCCACTTTATTTTTGCTCGATTACTGATAATTTCTGACTAAACAATACCAAATGAAATGAAATGAAAACCCGCCGCTCCTCCAGGTATGGATGTGTGGCGGTGTCCTCGAAATAGCGCCCTGCTCCCGTGTCGGTCATGTCTTTCGAAAGTCAACGCCGTATACCTTCCCAGGCGGCACCACGGAAATTGTTAATCACAATAATGCGCGTCTGGTTGAGGTTTGGCTGGACGACTGGAAAGAGTTCTACTACAGTTTTTATCCAGGTTAACGAAAAAAAACAAACAAAACAAAAACAAATTAAAACTCAACAAAAAATACTCTATCGAATGCTTCTTCACTTTAATTCTCTTTCTATCTTTCTCTTATTCTCAATCACTTGTCTCTCTGTCTCTGTCTGTCTCTATCTCTAATATATAGTTATCTGTTTCGTATATATTTATCGAGCAAGCTCTGCATTTTGCAATTGTCTGTCTTATATACTCTACACATATATTATATTATTTATTTATGATATTAATCGATGAATCGAATATTCTTATAAATATATTTTATGGCATGGCCGTGACAATCCAATCAATCAACCAAACCAATCAATCAACCAACCAATCAATCAATCACCCAACCGCAACACCTACGAAAAATTCTCACCCTGTATATTTGATTTTGCAAATTGATTTTCAGTCTTCAACTCTAAGCTTTCCATTTAGTCTACTTAAGTTTCTTATCTTATCAATTTATATTCCTTTTCTTATTGTTGTGTCCCCGAAATTCACGTCGCCTGTTAAATGTCCCCATCACGTATTTATTTTGTGGGGCATCTATGAGTTGAATACCCCTAATGTTGTTACCGATTTTTTTAGCACCCGAGAAATGCCCTACCTCTGCATGCTTTGAATGTGTTTGTATAATATCTATGTTAATATCATATTGTTATAATATTTATTGAGAGCTTTGCACAAACTTTCTTTGTCGAATTGCTTTAGATACCTAACCTCACATAATTGCTGTAAATAGCTTTTAATGTACACGAATGTAGCTCCAAAACACGTACACTTACACTAACATAGATGTTTGAATTACAGCCAATTACATAGTTTTTACTCAATATTCTCTTTTTTTCTTTTTCATCCCCATTTTGTGCTTAACCCTTGTAGGTGCTCGCAAAGCTTCTGCTGGTGATGTTAGCGATCGAAAAGCTCTGCGCGATCGTCTCAAATGCAAAAGCTTCCGTTGGTATCTGGAGAACGTTTATCCAGAGAGTTTAATGCCACTGGACTACTACTATCTGGGCGAGGTAAGTTTTGATTATAATTAAGAATATTTTATTTACTTTACAAAATATTAAAAAAATATGTATCTACATATTTATTTAATAGATTCGCAATGCGGAGACGGAAACTTGTCTGGATACGATGGGTCGCAAATATAATGAAAAGGTCGGCATTAGCTACTGTCATGGTCTCGGTGGCAATCAGGTGTTTGCGTACACGAAGCGACAGCAGATCATGTCCGATGATCTGTGCCTCGATGCTTCCAGCTCGAATGGGCCAGTGAATATGGTGCGCTGTCACAATATGGGCGGCAATCAGGAATGGGTCTACGATGCGGAGGTGAGTCTGATTAATAAATAATTGTGTGGATATATGCTTAACACTGGTGTTTATTTATAGGAGAAATGGATACGGCATACAAATACAGGACAGTGTTTACAGCGTGCAACGCGAGATGATGCAAGCACGCCGCTGCTGAGACCTTGCAACTATGCCAAGGGGCAGCAATGGCTCATGGAGTCCAAGTTCAAGTGGCAGGCGCACTAGCTGACTAAAGTTCCCAAAAAAAAAAAACAAAAATCTACAAACTAAACTAAACTGAGAACTTCCAATTTGTGTTTAAACTGTTAACTAAGTTGCCAGCATTATAAGGAATAGCAGAAGCAGGATGGAGAGGAGTAACAGGAGAAGGAAAACAGGAGTAGCAGGAGCTCAGTTACTAGCAAGGATTTCAAGCATTTTTCGTTTACTTTATGCTATAAGTTGTAGCCTAAGCAGATAGTTATTCTAACTCTATCTCTTCATCTCCATGTGTGTGAGTGCAGTGTGTGTGTGACTGTGTGTTGCGCTATGTCTTCCCAATTAATGTGTGTGTGTGTGTATATACATATATAAATATATAGATATATATGTTGTGCGATTAGTTTTATGTATTATGCATTATGCAATTGCATATATAATTGTAATATATTTACCTAGCCTCGACCAAGTACCAATAAATTGGCATTTAAATGACATTCTGCTTCACAACAAAATACAAATCACTAAACTAATAACAACAGCAAATACTATAATTGTAACAAACTAACATGTGTCATAGGAGATCGATTAAGGCAATATTAAGGCGTGTTCGAAATTGCAATTTCAATCAACAAAGTTGAAATTAAAACCTTTTGTAAAAAGTTGAAATTGAATCGCAATTGGAAACAGCCTAATATGTATATGAAAGATGATAAGGTACCCTGCACATTCCCCTAGCTACTACAAATTTGAGTTGTGTTTTTTGTATATTTTTAATAATTTAAGTTTGCTTTCTATCTTTTGGCAATTTTTAAATCTTTTTCGCTTTGTACCAAATTGTTGAGTTGAGACCACAAAAGGGCGCTGCATATCATAAACAAATAAAAATTGCTTTGAAAACCATAATCATTATACAACATTCGTAATAAAACAAATGCACGCATATCATGATACAGTGTAAAAACTAAATATTTATATATATAAATTCTAGGAATACATATACATATATATAAACCTATATTTATGAATGATATAAAAAGTAAACTAATCTAACGTAATCGAAAAATGTTGTATATAAATTGAAAAAATTCGTTATTAAAATTATACATTTAAATTAATTAGAGAGTGTGTGTGAGTGTCTGTGAGCAAGCGTGTGTGAAAAACAAAACTGTACTATACATTTGCATTTAGCATTAAGTAATTCTCTAAGTTCGAATTTAGAGTTTAGACTTAGTCGAAAGTTTTGCGTAGTTCACATAATCCACAACAACAACTAAAACACCAACAAAAACAGCAGCTCTCTTATTAACAAGAAACAAAATTTAATGTATGTGCTCAAAAAAAACTTTACCCGATTCGCTGTTGTGTAAATATTTATCAAATATTTAATCAAAATGCAACCTGATAAATTAAATAACTGACTTAAATGTTGTCCCTAAAAACTATTCAAACTAACAACAAGTGTAAGAGCCAAGTAAAACTTTTTAGCTAAATTAATTTTTTAAACCATATACATATATTATATATACAAACATATATAATAATAGAGACGAATATATATAATTGGTGGCGGTGCAATTTTAGTTTTAGCATTAAATTAGCAAAAAAAATATTAAAAAAAAACTACATTCAATCATTAAAAAATATACGATGGAAAAAAAATCCCTCGTCTGGGCCAGTCTGGCAACCAAATTTCCTATTTAGTTAGCTAAACATAATTTGTAATTGTTTTTGATTGTGAAATCTCCCAAAACAAAAAACAAAAAATAAAATATACAACCACAAAGCGTTTGAAATATGCCACAAGTTTTAAAATGTACTTTTTGTTTAATTAGAAACTTTTTAAATTTTATAAATAAAAAATATATATTAAAAAATTATGGAAATTATGAGTTTTTCTTTTTACACCATGAGAAATGGGCAAAAAATGCGTTTAAGGCAATATAATAAATATGAACATAATGAATATATATAAATATTACTGATATTATTTTTAAATGTAGAAAAAACTGAGTTAAACTCGGAGCTGAACTGTGCAGATTGTTCCAAAAGGTATGCTATTCTTTCTAAAATTACTTAACTGAAACAGGAATTGGGTGACAGAAATCACATTTTTAATCAAAAATCTCTGTCCGGTACAACGTAAGAAAATTCGGTATACCAAATCCGAAAATCACATATTTCAAACTGCTTTAGATCAACAAGACACAAAAATTCTGAACATGACTAAATTTCCGCTGAGATCATGGAGGTGTTAAAATAGTCAAACTATCCTACAATTTTAAATTTAAAAATACATTTTCTCATGCTCTATCTTTACTAAAACTGCCTCCTTATGACAAGTACAGATTCTTAAACTTGGTAGATCAGCATTTATGGGTGTATTTGTACAATAGGAGCCAATCAAGCATTATTAAAACAGTTGTGGATATATTTAATTATCATGAAAACCAAAGAGATGTGTTAGCAACCTAAATTGTATAACGAAAGCGATAAAAAACCTTGAGGATTATATTACTTGTATTGGGTCATAGAAAATGACGGACAGATATGGAATATTTGTGATATATGGAAATATATATAAATATGATGAAAGTATTCCTCCTGCTATGCAAATATTCTAAATAGCCTTAATCTGCCTAGTTAATATGGAATATAGCAAATATCCGCTGGGTATTATGCCATACATATATGGTGTTTCTCGATGTTCCTCGAGTTCGATCAGTTTGTTCTATTCAGTAGCACAATTGTATGTTATACCTCGTGGTTACAGGGTATTAAGAGAAACAGCACATTCATTTTTTACTGACATTAGTAAAAGATTTCTTTATTTTTCACAAATTTGCTTTTGGAATAAAGCAGAACAGCTCTTTCGACCGGCGCGGCGCAAACCACAGAAAATCAATCGCGTTGTCTATATTAACTACGGGAAACACTAACGTAAACATCCATCGAAGGGTGTCGTTTACTGTTCCTTGGTCTCACGCAGACGACGGACGGCGGAGCGCACGGACGCGGCGGCTGTGGTGGAGTAAACCCAGGCACCTCCGGCAACGGTGCGCTTGCAACGCTTGCACGACCAGATGCCGACGACGGTACGCTTCATGGAATCCTAAGCACAAATATAGATATCATTAATATCACCAGCAAACGGGTATATTGACTTGGGAACTCACCTTGCCACAGAAGGAGCAGGTATATTTGCTGTGCTGCGTGATTTCCATCTTCTTGACCATCTTACGCAGGGAGGCACCATAACGGGTACCATATTTACCAACGATTCCAACCTTCTTGGTGCGCTTGGCCTGCGTTCACAAAATTAAATATCAAAAAATTGAATTAGTATGAAGCGAAAATACACAAATGTCGCTACTTCATTTTAACTGATTTAAAGTCATTTCGCATACGAAATCAAACAAACAAACAAGAGTATATAGTTTGTTTGATTATTACACACTACATTTAGTTCACAAAAAGTGCCGATTACATGTATATTTTACGATTTTACGGAATTCGTACCATTTTTAAGTTGTTGATTTGTCAAAAATTCAACAGGAAAGAGACGGCTTGTCAATGCCGAAACGTGAAGTTGGCTGCGTTTACGCTCGTGGCGGACAAAAGCTGGCAGGTATGCCAATTTCGAATGGCGGCAATGTTCTTTTGAAAAATAAATTAATAAAAAGTAGGGAAATAATCAGAATTAATTTGCAAAAAATTAAAATAAATAATTAAAAACAAATTCAATAGTTTTAAATTATATTTCTATGAGTTAGCAGTTGAAAATGAATGCATGCAAAGCATTTTGCCATTCACGTGTTAACGTAACGGTCAGCTGTTGCGGCCAAGATACGTTTGTTGTTACACTGCCAGTGCTGTCCAATGTGCGAATTTGATAAAAAACATAAAATTAATTTACATTGAATCGTTGCGTTATAAGTAAGATAAGTGCGCATTTCACAGCGTCAACACAACGGCCGTCAACATTTTGTCACGTTTAAAGCGCCACATTCAGCGTACACTGCACAGAGTGTCGTCGATAGGCAGAGACAGGGAAAGAGACGGAGACGGAGACAGAGATAGAGGAAACATGCACAGCTGCACGCTCCTGCAGGATGAAGCCAACTATCAGCCGGACACGCTGGATCTCAACACAGATGCCAAGGCGGCTGCCTATTGGTTTCCCTGCTTTCGTGATCTCGTCATTAAATTCGCCAAGCAGGCGGCACGCAGTCAAGCGGACGACGTCACCGCCGAGCAGCGGGCAGCGCAGTTCCAGGCGGCGTATCTGCAACAACTGGATGACTATCAGAACAACATATCCAGCAACAGCGGCAAGGTTGTCCTGGGCACTAGTGAGCTGCTCAAGCTCAACGAGACAATGCTGCGTCGCTTTGGCTTCACTGATCCCTGGCTGAGCCAGAAGCAGCAGGAGAATGCCTCGGCCAAGGGACGGCTGAAGCAGCGCCTGCAGGAGATCGATGCCATTGTGGATGAGGATGCACGGTGGACGGAACTGGTGCGAGGTGTCCTTGCCGGCAACATGTTCGACTGGGGCGCCCAGGCCATAGCCAGCATCCTCGAGCAGGACAGCAACTTTGGACTGCATGCGGCATTGGATCGCATCGAGGAGCGACCCTGGCTATTGGATAATCTGGATGCATGGCTGCAACGACTGCACCAGACGCCACACAAATGTGCCGTCATCTTTGTGGACAACAGCGGTGTGGATGTGGTGCTGGGCATTCTGCCCTTTGTCCGGGAGCTGCTAAAGCGTGGCACCAAGGTGCTGCTCTGTGCCAACAGTGAACCCTCGCTGAACGACGTGACCAGCAGAGAGCTGAACCAGCTGCTCGACGATTGCGCCTGCCAGTGCAGCATTTTGGAGAGCGCATGGCGCTCCCAGCGACTCCTCGTCTATGCCAATGGACAGAGTGGTCCCTGCCTGGACATGAGGACATTGCCGCGTGATCTGTGCGATGCCATAGCTGCCAATGAGACTGATCTGCTCGTCATCGAGGGCATGGGCAGGGCACTGCACACCAATCTGAATGCCCACTTCAAGTGCGAGACCTTGAAGCTGGCGGTGATCAAGAATCGCTGGTTGGCCAAATATCTTGGCGGCGACAAGATGTTCGCAGTCATCTGCAAGTACGAGCACAGCTAGTGCATCCCGTGGGTGGAAGGAGCAGGAGGAGGATCGACCATTGATTGTTATGCTTTCTGCATTGTTTTCAAATTATTGTTATTGTTTTTTAATCCAACAATGAGATTGAGATTCAGATTCCCATTCTTATTACGATTCCGATTCCGATTCCGATTCCGATTACTGTCGTCTAGCCAGGATATATGGATTGTGGATTGGTGTCCCGTTGTATTTGTCTACTAAATAATGAGATACATACTTTTAACACAACTGTAATTAAAAAGCGTGCGTAGTTATCTAATTACTCCACAGTAATTCTAGCAATTATAGTTATTATTCAAACCAAATTCTTTGGCTCAATTGTTAGCTCAGAATTTGTTTACAAATCAAGAAATTCCTTACAATTTGAGCTTAAGCATTTTATGTCAATTATTGCAAATTGTACACACACACACATGCTTAGATTTTAATTATTAAAAGTATAAATAACAATGCCTTTTGTTTATCAAAGCAGCTCACATTAAACATCACATTTTTATCGGTCACGGTTATAAATTAACTGACTGATAAGAGACACAACCACAATGGATTAAAGCTCAGTGTCGATAAGACATGAAACTAACTCATAGAACTTTTGATTATAGAGCTGCTGCTATTGTTTATACGGACGTGATAAAATGCACAAACAATTTTCATTTTAAAATGCCTCAACTATATTTGCACTAATTGTTTAATTGCGATTAAGCTCTCTCTATCTCTCTCTCTCTCCCTCTCTTTATTTTATTTTCGTTGTGTGCGCTGAGTGATAAGCGAAATTAGACTGATAAGCACAACTAAAGATGCTGCTTATCAGCTGGGCACTAAACGATTATCAACCGATAGAGTTAAAATACAATTTAAAGATAGCTCCAAATAATTTATACAGTTTTGAGATGATTTTTATTACTGATTGACTGGGGAAATACCCTGTAGTAAGCGGAATAAAGAAGGCACTCAAACTAAAAGCAACAAGACAAGTTTTGCTAGATCACTGAGATCAACTATATAAACTGATCATAATTACAAGGTTTAAGATTCTTATTTCGCCTAATATCAGACATGATTAGTAATTTACAGGGTATTCGAACCATTTTTAACTTAAGTATGCTTTTGTACTTACAATCAGCTGATCGGTTTTAAAGTTGAAATGTATAATCAATGATAAGGCGGACTTCAAGATATAATGACCACAAAACTGATTAGATAAGAAATTTTGAACGCATGAGAAATAAATATTACAGTCATATGTGATTGATTAGGTGGTACCCTGTTATAAACTGAATCAAAGCTTGCGAGCTACGAACACTAGGTGGCGCCAGTGCCTCTTTCCCAGTTAAATATCATTGCAAATTATTTCCTGTATTTATCATCCAATCTTAATGCAATTTTAGGATTAGATAAAGAATGCAAAGGGAATATCTTTAGAATTGTAAATACATTTGATTTGCGTATTATATAAAATATAGATTACTATTTCTTTCATGGGAAGAAATGAGTACTTCTAATTACACAGCACTTATGCAATCTATCAGTATGTAAAATGAGAGAAATATTTAAAAATAAATGATTATTTGTCTAAAATCAACAGAAGATGATTATGAAATCAGTGAATGTGGCATTGGAAAAATACACGTATTTACAAATAAATACAAAATAAATAAAATTTAAAAATTGAAAGAAAGAAATCTATAATCGAAAGAGTGTTATCAATGACGATGCCAGCGAAGCGTATTCAAGATTTGCAATTGCAATTGTCGCCTCAGTATAGATCCGGAGGCTGGGGATGTCGTAATATAGAGCGCGGAAATATGTATCTAATGTTCACTGTACTGCTGTTGCTGCTGCACGTGCTGTTATTGCCACTATATTTGTATCTGACATGGCATCATCGGTATTGGCGCAGTCGGGGATTGATCACGGCGAAGCCTCTAACGCTACTCGGAACATATCCTGGACTTCTCACACGCAAGAGCAATCTCGTCGAGGATGTGCAGCATATCTACAAGTGAGCAGCTTCATATGGATTCTATTTGAACTGATTAGTTAATTCCTTGGCGTTTTTATTCCGTAGCAAATACAAAAACAAATATCGCGCTGTGGGCGTTTTTGTTACAAGACAACCTCAAATCCTTGTGCTTGATCCGGAGCTGGCCCACGAGGTGTTGGTATTGAATTTCCGCTGCTATCGAGATTCTCTAACCAGCTCCTACATGCGTCATGCCAAGTGGGATAAATATGCGCGTCGTAATCCTTTCTGGGCATCGGGAAATACCTGGCGTCGACTGCGCACCGAGGCTCAGACTGGTTTATCCGCCAATCGCCTGAAGCAGGGATTTGCCATTTGGGAGCAGAGTGGCAAGAAGTTAATCAATTTTATGGACCAGCAGCAAACTAAGAAGCATTCCAATATCGTAGAAACCAGGGATGTAAGTATAGATGGAATATATTCACTGAGGAGGGAGATTTAAACATTTTTATTCGTTATATTATTTTTGTGGAGATATTGTGAATTCAAGTGAATTCTCTGAGATTTAAAAAAATTCTTAGTTTCGCGTTGACATGGATAGTAGATATCTGTTAAAATTACTAAGAAAAATCCCTGAGAATAAAAAAATATATACACAATCATTAAGCTCATTAAACTTTCTTTAGATTGTACTCAATTTACTCCCAATTTCAATATAAAATGTTTAAAGCAAGGAATTATATTTAAATATTGCTATTGACTTGTTATTTTTAATTTAAATTTCCATATAATGTTCATAGCATACTTATATAGTAAAATACCAAATACAATAGGAACTCACCTTTTCCTTACTTTACTCGGTTTTTTATGTAGCTCTGATTTGTTTTTACCTTTTTTTGTATTCACATCTATTACAGCTTTGTTTTCGCTATACCGCCGATGTGATGTGTGACTTTATCTGGGGCATTAATGCGAATACATTGACTTCCAATGACGAGCAGCCGAATAAGGTGCAGGAAATGGCCAGTAAATGGACCAGCTATGCCTTCTATATGATATCCATCTTTATGGCATCGATAGTTGCGCCATTTAGTCGCAAATTGTTGCGTCTACGTTTCTATCCCAAAGAAACAGATGATTTCTTTTCGAATCTAACCAAGGAGTCAATTGAGCTGCGTCTCAAGTCAGGCGATGAAATACAACGTGTCGATTATCTGTCGCATCTCTTAAAGCTGCGCATGGAGAAAGATGCATCCCACGATGATCTGGTGGGACATGCTCTGACTGTCATGTTGGATGGCTATGATACCACGGCCACAGCTCTGTTGCACGCTCTTTACTATGTGAGTAAATTAATATTCTAGATTTCAGAAATATTCTAGTCCTTGGGTCCTTGTAGCTTTCCGAGCATCCAGATGCTCAACAAAAACTACGCATGGAAATTCGGAATGGTATGCAAAACGATCAAGGTCTTAGCTTCGATCAATTGTGTGAGCTACCTTATCTGGAGCAAGTTGTATATGGTAGGTACTTTTTTTTTAGAATTACTTACCTAATTAATTTCTTGCTCTCTTAGAATCCCTGCGTTTAAGCAGCCTGATACCGCAGTATACTAAAGTCTGCACTCATCCTACAAATATTCAGCTGAATGAGTTTAAACAGCTGGAGGTTGAGGTGGGCATGACCATCATGATACCGAACTATCAGTTTCATCATGATGCCAAATACTTTCCCGATCCGGAGACATTTCGACCAGAACGATTCGACAATGGTGCCCATCATGATCTCATCCGGAAGGGGATTCTTTTACCCTTCAGTGATGGACCACGCATTTGCATGGGTTAGTACCAAACTAAGCTATGTATTAAAACATAATATTATTAGTTATTACGATACCATTTCTATCACTATCTTGATTGTTTCTCACCTATATTTATACTATCGTATTATTGTCTAGGTATGCGTCTGGCTTTATTGACATTGAAATCGGCTCTGTTGCACATTATCAGCGAATATCAAGTTGTTCGCGCTAAGGATAAGATAACGACAGCTGGAGATTCTGGATTTGGAGTAGTTCTACAAGGCAATATCAATCTGGAGTATCGTCGACTTTTAAAATAGCAAAACTTTAATTACTATACTTGAATAAATATTAATCTCATTGTAACCGGGTAAAAAAATGTTTGAAAATAATAAAGTAATACATTGTAATCAGGGTAACGTTATTTAAAAATCATTTTATATGAGTTTTCAGGTATACACTATAATTTCCAATGACGTTTTTTGAAAATTTGGTCTGAATGTATAATTAAATTTACTAATTCATAGCAATTTCCACGCTCAGCTAGAAGTAAGATGTGAAAACCGACTAAGTCTTGTTTTAAACAATATGAAACAAAGGTGTAGGATGAGTTTAAGATCACTTGACATGGCAGTCATAAATCATTTGACTGGGAGCTATATTTTTATTGATAAGAATGCATTATAATTATATGAATAAATATAGGGGCGTCAGAGATCGACGACTGGGTTCAGTCAAGGTTAAAAAATAAACGATATTTTTCTAGTAAATGATTTCAACATCAATGAAAGACAATAATATTTTCTCTATCAAATAAATGAAGATTAAAATGTGGCAGGTTCTCTCGACACCCTGTAGACCCAGTCTAGCTGCTGATGCTGATAAGTAACCCCTTTTTTTGTTTGGAAAGATCGGTGACTGCGCCTCTGATCGTTTTACTACATATACTATTCATTGATGTTTTCAGATAGGGATTATCAGCTGGTATTGCTCAAATTGTTACTCTACGAAACGTTGGGTAAACAGTTCTCAGTTAGTTTCCATTGCGATTAGTTCTGTTCGTCGTCGCTATGTGGACACTGATCGCTTTATTACTTGGACTCGTGCATGTCACCTTTGCTTTGGTCTATTTGTATTTGACCTGGTTTCATACTTATTGGGATAAACGAGGTCTGGTTACAGCCAAGCCAATTACTCTATTGGGCAGCTATCCGGGACTTTTTGGCGGTGGCAGTACTTTCATAGGAGACTTGGGAAAGATCTATAAGTAAGTTTCTCTTTAATAAATGTTGTGGAACTAAGAAAATATTAATGTAAATATTAGATTTTTAAAATAAATATATTAAATGAAAATTTTATATTTATATTTCAATAAAACAAAGTAATTATAATTTGTTGTATATTTTCTATAGCAAATACAAAGGAAAACACCGAGCTGTGGGCGTATTTTTGACACGACAACCTCAAATTCTCGTGATCGATCCGGCACTGGCCCATGAGGTGTTGGTAAAGAACTTTAGTGATTTTCGGGATACCGTGACCAGTAGTTATGTGACGCACTCCAAGGACTACGACAAATATGTAGCAAGGAATCCGTTCTTTAGTTCTGGAGATGAATGGAAGAAGCGTCGCACTGATGGAGGAGCTGGTCTGACATCAAATAAATTAAAGCAAGCTTACGTCATCTGGGAGCAAACTGGAAAGACGCTGCTCGACTATATTGGAAGGTACATCGAGGAGCGAGCAGACAATGTCATCGAGACAAGAGATGTGAGTTGAAGAAGACACGCTTTGTGAATCGATTATATAAAATTACTATTTATATTTCAGTTGTGCTATCGTTATACAGCCCAGGCCATGGGTGATTTCATCTGGGGCATTGACGCGGGCTCCTTGAGCTGCGGCATCAATGAGACTAGCCAATTTCAAAAGCTAACCACAGCCTGGGCCTACAATGCCTTTCAGAACATGAGGAATTTCAACAAAACAGCCATTGCTCCCATTATGCGTCGATTGTTCCGAATGCGTTTCTTTACCCAGGAATCAGACGCTATATATTTAAAGCTCACGCAAGATGCGGCAAAGTTGCGTCAAAGTGGCAGTGGCGCCTCTCGCAATGATTACCTCTCACATTTGTTGCAACTGCAACAGAAGGGTGCAAGTGATGATGATATGGTGGGACATGCTCTTACACTGCTCATGGATGGCTATGAGACCTCTGGTGCTGTGCTCTATCATTTTCTCTACACGGTAAATAATATATGTAGATTTCAAATACTATTTCACAATATTGTTCAATAACATTTAGCTGGGCGAGTATGAAGAGCAACAGGAAAAGTTGCGAGCTGAAATCTTAAATGCCCTAGAGGCTGATAAGATTATCACCTATGAGCAGCTCAATGCTCTACCCTATCTCGATCAGTGTGTTAATGGTGAGTGTAAACAATCGTCCGATAATAGACTTTTAAAGATTATTTCTTATTTACCCATTAGAATCGTTGCGTTTGACCAGCGCAATTGGTTTCCTTATCAAAATCTGCACAAAACCCACAACCATAGATCTGGGTGATGGAAAGATTTTGAATGTAGAGCCGGGAATTACAGTGGCCATTCCCACCTATCACATACATCACGATGAAGCTTACTATTCAGATCCCATGACGTTTAAGCCTGAACGCTTTGATACTGATGCTGCCAGTGAATTCACCAAGCGTGGTTGCCTTTTGCCCTTTGGCGATGGACCACGTATTTGTATGGGTGAGTATTGTTTGCTTATTTATTAAGCTGAAATGTGAGAAAGACTTTATAACAATGATGTAGTCCTTATACGGTTACGGTCTCGGTATTATGTAATTCATACATACTATTTCAACCCTACCATAAGGATTAGGCATTTATCATAATTAATTTCATACAAAAATACATATATAACGACCAACCATCTCTTTTTCTAGGCATGCGAATGGGATTATTGAATGTTAAAATGGCTGTAGTGCAAATTTTATCGAAATACAAAGTCGAGCAAACTACAAAGTTGCCTCTCAGCTCCGACTCTGGCCTTGGAATCTTTTTAGATGGTGATGTAAATTTAAAATATACAAAATTATAGTACGTACATATAATAAATAAAGCACATTTCAATATCTTAATTTGTAGTAGTTTTTTGGGGGACACTTACGAGCATTGCGAGCATGTAACGTCTGTTGCCGAGTGTGTTGGAGTTGTGGTGTCGACCGCAGCAAAATTTAATTTAGCGCAAACCAACCGCAGACCAACTGACACCAAGGCGACACACAACACACTGTCCCCCCTTAACTCTTACCCTGTTCTTTGCCAAATATTGTTGTGACCCTCAACGGGGTACAAAATGCGCTGAACTTTATACAATTTGTGTGTTTGAGAGCGTTTTTTGGTGTGTACAAGTATTTTCATATTGAGCGACCGCATGCAGTGGACATCGCAAATGCAACTCTGGTCTGCATCATGTGCTTACTTATGAATGTATTTGTGTCTCTATGTATGTGCAGATATGCTGTTTGAGAATACCCTGTAGATGATTAGATAATAGGGAGGCTTCAACTTATGTAATCTATGTCGAAATTTAAAACTTTTTGGTTTCTGAAATGCATTTTCTTTTAAAAGATTCGAATTTCTTAATACAAATTTTTTCAATTGTACATTAACTTAAGTTTTACAAAATATCTCGTGGGAAATTGTTTTAAATAATTGCATGCAAAATAAAACTAATAAATTTTTTTTATTAAGAAATTAAAAGAAATAGATAATATACATAATAAATAAAAGTTTGAATTAAATTATAATATTAATTGTTTTGTTAAATAATATTATTGGTTTCCAGTCTTTTCAATTGATACAGGGTATCAAATGAGTCCAATCTCTTAGTTAATTGTTGTTATTTACATTGAAATTCACTTTTTTTTTAGTTTTTTTCTTTGTTTTGCAACAAGCCACAAAATTTCATTTGAGCTCGCAATATGGCGCATTTAAGTTTCGTTTTTGTATACCCTTTAACTAAATAAGTGGAGTAAGGTTATGATAAACTTACTACGGTATTCGTCAACATTATTATGTAGTTTTTATACCCGTTACTTATAATTTTTATATTTAGTTTATTTATTTAGATTAATATATAACTGCTAAAAAATTATACATATATCTTGTATAATTGAGTATTTGTGCGTGTCCATTAGTTGAAATTAAATTTTATGACGCCATCGTTGCCATTTTATTTATTAACCTAAACAAATTGTGGCTTAAATAAATTTCGAGCTCGCATAACCGCAAATATTTGTATTCGATTTGAATTTAAATGCAGCTTTGCTTTTTAAGGGGAAAAGAAGTTAGAAGCGGCAGGCAGATAGAGCAAAAAAGGGAGAAAGAGAGCGAGAGAGAGGGAGAGAGAGGTAGAGGACCATAAAAAGTTAATGACTGTCGCAGTTAACGCGAAATGAAATGAATACAACCAAAATACAGCAGAGTCTAAGCCAAAGACGAGAGCAAAGCAAAAGCCTTCATTTCATGGTGCAACAACACTTGAAGATAAGCAGAGAAACAGCAGAAGCAGCAGGAGCAGAGAACAGCAAGGACATGCCGCAACCATGAGGCTGTGCCCATGGCTGAGGTTATACCTGGCTTGTGGCATGTGGCAGGCTTCATGCTACGTTGGCTTTTATCCAATTTACCTGATAACCACAAATGAGCGTTAATGGGCAAATAAATAGAAAAGTGGCAACTACGACGCGACGGCGCGTTAACTGAACGAAGAGAGAGAGAGAGAGAGAGTGAGTCCCGTCTCTGCCCATCCCTTTTCCACCACTCTATAGCTATACGGTTATATTGTCATCTGGGAGCTATGTTAGATGCTCTGTCGTGTATATTTAGTACATTTACTAAACAAATTTAATGCGTTTGCCCAACTCACGTTGCAGGCTGAGACTCAGGCATTTGTCTGTCATGTCGGCGTGGAAACGTGGAATTCTCTGGCGATAAATTTAGATGGAACTCATAAAAAGTCATCAACATGTCGATTAAAGTGTTGACTCTTAACATACACTCTAAGTCACTTGAGTCTTACTTAAGCGAAAGTGTCATTTAATTTACCAAAGTTGCATTAAAACAAATTGTCAGAGGGAGCTGTAGGTGTTTTTTTTTTTCAATGGATTTGTAGATTATTTGAATTCTGTACTCTGATAAAATATTTTAAAACAGACCGATAACGACTCTTGAAATTATTTATTTATTTAACGACGACAAAAAGTCTTCCGAGTTAAAGAAAATTAAAAATATATACATATTATTAGTAATTTATAAAACTATCTAAAACTAAATTGGTGTATACCACATAGATAATACGTATTGATTGACACAAAACAGACTTTGACTATTTCAAAAAAAATTATTCTTTATTATTTTTATATTTGAATAATAATTTAATTTATATTCAATCATTTTTCATTGCAAAAATGTCTTTAAAAATTGCATGTAAAGTAAATCTAGTAAAAAAATGATACAAGAATGTTTCATCTCCCTGTAAAGTACATGTATTCTCTCTTATGATATATAATTATCAGTCCGAATCTTCAATTGCTACTGTCACCTTAAACGTTTTCAGTTGAACAGATTCTGGAAAATGAATTAGCTCCGATTCGAATGCAGTAGGTGCCCCTCGAGCAGTAACCGATGTTTGACAGACCAGTTGAGAGGGCAAACAATGTGCCAGTTTGTAGCCTAGTCGTTGCAGTTGACATGTGTTGAGAGCGGGGGGGATATGCAAATGGAAAGAGAGGGGAAAATTTGAGAGGAAGTTTGGTGAGTTACGAAACTTTGGGTGTAATAGTATTGTGTCAACCTAACATTAATTTGGGCACGTTCCATTTGCCAGCGGGTCTCGTATCTGTGCCCAGTTGAAATTCGTTGACGCTGTTGCAATTGTAGTTGCAACTGTCGCTGTTGGAGTTGGTTGGTGTTATTGCCGCTGTGTTGGCATTGCAACACTTTGGCCACAAATAGCAACGCAAAATGTAGCCAGGAAACAAGCTAATGGAATTAGCAACAATTTAACCATTAAACACATCATGTGCATTGGCATGCTGCACTTTAGCAGGGTGGATTCCAAACACAGCTCAGCATTCAGTTGCATGCAACATTGGCCATCGTACTATTCGGCTATCCATTGTATGGAGTATGGGGTCGGTTTGTAGGAATGTCTGTTCGTGTTTCTGCTTGGTTAGCTTGTATACAAGTATCTACCCATTTACTGACTCTCTGTCTGTCTACCTTACGCCGTTTATTGGCATTAAATCCCCAAACGTTACGCTGCCATTTTGGCTTCACAATGCTTAATAGACTTTGGGGTTTTATTGCCGGCAACAGTTGGCTCGAACGCTGATTTCAAATTGCTTGCATTGTGCAACGTTGCGCTAATTAAAATGAAATTTCTCTCAGCTTAAACGCAATGGCCACAATCGTAGCTACTTTAATCGTAAAGGGTCTTCAATTTCCCCTTAGATTTCATTTCTCGTACCACAAAGTCAAAGGCAATGTGTAAGCATAAGCCCTAGCTAAGTATTAAAGTAGTTTGCCTTTATGACAGGTAAGTATAGTATTTGTGTAAGCAAACCAAATTTTTTGCTTACTGGCCAAAATCTTGTTGACCCACTGCACGTATACGTAATGGAAGTGCTGGTCATTCAAACCAAGTGGTTCCAATTGCCAGAACTAGCTCAATCAACTTATTTGATAGTTAGTCCCAAAATATATATAGGCTACTAGAAATACTTATATACTCAATTAAATTTAATTGAAAATAAAATCATTATATGCAAAGCACTAGATGTTAAGCTCGATGTTCGATGGAATAAATTATAAAACAAAAATTTAAAATAAATAAGAGTGTTTGATTGAATATAAATTGTTTAACAGTTTATATAACGAAAACCAAACAAAATAAATAAAATAAAATATTTCCACAATAGAAAATAGGCCTTTTTATTATACATATATGAACGTATTTAAATTGTGGTCAAATATACTTTTATTTTGGATAAATTGAACTAGTTCCATTTATAGTTATTTTTGCCTTGGCTGAGATAGCTCATGTCTTATATAAACACTCACATGCCTGGAGGTTGTTTGTTGGTAGTTTGTTTGTTTATTTGCTTGTTATATGAGCGTTGCTCATGGTCAGGTAATTTGCTTCGAAAAATGGCATCATTAGCCTAACAAATTGCCATTTTGTTGTTGGCCATAAATCGCCTAAAAGTAGGCAATAAGTATGTAGGCCGCCTGAACGTAACGGTCGCTCTGTTAGAAAGTCGTCAGCTCTTAATTAAAATTGAAAATAGCCAAAAGTCATTGGAATTTCGTTTGCAATCCCTCCGAAGCTTTGCACTATCCTCTCTTACCCGGTCTGCCTCTTGTCTTTTGCTATTGACTTGTGGAACATTAAGATTTTCATTAGCGTTTCGTTCAAGAGCCAAATGAATATTAAGTGAATTCGAAATGAAAATAGACAGCAAATGTTGTAGCTTATTTTCCTTATTTCTTGTTGTTGTTGATGCTGTTGTTGTTGTTCCTTTATGTCAAGTCCCGCCATTCATAAATCATAAATATGCTAAAATGTGAGGAAATGCTATTAAATCTATATATACGACATACAACTTAAATATTACGTATACGCCCACTTGAGCAAGCAGACAGCCAGACAGCGACATCCGCTTCCAGATAAAAACTTTAAGAATTATAACTTTGGGGATTTTAGGAGCCCCAAATGTCGCACAATGACCACAAAAGTAAATAACGTGCCACATACCACAGTCCGAGCAAGAGACAACAGAACGGAACAGAATAGATAGAGATGCGACGAGGTGTGGGAGAAGCAGCTGGACACTGAAAAAAGAAATGAAAAAAAAGCGAACTTTTAAATATAATTTCAGCTTTTGTGCTGGTGCGTCAACATGGAACATGATATGGCACATTTGTCCCCATAGACTCTGGACGAGCTGAGTCCAGTGCTGACCAGACCAGAAGCAGGCCGAAAAATGGAGAGCAAGGACTGGGAAAGACCTGGGCTAGTTTAGCTGGGACGTTGTCAATATTTGTTACACAATCAGCAAATACGAGCAGTTAGCTTGTGGTTAAGTTAGGTAGTTCCTGTCCCTTTGGATAAGGTTAAGACACCGTGTACAAATAAATGAAGCTGTTTGACATTTGTTCAGCTTCAAAGTTGGGAAATGACAATATTGTTTGTCTTAAAGCGAATCGAATGCCTTGTGTTACTCAATTAGAGCGAATTCCCATTCCTTACAATGTCGTCCAAAAATTTCAAGCAATTTGTTTGGCGTGATGTGAAACCCGCTGACTTTGCTCCACTGTCAAGCTTCCCTTTGCTGTCGCTAATAACATTGACAACTGTCAACGCTTCGCGGGAGTAGCTGTCATATGCATTCCCACTCCCACTCCCACTCACATACACTTATACATATACACTCCCAAACAGGCAGACACATGGGTGTACACTGTATCACTGGAGGCAAAGTTATCAAGCGCTTTTTCCCAACTGTCAGATATACAGTGGCTACGGGGAAAAGAGATGCTGCGAGGAAAGAAGCCGAAAGAAGGGGAAGAAGTGGTAAGAAGGGGGAAGCACTCACCAACGGCCGTCACATTCGCATTCACATTCGCATTCACATTCACATTCACATTCGCATTCGGACTCGGGCACAAGCCGCTTTACTTCTTAACTTTTGTCAGCTTTGCTTTTTCATTTCAGTTCTGCTAAAAATTCATGAAGATACATATTTTTTAATAATATGAATCATGTTGCACTTGGAAAAATTGTCATGGTCATACATGATAAGCCCTATACTTAAAGCAGCTCTTGTTTACCTTGGCTGAGGTCAATCTGAAGACTAAAATTCTTATATACTAAAGGTCTTGATTCGACTTTTTAAAATATTAAAAAATAAGCAAAGTGATTAATTTAAACAATTTTTACATAGCAATAAGCTTTTAGCTCTAGAAGCACAAACATTTATAGGAACTTTTACATATTTTCAGTAATTAAATAGAATAGTTGTAATTGACCTGGCTATTGTTTTGTGCATGATTCTGTTTATTTTAAGGACCTAAAATTTTAGAAGCAAAAAGAAAAGTACTTTTAAAGGACTGGCAAACTCTAAACCCTTGGCATAGCAAATTTAAATAAAATTTTAAGTATTTTCTTTAAAGAACTGTATCTTCAAAACGAAATTTACATGTTTGGTAAGTCCTTGCAATTTGTGCAGCGTACTCAGCTGTCGTCGTAGCAGAATCAAAATTGTTTCAACCGCTTTTTTGTCGGGTACTTGAAAATAAAACGAAATAAAATAAGTGTGCAATTTATGCATATTAAAAACTATATATTTCATCTTGCCCACCTACACACACATATACGTACATATTCGTATGAGCATCACCATGGTCATAATATCATATGTATGCACTTCAGTCTCAGCCCATGCATTCGTTTTTATTTTTTTGCAATGTATAATTTTTACTTCCTGAGTATTGGACATTGTTGCTATGGCGCCAGCGAACTTTTGCGTTGGCACAACTTTTGTCAGTTTTATGTTGGATGGCCGGAGATGCCAGCGACGCTATCCAATGCCACACCAACGCCACCAAATTTAATGCGCAATGGATTCGGACTCGAAAGCGGCATCGCAGTTGCAATGAAACTCGACAGAAGTAATAAATTTCCATGCTCCAATGTCAGACGGGTGTTGTTACTTTTGTATGACGTTCTGTGAGAGAGGACATCATTCAGCAGATAGAAGACAGTTTTTAGTTTCGACCCATACATTGTTTAATCGTTCAGTCTCCAGGAGAAGAATTAGGTATGGTAGAAGATAATAAACCCATAAATCAGGTAAAAAAATCATCAGAGTAAGAAAAAAATTTTAATATTTTAAAATCGATTATCAAATAATTAATTAAGTTAAATATAAAACAATTTTGAAAAACAAAGCTTATTCAAATCATTTAAGAATTGACAAAGTTATGGTATTTTAAAAATTAAAAGGGCCTACGAACATAGTGAAAAAATATTTAGAATAAATTATGATTTTACAAATAAACCAAACTTGCGTTTACAGAAAATGATACAATTGTTTCTTTTGATGGATGAATTAAAAGGGTATTTCATTTTCGGTTTTGATGTTGATTTTGACAATTTACCGCATTCTTATTTATTTTCATTTGTAGTATTTTTACGTTTTTCGCCATGGCAATTTTTAAGTATTCTTCATTATTAAACGAGCTTCTTTTTGGGTCAAGTCTATAATGTTGCCGAGACATTTTATAAGTAAATGATATCCATGTGGCATCAAGATGAAGGTGAATTGCAGTTGGACACCTCATTGTTGGCCTGTGCAAGATTCCATATGCGTATCATCCGACTGGCCATCCGGTTTTAATCAAATGCATAGCAAAGGGAAAAACTCCTCTTTTCTCCTCTGCTGTCAACTGACGATTGCAGGCCTCAAGATTGCAAATTGTCTGTGGCTGTGTGTATGTGTGTGTGTGTGTGTGTGTGTGTGTGTGTCTAATGTTGGTCCCTCTCCTACCGTTATTTCTGTTCCACTGATAGCACTTCTCGATGCTTGCATGTGGTAAATGTAAGGCAGCTGTCGGTTCCAACTCGACTGCTGACTGTGGCTGATATGGCTCACTTGTGTCATTTATCTTCTTTTACGGCATGAGAGCGACCCATTCAATTTCAAAGGTGCCAGGCAGCTGCCTGAGCAACGCATAAGGAACACACACACACACACACACACACACACACACACACACACACACACATGATTGCACATGCTCGTGCATATTTGAGAAATTGTGTTTGAACTTTGGCTTTGGTTTGACTCACTTTGCCTTCGTGTGAACTGCAATCGACATTCTTATGTTGTTACTGTTGTTCATTGTTGTTGTTGTTGCTCATGTTGTCAACTGCAAAAGCTCCGATTTGCCAACACTCCCACACACAATCACACTCATATACACCTCGACATAGACACGAATGTCTCTCACGCTGATTGAAAAATTTGCACAAATTTTTAGCTGGGCTGCCATTTTAAGTTGCCTCTACCGCCAACGCTCCCGACCCCCCTCCGTAATAAACTTGACACTCGAACCCGGAATCCATGAGCACTCCCCCTCACATGGAGTACTTGTCAATTTTATGCGCTTTTAAGAAATGCATACAAAACTTGACAGCAAATTGCACTTTGGCTCTGTGATAACGACACAAGCAACAACAATATAAATCGTACGGAATTTGTTTGTGTAGCACGTAGACAATTTCATTATTCACAGATACAAATTTTAATCGATCGATATCAAGTTAACATGTTTAAATTGCAAGTTCAATAACAGTTTACAATCCCTTTTCTTTTTTTGGATGTAAAAAACATCATAGAAAATATCATAATTTATACACATTAAAATATAAACCTTAAAAGTTGTAGCAGAAAATGTTAATTTGAAATGTTAATCAGAAAATATTGATTCAATTTAATTCTGCAAAAAAAAAAAAAAAAAAAGGTTAGAAATATTAAATTCCTTTTATTTTGATTTTGCATTCAATGGGAAAATTCGGTTTTTTTCGGGTCGACGTCTGGTAACAATCAAATTGGCAAAACGTGTTATGCAAATGTGGAGTGCAATGGACGTGCCTAAAATTGCAATTAGTGCAATTTGCAGCATAAAATGGCGCATAAAATATCAATAAACAGTTGGCAAACAAATCGGCCAAAAACGATGCTCAGTGAAGTGGCCAACAGAGACACAGATACAGCTACAGATACAGATACAAAATGCAGACGCGGCAATAGATACAGATGTATATGCATATCATCATGCAATTAAATTTTGCCAACTCGTTGCGGGTCAATATAAATATGACTGTGTGCGATTATGTAAGTGGATATCATGAAAATGCATCATGAAATAATAATTTAATAATTTTCAAGAATACTTTAATTTAACCCGGTACATTCCATTTAGTTTCGCTCAAGAAAATCCCTTTTAATTGGCCTACATGTCCTCTAATAAAAATAACGTTATATAATTGCTTGAAATTTTCATAAACTTATATAAATAATAACTATTTTTGGATAATGATTTCTTTAAGATTTAAAATATAACTTACAATTTCTTTTATTTTGTGGGTAAAAATAAAAAAATTACTATAAGTTAAAGATTCTTAAATTAAAATAAACATGCATTCAAATTCAAAACTGATCTCTAATTTTCGTATAGAGTATTTTACAGTTGAGAACACCAAGGACTTGTCAAGTACTCTTATTAAATATTATGATTATTAAAAATATGTTTAGTGTCAGCTTTAATTTGCGTTTGTTGTTTTCAATATTCAAAAAGCGCAAACAAAAAATCCTAATTGATTTTATTAATCGAAAACAATTACGAATGCCCAAATCCATTAAAATAAATAATAATAATTCGGAAATTGTTTTGTGCTGAAATAAAATAATTAAATTTGACAGGCGAAACCGCAAATGGCGTAAATTGCGGAAACTTTTCATTTACGACAATACTGTGTATAGGTTGGGTTGAATAATGGAAATGTTGCTTTTGCCTTTGGCATTGCCTTCCACAAAAGCTAATGTTGCAAATTAATTACAAATGATGCGCACAAAGGAGCTTGTCCTATAATCACACACATTGTATGTGTGCCGGTTTGTTATTGTTTTTGTTTTTTTGTGGCTTGATTTTTAATTTATGTGCACCACAGTTGATTTTCGCATTAAATCCAGCGCATAGCATCGCAAATCCACCGCAACTTAAAAGCTTAAAACACCACGCGAGCAACGACAGTGTTGGAGTCCCGGTCGTGGTGTCCTGGTATCTCGTGGATCCTGAAATCGCGGTATCGGATGCCGTGCCTGATGCCAAGTCCCCGGCCAAGGCTTATAAATTTTAATTAAAATGCGCACAGCTCGCACAACGTCAACGACAGCGCGACAGCCGCGTTTATTTCCGCTTACATTACAATTACATTCATTTTGCCAGTGGAACCAACAGTGGGACAATTGTGGGGCAAGTGGTGACGGTGGGGCAGGAGGAGGTTGACTCGCCGACCCCGACAGACCAGGTATTTTTCTATGGCGAGCGTTTAGTTTGAGTCTTAACACCTGATCAGGGCTTTCAGCAATGTCATTTACCTAACTACATATACCCTGTAATTGTAGATAAGCAACATGCAGTACTCTAGGAGTAATGAAAGAAACTGTTAACAAATTGTTAATTGCGAGTAGTCGTACGTAAATAGCTAAGCTTAGCTTATTTTCGAAAATATTGAAAGAATATTGAAAGTATATAGAAAATGGACGACTTAAAGATACTCTCTTCACTAGGTATATATGAAATTCATAAGACTTTCATGCATAAAAGCCTAAACAAAAACTAGTATATAGTAAACGACTATTAGACACCCTGAGCGTAGATTTAAAGCCAGAGAAAAATGTGGCTGGCATCCATTCGTAAATATAATTACATTTATAATAATATTATAGGCTTTTTAAAGCTTTTAATCGTAGGTAGTCGATTTTCCGATACTCTGTACATACAGAGAAGTAGATAATAAGAAGTTATCTGTTAGATCTAGCTCTAATTTCCAATAAGTTTAGCTGCTAATAAGTTGTTGTTTAAATAAACTGACATATTGTAAATTCCTTACATATTTGTGTAGTTAGTAATTAAAACCAGTCTTCATTATTTTACCACAGATGTTGCTAGCTTAATGTTCAATCAAATGCCAGACAGTTGTTGCCAAAAGACACAAAGTTTTTGGGCCAAAATTAATGTAGAGTCGGCCGACTTCATGTCTTAACGCAGAAGGGGAGAGGAATGAACAATGCAATGGCAACATTTGGTGGCATTCCGTTGCAGCACTAATGACGCGAATCGGCCTAAATAACAAGCTGCTGGCAGTTGGTCAACAAGAGGAGAGGGAAGCTGACTGCGTTGCCAACAGCTTTGCCAACTCAGCAGTCGATTTTTTAAGGTCCTTCGCTTTCCCTCCCATTGAGCGCACTAATGAGACGCAATGGAGAGTTACAACGAGACCACAGAATGGAAATTAAGTAAAATGCAACAACGGAGACCAGCTGTGGCAGTGGGCGTTGTGTGGGCGTGGCACAGATGCTTGGATAGATTTGATTTAATTAAGTTGAAGTAGGCGGAACGAGAGCTGAAATGTAGCAAGTTTGCAGACAAATATAGAACGATATCAAAAAGTCAGTTGGCGTTGACTTGAATGTCATTATACGATTAATTTGAATTTGTGAAGAGACGAGACACTTCTACTTGCCACAATCCGATGGAAATCGAAATGAAGATTAAACTTAGTGGAGATGCATTGCGACAGTTTGACGTCGCGAAGATCTTTCGGGAATCGGATGAGCAGAAACAATCCATCTCTTTCTCCCAGGATGGACAGCGTTTGGTTGTGTGTGATCATCATAATATGATTGTCTACAGTTGCACAGCCCTGAAGCAGTTGTGTCAAGTGCTCATGCACCAATATCATCCAGAATCGGTTTGTTTTACACCCCAAACGGATCAATTATTGCACAGCTCCACAAGAGTGAGTATTAGTCGAAGGAGAGAAGAAGGAGATTGCCAGGATGAACAAATTTAGCTCCAGTAAATTAAATGTTCATGGGTTTTTTTGTTTTCTTCAATGATCTTATGATGATCTAAAATTTAGATTCTAAAACAAAAATTGTAAATTTAATTTAGTTAAAAAACATTTATTTTATGATTTTAAGATAATCTAAAAATTTAATTGATATAACTCTATTATGGTATTTATCTTTTTCTTATGATTTAATTAAATTGATAATTCCTAATTTATAATTTGAACTTTAATTCTATCAATTTCAATTATTAAATAAAAATTACTATATTTTTTTCTCAGAACCTGATCACCACTCTCTATTCTTTTTAGATGGACTTTGCAATACGTTGCTTGGATCTCAGAAGTCGTCAGCATGTACAACTTTTCAGTGGCCATACTGCCAAGGTGCGTTGCCTGAGCTTTCAGCCAGGGAGTGAGAATCATTTCATGAGTGCTGGAAGGGATAATAAAGTGTTTATGTGGGATCTGCGTACCTCTAGTTATACGAGGCAACTTGCCAAATCGGAGAATCCTTTGCTCGCATATGATCCGACGGGTTTGGTATTCGCCACATCAACGAATACCGAGCGGATTGAGATCTACGATATTCGCATGCTGAGGGAGAAACCGTGCCAGAAATTTAACTACGTGTCCAATAACTTGGTCAACTGGACACAGTTGCAGTTTGCACCGGATGGCAAGACGATATTGTTGACCACCGATAATTCCTGGTGCTTTAGTGTGGATGCCTTCAATGGAACTTTTGTTCAGGGATACACAGGCCATGCCAATGATGGCCATCTGGCGCTGCAGGTCTGCTGCACTCCGGACTCCCAGTTCGTATTGTCTGGTGCAGATGAGGGACGTGTTCATGTGTGGAACGCATCCTCTGGTCAACTGGTTGCAGTATTGCTTAGCAATAGCAATCATCCCGTGAGTTGTCTGCAATTCAATCCCACAACTGCAATGTTTGTCAGCAGCGATGTGATGACTCGTTTCTGGCTGCCCAAGGCCGATGGGCAGTATGATTTTGTGAAGGACACACAAACACAGCCGCAGTCATTAAGAGATGCTCCCACAGTTGACCTAACCGTCACAGATGATAGCGATCAGGAGGAGGTTCAGACTAAGAGGCAGCAAATGAGAAAGAATCGAGTAAAGAGACGTTTGTCTCATTGGCGGCGGTTTACTGATGGAAAAAGCCTCGAGGAAGGAGAGCTTCCTGATGATAACTGAACTCCTGATAGATTAACAACAACAGAGACATAAACTATCAATCAGAGTTGCACTTGCGATGCCTGCTGTTATCCTTTTCCCTAAAGTTCCACTTCCAGTTGCACTTGCTAGCAAGTTGTGCAATTGAATTGCTTCACTTGGACCAAAGTTTCAACAACTGGCAGCACACTTCACAGCTGGAGTTACAACAAGAAAAACAACAACAACAACAACATCGACAACCGACTGTTGAACAACGTGGAACAACAACTTGGACGCCTTATGCTTTTGAGACACAAATTGTCGAGTTTTGCCAGCAAATTGCACAGCTGGCTGAATTCCTCCCTGAAATGCAGCATAACTTTCCAGGCTGAGGACGAGAGTGGAGCTAGTCTAAAGGGGTAACTTTGACGGCAAAGCTGACAAGCGTTTCATTTAGTTTAGTTTCTGTTATTTTTATTTTTATTTCTTCACAAAAGAGATTTATATACTTTTAATATTGATGAAACCTTTTACAAATATCTACACAAATTCAACTTTTTAACTTTACTAAAGTACTTTTCATGTACCACTAATTGAATATGTATGTGCCATAGTTGTATTTACTTGAAATGGCCAAAAAGGACAAGCATCTTAAGCTCTGAATGCAACTACTCAACGACTCAAGTTATCAAAAATTGTGGCAAGTTTTGGCCAAAGTGCAGCAAAGTTTGGCTTTGTCAATAACTTTCTGGTGAGAAGCCGTAAAGTTTTTGGTAGAAGCATCTAGATTTGGTGTGTGTGTTGATAGCTCGACACGGGAATCTTATTTGTGAAGTTAGTAAACGTAATTGAAGAGACAAATAATGATTAGAGAAACCTCAATTATAATGAGTTATTATTAAAATATTCCGAATATCTCGACAGCTGCACATTATTTGTAAATATCCCGATCAGAAAGATTATTAAAATAGGAACAACAAAAACATCTAAGGTTCATCTTGATGTAACAAATATGAGTTATATAAATTTAATTATAGATATTTTTTTTAGTTATTTTTTAAGTAATAGGTGTTCTAATTTTTTCGAATAATTCCGAGATGAAATTGGCATGTGAATTCAATTTTCCTACAGATTTTACAGAAATCAATATGGCTAGTAGTTAGCAAGCAAAAGATTGTAAAAGATTAAATTTAAACAGTTTTATGTAATAAATACTTGATCTCTGTGTAATCGCAAAGAGGAAGAAATACTTACAATAACAGTAAAATGCCAATTCCCAATTCCTTATGGGATAAGACCCACAGCATTCTGCCGGCTATGCCCAGAAGCAGCCCCAATTTCATAATAGAAACATAAAATTTGCATCATTTTCCCATAGTTTTGAATAGTAACAGTTAATCGAATATGCCGAATCAAAAGGGAAACGTGCCAATGTTAAACAATTCGAAAGTCAAAAGTTCACTCGAATTTCGGACTGTCTCGCAATGGCAATAACAATAACAGTTATTAGGCTAATTAAGTGGAAATGGTGGAAAGCGAGGCTAAGTAAACATAAATTAACGCATGCGACAAATTTGCAGCTGAAAGCGGAAACGGAAGCGCACGTGTCGCCATTTTGATTTGCATGGTCATTGGCATTGAGGCTGAAATATCCTTTGAAGCGCATAAACGTTGCACGCTCTCGCTCTCAGTCAAAGTAAAATTAATTAAAAAAGGTAGACAAAATGCAAAAACGAAACGCGCCAAATGCGTGACTAAATTATAAAACAAATCTCTCCTTCAGTTGGTCCGCCTCCATCCTCTAACCCTATTCGAAATCAACTGTGCAATGACGCAGGAATATTTAATGCTCCGGCTCTCGTGGGGTAATAAAAGCGGATTTCTTTAGGACCCCAGCTCACAAATCTTGTTTGGGTTCAATTTGTGTGCGATGGAGCGGAGTAGAGTGAAGTGAAGACGGGCCGGAGGTAGGAGCTTAAAAACACGGCCCATTGCTCTTTTTTTTCTTTTTTGAAGTATGAAAGCATAGAAAGTTGAGCAAACTTTGTAGTCAAGTCGAAATTATTGAGGAATTTTGTACTCGAGGCGCCAATCAGTTGCATGCATCGCTGCGAGTGGCAGCAACAGCAACAACAGCAACAACAAGGAAATTCAGGTCACTCTGGCATTATAATAAAAGTGATTTAAACTCAGTTTCAATCCATACTTATTATAAAGAATCAATTTGACCTTAATGCAACTACAAGTTTCTCTCTAAGAGGATGTAGTATGGCAGGGAGTGGGGGGATAAGGCAATTGTTTGCTAAACTTTTAAATTACTCAGCGGGCACTTTCAATAATGGCAGCCCCTACCTGATGACCTCTACTTGTAGATGTGGGGGAAGTTCAACTCGGCCCAGACTTTTAGGCGGCAAAACTTTTACAACGCTGGCACAAATCTACTCTTTTTGGCCCTGTAGAAACACACTACCAAGTTTATTAAGTTTGTCAAACAAAACATAATTTTGCCAAACTGGCAGTCGCAGTGACTTTAAGATAACAAACTTGGTATAACTTGGTTTTATCACTTTGACCAAAAAATAAAAATGAAATGAGCCGAATTTATTTAAATAAGCAGATTATTATTTGAGAAGTTCCTTATAAAACCAATATTCGGAAGCAGAGTTTTTACAGAGTCTCTCACAGTCAGGTTCTCTTAGCTGTAGGATTTCCTACTAGTTCTTTCATATTCTTTATTCGCTGTGCCTTTTTCGTTGTTCCTTGAGACTTCAAGCAGGACTTTGACTTGGCTTCGCCTTCGACAAAGTTGTCTTGAAAGTTTCTTGTTGGAATCGCCCAGGGGAGTGTGCGGCGGAACGTCTATTTCCGCTTTGGGCGTAAAAATAACAATCGACTTGCAGTTTGAATACATCATAGAGTCGGAGATGGAGTTGAATAAGTGGAACTTCTCCCCTCCAGTCTCTCCAGGCAAACTTTCTTGCTAGCATTGGTTCCTTCGTTTTTAAGACGGCGGGATTAAGTGGATTTTTAAGTGGCAGCAGCAAAAGTGGCCACGGGCCAGCTCCGGCTTAACTTTCCGGCTTAGGCGCCATCTCTTGTGACACAATTACATGCACGTTACCAGATCTTTCCCCTGTTTTTCTCCTCTTTCCATTTGCTCAATTTCCTCAGCCTACATAAAATGGCTTAGCCATTGACATGGACAGCACGTGCTAATGGCCAGTTTTCGGTGGGTCACTTTAGCCGGGAGGGGAAGAACACATTCATTCGTTGGCTAACCTATTTTTGCCGGTGGGCCAATTTTTTTCGTAGACTGCTTTCAAAATTAGCAAACAATTTGTGTGACCATCGAATGGAAGAGATTTATCAGACACTGGGCAGTAATTGAGCTTGGAATTGTTAAACTTTTTATCAACTGAAAACAAACGAAAGTATATTATGAAATCAAAGCAAGCATTTAGCTATTTATTTATTTAAGTTTCTTGCTTTACTGTTTCTTTGAAATGGATTTTTTTATCGCAATAATAACAGATTTTTTAGAATCCAACTTTATTAATTTTCCTTTTTTATGTTCATCGTAATAGTATTTGAATTTTCAAAATTTCACTTTACTTAGAACTTAGTTGAAATCATTGTAGAAACTTCAGGAATTTCTACCCACATTTAACATATGCTTAACTCCTCGCAATTACTTGTGAGCAAATATTCCACTGTCCCTTTTTGAAGGTTGGGCAGGAAATTCCCATTCTTCATCTAATAGCCATCCTGCTTGTATGAAAGCAATTGATGCTCTATCAGGCAATGTATTGGGCATTTGTAGTCAACGTTCAAAAACTCATTTTGCCAACTTTGACGATGGTAAGAGCGTCCTGTGAAGCGGCTGACGATGTCAGGACAGTTGCTAGCATTGATTGATCCTTTCAAAATGCTGTCCGAAACTATAAAACTGCCTTTGGTCAATGGTTAGACCAACAACAAAAACAACAACAACAACAATAGGGGCAACAAAAACTGAAACAGTTGGCAGTTCGGTCGTAGGTTCAATTTGGTTTGTGATTGCCTCAAATTAACCGACCGCTTTGCAATTCCGTTCTCCTTTTTGGAAAAGGGGAGATGGGGCTAAAGTGGGAATTGTCGTAGCGATTTGTCAATTGTCCACTGACTAGTCGTAACTGCTGGTTGACACTCAGTCAATCATGCATTCAATCAAGCAACTCATACAAACAGTCGACAAAAACACTCAAAGTGCCGATTTCTAAACTTTGATTTGCAATTTTGACGCGCCTTTTAAATTGGAATTTTTCGCTTACAGCATTGTAAATTCCTCCATTCGAGTGTCAACAACAACAAAAACAAGGACAGCGACAACAACTTCCTTTAAAAACAACAATAACAGAAATGGCAAACAACAAATACAATCAAAGTTATGCGCTGTTGATATGTTTTTAAGCGCCCCGTTGCTTTTAACTGCAATCTCGCGGCTCGTCTCTATTTATTTTTCATTTTTTTTTTTTTTTCTTTGTAGAGTCAGGGGTGTGAAGTGTGAAGGGACAAGGGCCAGCGCATTGGGACTTAGAGCTCAAAGGTTTTAGCCATTGCCATCGGCTGACCAACATTTTCGAGCAGAGTCGCCCTCACCCGTTTCCTCCCACTTGCTATCGTCATCGTCATCGCCATCGCCATCGCCGTTGCAATCAGCTTAACAGTAACTAGAAAATAAATTGCATTCGATTTTGTTTTTCTCGCATTCTCTTACCCTGCAATAAAATACGAGCAGAGTATTTTCACATAAGACATGGTTTAAAACAATATATGTGTATATTAAATGCATTCAATAAATTACTCAATTAATATATTAAACACCGATTAAACATAGAAATATGATTATTTGTGTATCTATAAACATTTTATAAATAAAGTTCACTTATCAATTATTTGTAAAATAAGTTTTAATCGAATTAACAGATTCGATAAATCAAACTTATCTTCTAACATTTGCTTATACTATGGACAATTTCAGGGAATAATACCGGAACAATTTATCGTTAATAGTATAAAACAACACTTTAAATTGGACAAAAATTGTGACTTTTAAACAGAACCGGAAGTGGAAAACTTAATAGAATTTCGTCAAATCTATTTTCCTATTACTATATAATCAATATAATATAGTATCAAATAACTACATTTTTCCAGTAACCAAACGTTCTTCAAGTACTTTCAAAAGCGCTCTGCCAGTTACAGGGTATTCAATAATCGATCATTTAATGCTTAAGTGTTCTTGTTATTGCGCACTTTCTATTCATTTTTTAACGCGCTTTGGCTTTGCCGGCTTTTTCGTTATGCTTTTTGTGTTCCGGCCTTAAATCCTTCTATCCACTCCCATTTTAGCCGGTCAATCTCTTTATCTTTTGTCTTTGTACTGATGTACGCTATGGCCAAATGCGTGATTGGCCAAAACGGGCGCGAAACAAGGCAAACCAGAACAAAGTCGAAACAACAAACAAAGCAAGAGGAAAAGCACAAAAAAATGCGCTAAAGACGATGCCAGAAAACTGCAATTTCTGCAAACTAAGTGAAAAATTGTGCGCTGCAGCAAATGTTGTCATTGTTGGTGGTGGGCGGATTGTCGGATGATTTGGGTGGTTGGGTTTTTCGGTGGTTGAGGACATTGTTTTTGTTTGTGCAGCTGCCGTTGGGCAGCTTTTAATACGATTTTTTTGTCCATGGCACGTGGCGAGTGGCGATCAGTCGGCCACAATCCGTTAGCCCAGTCTTTTGCTTTGCTTTTAACCAATTTGTTTGGTTCCGCGCACAAATTGAGGCCAAGTTTGTTTGCTCTGATTTTTCCCGGCTTGGTCATTCGATAACAAATTGTAGCGCATTAAATAACAGCACCAACTTTTTTTAATTGAATTTCTTTTACGAGTATATTGCATTGCAAGCACATTTATCAGCCGGACAGTAATTGGTATCATGGTTGTCTTTATGCTTTCTTATCATCCCTCAGTTTTAGCCCTAATCCAATTAATTAGTTTTATGATATTTGACAAAGTAAATTCAATTTAGTTGTCAGCTACCCTCTGACCCCAACCACTTCAAATGACACCAAAAAGCAACCATGTGGTGCTCACATTGAAATCAAATTTCAAATTGCCATCGGCCAACAGTTGCAACTGACACATCTTCCACTTACAAACTCTTTATTCGCTCCCTTATAAAAATTTTTGTTAACTTTGTGTATAAAGAGATATGGTCTCTACTATATTATAGTCATACATTCTTTATTTTACATATATCATAATTCAAAATCTCATACCAAATTGTATTGGATGATTAATATAGAAAATAAAAGTCCTGTCTATCTCATATAAATAGTTTTGCTATAGTATATTAAGCATTAGTTAGGGTATAAATTAAGGTTTCTCTGTGACCGTCTAATAAGAGCTTCCGTTCTATCTACTTCTAAATTGAAAATCAATATTTAAGTTGACTCTTACACATTTGCTTTGCATATTCAAACAACTTAGCATATTACACATATGCATGGAGTATTACGTATACGCCGAATGAGCATTAATCATTGCCTTTAGCAGCGGTAAGTTCATATTTTACGGCAATTAGACGCCTCGCTGACCATAATTAAAATACGTATGGAAAAAAGAGAAATCAACTAACACCTGACGCTTAAGGCTTGTACCGTGTCTTGCTGTTGTTGTCATGATTGTTATTGTTGGTTTGGGACAACTTGTGTATGTTTTGCATTTGTTACCTGCGAACATTTCATACTTAATTTGTTTTATGTTTATTTTTTGCTTGACATAAAACTGTAATTCGTTTCGTAAAATAAGGGGAGTTTGGGGCAATTGGGGACTTGTCCAGCGTTTGTTGTGCGTCATTAAAATCAAAGAGAAATGCGAGTGAAAGTGTGTGTGAAATGTTCAGCACATAAATCAAATTTTATTACCTAAACGACAATTATTTTGCCACAAAAATCAAAACGAGACTCAAACAAATGACAGCGCTAGCAACAGACAATAATGCCATTTTGTAATACCCTGTACCCGAACAAAATGTTCGAGAGGTGAATAACACACAGAAGATTTTTCAGAGTTCTTTTTTAAATACAATCAAATGCAATTGTGCAACAATAATGAATTTATTTTGGTAAGCTTTTGGAGATATTTTTGAGAATCATTTGAAATAAAACATTTTGGTTCTTAGTAAATACAGTTCTGCTTATTTATTAAAAATAGTTAATACTTTCAAAGTCACACCTGAAATTTACGTTGATTCATTACAGGGAAGTTTTCTGTGTATATTGTAGACTATTTGTTTTTTTTTAGAGGGTTTATAAATAAATGCGAAGCTACACGTGACAGGGACACACGCGGCACGCGGCATGCAACATGGGGCTTGATTTATGACCCAGAGAAATGCTTATATGCAGACAACAACAAATTCTGGCTTTAACAGAAAGCCGAAAACCGAAAGCAGACATTGATCACATAGGGCAAAGTGCGGGCGGATGACGGTGCGTATGAGTTATTTTAATTACAATAATGGCATGTCAATTACAAAAGCTGTGACACTGTGACACTTTTGTCGGGGGACAGTAGGCAAATTAATTATTCGAGTGGCATTAAATGCGTTTAGTTTGCCGTTATAATTAAATAATAAAAGCAAGTGAATATAAAATTGCAACAAACTGCGACTAAAATGGGGAAAGTTAATAAAATTAAGTTAACAATTTCGCAAAAGCCAAAGCAGCTTAAGCAGATTTACAATACAAATTTTAATTATACAGCGCGTAAACTAATTAAACCAATATACTCTCAGAGGCAGTACACATGAGACGTGTGGCAAGCATAGGACGGGCAGACCAAGGGGCAGACGAAGGGGCTGGGTCGAGAGAATGGCGGGCGCACACGCAGCAAGTTTTAAGCTCTATTTGTTAACTTTAATACCACAGCGAGGAAACAAGGAAGCGAGGGAGCAACGTCATAAGGATAATACAAGTTGATGCCACTGGAAAATCAGAGCCACCGGGAGTCAAGGGAGCAAGGGAACAAGGGAGGGTTAGGTAATGCGTGGCTAGAGGGTGTGGTTACCCCTTTATGTGTGTGTTATGCACAGCAAATGAAGTGCGCTTCGGTGTTGGTCGCACTCCTAGAAAGCAATGCAAAATTATTCCTGTGATGGCTGCAAGTGCACAAAAAGTAGATCTAGATGCAGATATATGGTAGATGCGAATACGGGTGCGAGTGCAGTCGGGATATGGTCGTTTATGTGGCATGAGGTTTGCTATGTCTAATGCATGCAGGCGTTGCATTTGTCAGCAAAAGACTACGGGCTGCCATTATATTAAAAGAGTTTAGTTTAAATACTGCGTATATGTAATTAGGACTGACAAAACATTCCATACTGTACGAAAGTTCCCCAAAGGCTAACTTCAAGATGGGTAAGAACTACAAAGAGCGCAACAATTTTCAATTTAACTTGATATTACAACTTTCAGTTTATTGCACAGCATAATTAAGAAGATTTTCGGAATAATGAGATAGAAATAGTTTAAAGGTGTCTTTGTTAATAAGTACCAATTCAACATGTTGCATAATAATCATAAATTTACATGTTTGGCATAATTATAACATACGTTAATAAAATTTTTGATTGAATATCTTAGAGTTTCTAAAATATTTTTAATTATTGGTGCAGAAAATTCCTGTATAAAAAATATTGCTGATAAAGTAAAACAATTACATTTATATAACATAAATTCTTTTAATTTAATTATTATTAATTTATTTATTTATTTGGCTTCCTAGACAAGAAAAACTTATAAATTATTGTGCTAGTCACGACTTTTATATTAGAAATTATTCCTGAAGATCTCACAAAATAGATAGTACAACTATTAATAATTCTTAAAGCGTTATTTCTTTTTATTATTATGCCATATTTTAATATTTTTCATCATCATAAACTAATTATACAGCGAGAATAATCCGACTTATTAATTAATCTTAATGCTAATGCAGATTGTCTAATTTCGGAGCAGCAACTTAAACCTGTTTATTGGCTATGTCAGGTACGCAGGAATTGCAACGTTTTAACTCGATTTAAAATGAATCTCACGTGCCACAACACACACCTAAACACATTCATATATGGATATATTTAAAGCGAAAGCGGACACACCCTTAGCGAACACGTACAGCAAATCAAGGTGAGGTGTAAACTTTATTAAGCATACGCCGCGTGTGCGCCCCGCGTTTGTATTTCTCCAGCAATTCCCTAATCATTTGACAGCTGTTGTTCAGGAGCTTAAAGTTTACTTGGGTATTATGCTCGGTGTCGTTGTAGAAAGCACATATTTTATTTAATATTTGTTTGCTTAAGCGCTTTTCGAATATCTAAGTAGCTACGTGTATGCGAGTGTGTGAGTGTATGTGTACAGGTGTCGGTTGGTGTAGTTGTGTATACGTTTTGTTTACTTTTGATGTCAGTTGTCAATTATTTTTATTGGCAGGCATTATTATATTGTGTGCGCATTTCTATGCAAATTATCAAACACACGCAATCCACTCCCAGGAGCAAAAGAGAAAGAAAGCGGAACTGTGTGAGTGTGGTGTGTGTGTCTGTGTATATGTATATGTGTGTGTGTGAGTGTACTTGCGGTTGTGAAACGCACCTAAACTTGCATGTCACTGACGCTTAATTTGTTTGCTTGGCTTTTGTTTGTGTTTGTGGTTTTCGTTGTTGTTGTTGTTGTTGTTTTCATTATTTTGGTTGTTGTGTCTGTTTGTGTTGGCACACAGATTTTGCGGTTGCGTGAGTTACAGATGTAATGACTGAACGATTAGTGTGGCTTTCAAACTGCGACATCTGGTCCAGAAAAGACAATTACACTATCAGAAAGTTGCACTTTGGCATAGAATTTTTACTGAGAGACTTAAAAACTTTATGCTTTAAGTTCCAAATTGAGATTTAATATGTGGAAGAAATTTAAATTTGAATTTTGAATAAGGCATATTTATTAATATAATAAGCTAATATTAATGTCAAAGCTCTGTTGTTGCATTTAGATATGAAGCTCAAAAATCTAACCTTCTGCTTGAATCTGTTAGTTGCAGTTTCAGCTTAAAAATATTGTGTGATTTAAAAAAAAAATAAATAAATTTAATGCTTACAGAATTCGATTTACTTGCACTTAATAAAACAGAGTGCTGCATTGATTGAAGTCAACAATTATTTTCCATTGTTTGACTTGAGCTTGAGTGCAAAGTTCATTGCTTGTCTTATGCATTTTCAGGCCGTTGTTAAAAGTCCGAAAGCCTTTCAGTACTTGACATACATATCTGCATTTCGTATGTGGGGGGAGATCTATATCCATCGTCAGTCTGTTTGAATTTGGCATTCGGTGAAGTGAAGTCCTGTCGAGATGGGCGAGAGAAATGGGCTCCATAACTACAGTGCCTGCCATTTGCAATGCAACAGGAAACAATTGAATTTGCATAAAACACAAGCGCATGACCATTGCCAATGCCATTTCGCAGTTTTTGCATGCACCGATTTCATTTATAGACTCAATCCTGCAACTGCAACTTCAGCCTTCCACATGCCACATGCCACAGGCAGTGCAATGCAACTGAATTCACATGCAAGTTGTTGGCAAAGATTTTCAGTTAACATTTTTTGGAGGGAGCCTGATGGTTTCTTAATGAGCTTCGCAAACAAACTGCAATCGTTGCCAACGTGAACGTCCATTAAATAAGCTAACGTTATGACCAACCATCTGCTGCTAATTTAAATAGCGCACACTGTGGCCAAGGACTCGAGTAAGGCCAAAAGTGATCAATGTACGGCAAGTGTGCGGATAATGGCCAAATTGCTTCGAAGGCTGCATTTGAACTGAGGTAAATTTATACTTAAAGAGTCGCACAAGAAATGAGAGTATTGAATTTCTGTCGTAATCCTAATTAATTTTAGACTGATTGTTGTGGAGTCTTACTGCCAGTTTAATTTTACAATCAATTTAACAGAAATTATTAAGTCGGTTACAAAATAAAATTTTGAAAAACATTTTTTTTAAAATTTTATTTCATTTATATTAATGTGTTATGTGTATTAAACTCTTTTAAGTAACTGTGCACACTCATTGCTTGTAACTTCCCCTTCATTATTTGTACATAAAACAATTTGAAACAATTAACTTTCGCTCGTTGATTTTGCTCACAAATTATAAAAAAAAACAAAAAATTAAAAAAGAATTGACGGCAAAGCGAAAACTTCTAAATGTAAAATATGCTGCAATCTGACTTAGATTTTCCTTTGCTTTTCATTTCCATTTCCCAAGAGAGATTGGTTAATTAGCATTTTTTTGCTGAGATGATTTATGCGTTGTGTGTAATGAAATATGTTACCGGAACACGGCCAAAACCCAAGTGTGTGTGAGTGTCTTTTAGTGTGTGTGTGTGTGTGTGTGTGTGTGTTCTGTTTAGATAAGAAAATCCGCTCGACAGGCGAAATGTTCTGCAGGCAAAGTTAATGTACTGTAACGGGGACTTTTGAAAGGGTTTCGTTTGGTTTTTCGACTGTTTTCAGATGTTGTGCGCCATTTAACACTATAAAATTATTATCGTGCTTATTTACAGGCGCTATAAATAAGAGATGATAAAAGAAAAGGGTCAAGCCAATGGAATATAAAATGCCAAAAAGAAACCATTAGCATAAAATGTAGACTTTTCAGGGTGTGTTTTTAGCCTTGTTATCAACTTGACGCACTAATAAAAGCGTTTAGTAATTATTGTTGGCAGCGCGATTTGAAAATTGGGCGTCATTCAATGTGTGAGCACGTCGATAAGCGGAAATGGGAGAACTCCCCTTACTAAGCTCCATATAAACTAATATAGCTATCAAAACTACAGTTACAAGCATGTCTGAGTGGTTCTCCCTCTCGATATGCTGCCTCTCCCTCTCACCTCCTTTCTCTGTGTCGACACGCAAGTTTGCCGTCATGTTCGAAAAACTATTTCGATAAGTTCAACGACAAAATTGTTGGGATTTCGCCCTATTAGAAAATATATAAAAAGAGAATAAGGGAGAGGGAGAGATAGAGATAGAGAGAGGGAGAGAGAAACTTTACAAAATTGCCTGGGTGCCAAAGTTCGCTAGACATTGAAGGGTTGCCCTACGGCTTGTGTGGTGTGTACATCACACACACACACACACTCGACGGTGCCAAAAAGGTGTGTATATCTTTGTGGGTGGGTTGCTAATGGTGGAGGGCTTTTCAAATTGCCAAGCGACAATATTATCAATAAAGATGTGAATACTGAAGGTGCTTCAAGTAGCATTTGGCCCCCGACAAGAGTTGCAGACATGTTAACTGTGCCCCAGGCTCAACTTCAAAAACCAATTGAGCGCAATTTCAAAGAATATTACGTATGCGTAATGTCTGTTTGTCGTTATCGGATATGTGCAGAACTTCATGCCTGCTTGACTTTCATAATGAGATACAGTTGGAATTTTAATTGAATATGGCTATGAGAATGCTCAAGGGAAATGGAGCTGGAAATTGAAAGCTGAAGACAAAATTAGTATGCCAACTGCCGCCAACTATAAAACTGGCAAACTCCAACGAGTTTAAGACCAAATAAGAGAAGAGTAACACATACAGTAAACACTGAGAATGTATGTCTGGCGTCAGAATGGTCGCCGCAAAAAATGTGGCATATACGTACTTTGTGGCATCAGCAGCAAATGTTTGTGGTCTCTTTCTCTCTCTCTCTCTCTTATTGCTTCTTCAATGTCGCCTTCCATTCTGTCAGCTGTAACTTCATTTGTGATTTCCTTCGCAATTTAGCATAGAATCTTCCTTGCTCACCGCCAAACAGTTGACATTTCTAACGTGATACAAGCTGTAAAAGCAACAAATAAATGTTCTGACAGTCTCTGTATATGAATATATGTGCTTAAGTATTTTTGCTGCTCTGAACTAAAACTGAGCTTAGGTTGTGTTGGTTTGTCTTTGACGTTCTCACTCAGCGGTTAGTAAAAATATCAAATATCAAATGCAAACTGTGTGCCACAAAGCAGAGAAAATGGTTTTGGTTCACTGATCGAATAGAAATTTTGAAAACTACGAATGTTCATTATTTTTTGTGGCCCTTTACTTGCAGTTGAGTTGTGGTCACTATAAGATTGCAATCTAAATCAACACGTTCAATTTTCAAATCATGGAAAACAATCCATTTGTTTTGGTTTGCCATTTTAACATTTATTTCTTTGAATCGAGAAGGTGAAATTGAGTTGTAAATAAAGTTATTATATTTTGGTAAATATTCTATAAATATTTTTAATTAAATATTAACTTTTAAATATTTGCCATCTGATGCATTTGGCTATATAAACTGATTCAATTACTCCAGAAGCTCACTGAGTCCAGCCACAATTAGCTAAATGTAACTGGAATATAATAATAATTTTAATTTGCATCAAGCAAAACCTTTTAAATTTCAACAAATTTTCCTATGTCATTCTACTACCAAATCAATGAAAATTAAAACAATAACGGTAATTTTTCTATTACTTTTATGGCTTGCGGTTGATTGGCTAAAATTGTTGGCTATGCATTTTGTGGTCTTGGGCATTTGGTAACTAAATAATGCAAATGATTTGTGTGTCTGCCTGGTTCGTTTTGCGTTTATTACCCAAAATTGTTGGCCACACCAGCGGCTATTTGCATAATAAATGGCCATGCAATGCGGTAGCTCCAAATAAATAACAAAACGCAAGACAACACAAAACAATAATAATACTTAGAAAAAATTGTAGCAATATAGAAATAGAAGAGGAGTGTATTTAAATTCGACTCAGTTCAGTAGAGGTAACCACAAATCGCGTATACGCTGCATGTGCAACAGAAAGAGACATTTAAATAAACAACAGATTACATACAACAACAAAAAGGTAGCATTGTTGTTACTCTTGTTGTTGTCATTGTTGTTTGTCTGTTGCGCTGTTTGACTTTCATTTTGACTCGTTTTGCTTTTATTTGTAATTATAGTACAGCGCACACGATGCTCACTTGGAAAGTCATTAAAAATATGACAAATTATATGCAGTCAGTCGGTGGAGGAGAAGTAGTGGAGTAGGGGGGAAATGTAGGTAACTGCAAGAACAACAATGAGCCAACTTTTTCTCTTGATGCTGCTGCTTTTGCTGGTGCTGATGGGCTGCAATAAACTAAAGTTAGCAGCTTAACAAAACAATAAATGAAGTTGGCAAATGCGATTCTTATGCTCATGCTGTAGTTGTTGTTTGTTGTTGATTTTGTTGCTGTAGTTGTTGTCGTAATAACACAACGAAAGAAGCAATGGACAACAGCAAAATAAAATATAAACTAAAAACCAACTAAGCATGTCGAATTTTCTATGCTCTGGACTAAAAAATAACCGGATAAATTGTGTAAACAAAAATAGCATTAGTTGCATTTAGATTCCATCAACTATAGTTTAATCAGCTTAATAACGAACAATTGGATTTTCCCTTAAATATAAGTTAAGAAAATTTACATAAATAAATGAATAAATTATCTGAAGAGTAAGAACAGGTTAACAGTTCTTCGAAATTTCGTTAGTTGTGTAAGTTATCAAGAAATGTTTGGACTTAGTAAAATATTATTATTTATTATTTTAAAAATAAGGAAAATTTTAAATATAAACTATTTATTTTGAAGGAAAGATTAAGAGCAAAACAAACTAGTTTTTAATTTGATAAACATTAAGAAGTGTTGCAAACATTAAGCAACATTTATAATACTTTCAGCAAGGGTAAACCAAGCTAAAAACAGATCTCAACTTTTTAGCTGCAAGTCAAACTTCGATGAAAAGTTGAGTGAGAAAAACACACCAAACTAAAGAATGAAAAAATAGAGGAGGGAAATGAAAGAGAGAGTGAGAAGAGAAACGTGACAGCTTCGTTTGTTAGTTGCATTTAAGTTTTAAGTTGTGTTCTTTATTGACTTTTCTGGCGTTCGCATTGAAATTACAATTTTGTGTTGCCTACTTTTTGGGGCGGAGGAAAGTTTTTAATTGCCGTGCTGCCGCCGTTGTTTACTGCTTTCGCCTAGGCCAATTAGTGGGCGGCATTTTGTGGGAGCTCTAAGCAGCAACAGGTGACGCAGGTGTGCGTGCAACACAGTCGTGTATGTGAGTGGTTGTCTGTGTGTGTGTGCCTGTATCTCATTGCGCATTCATTTCATGTGCATGTCAAAGGCAAAACGTTAACAAAATGCATATTGCACTTTTGTGCTGCGTTACAAAAAAAAACTTACAGAAGCATGACGAAACAAAGAACAAAAGAGGATAAAGAGAGACAGGGACCAGAGAGAGATAAAGAGAAAGGACTGTTGACGATTGTGATTTGATTTTATGCAGGTTGCGCGCTTAGCTGATAGCCTCTATCAAAGTTGGCTTACTTGATTAAATGGAATGGGAGGGAAGCAACACAATGTCTGAATGCCGTTGCACATGTTTCCATGTCACGTAGCTCATTGAAGTGACAGCTGTGCTGGTAAATGCTAATGGCCACAGGATTTGCCATAAACTCAACAAAATCAGTTTTAATCGCCGATGAAGCTTTAAGCATGTTTAAAGCGGAAACTATGCACCTTAACTTGTAGACATTAGTCCAAGTGTAGGGAAAGAAGACTATTAATGCTACATTTAGGTATTCGGGATGGTGTGTACTTTACCCTGTAATGATCAGCTTCAGCTTAGATGTCACTAATGTTAATTTAGATAAAGAGAGCAACATTTATGTATTTAACTAATGTCTAAGATAGTAAGTGATAAACTAAATAAACCTAACTAAAGTCAAATATCCTTAGATAATTCAAAGATAATTTGGTTTATACATCAGAGATTAGAAACAGTTTCAAATGCCCCATTCATCGATTTTTAATCTATCTAGTACTATTTTTTTAAATATTTTCCTTGACATGTTTTTCTGCTCTAAATCAACCTTAATTTCCAACGCTTTGCTTCACTTCTTGCCAGTGCCACATAAATAATAAACCACATTTCTGCACTTCTCTGATTGTTTCATCTGTCAATGCGGATGGCAAATTTGATGCCATGAAGTGTGCCACAGATTCGGAGTTCAATGGGAGGCAATTCTCGTAGCTTTAGCTTAGCATGCCGCACACAACCTCTGGCCAAAAGAGTTGAGTACTGGCTGCTGGCCAAGCAATGGCTTTGGGGGGGCCAATGATTGCATTTCCATGGGGCATTTTATTGGCCATTTCCGAGCGATTTATGCAACGTCCTGGCAACGTTATCCTTGTCGCTGGCAGTAGCAGCTCCAATTGGCCAAAATGCAAAATGCTAAACGGTAATTAAAGTCTATCTGTAGACGATGGCCGAAATTGACAATTTAACAGAAAGTTAAAACAGACTTACAGACAGCGTAATAATTTCTCAATTATTTTTTTGGCAGCTGGAAACGTTCGAATTTATTGATAGTAATTGGAAAATTATGCACAAAGGCGTGCTGAAAATAGCCAAAAACACACAGTCGTAATGTATTCCATTGAACGGCAAAAGCGAGAAACGGGACGAAACACGAGTACGATCCTGGCCAGAACGGACGAGACACACAACATGCCGGACAGCAGCTCATTTTTAGCCGGAAATGAACTAGAAATGTTGCAATGTTGCCCAAAAGGCCGACAAGTGAAACGACTTTGCGGTAAATCGAAAAATAGTTGGCCAAGCAATGAGCAGCAGCAGCAGCTACCAACGAGTTGCCAAATGAAATTAAATTTCCGTTTAAATGCACCGCAGCGACTGTTGCCTATAGTATTAATAATGGCCTTGAAGCAATCGGCTTTAATGCGCTTTTAAACCATGTTGCTGGTGTCAAAGCTGTTGTTGTTGCTAGTTTTTCTGGGCCAAATGTCGCGAGTTTATGACAAACGTAATGAAAAACTGATGTCAAAACAAACTTTCACACAACGAAAAGACATGGAGAAAACCCAAGAAAAATAAATACTATGTTTAGCACACCGAATTTTCAATACACTTTTATAACTAAAAAGCAGTCTGTAAATTTTAATAAAATTTAATTATGAAGAGCATTAGCTATATTGATTTCCATATTTATCCTAATTTTCACGTCGCAAACTGAGTATCATAGTTGTCATTCTCTATGCAAGTGGCAGTAACTGAAATGAAATAGTGCCAAGTTTTTGCACGTTTGTGTTTTATGCAAATGCTTTCCTCACTGTTTACCATTCCACAATTCAGTTTTGGCCAGCTCAGATCAGCTCAGTTCAGTTGAGCGGAGCTTTTCGGTTCCACTGTTTGGACAGGTGAGCACAGGAAGACAGGGAGAGATAAAGAGAGAGAGAGAGAGGAAGCAGAGAACACACGGCTTTGAAGTGCAGAATAAATAAAATGAATGAGCTGCAGAGTGTTGAAAGTGCATAATGTAGTAAAACATGAGAAAGCATGTAAAAAGGGGGTGTGGTGGGGCTTAAGTTCACGCAAAATATTTTAAATTTATCTTAAATTATAGATAAAGTGCAGCACAAATTAAATAAAATTTTAGATAGATCATTTAAATAAACTTATGTTATATGAAGTCCAAAAGATTAATATGCATTTATTTTATCAATTAAATTATTTGTTAAAAACTTCAAAGTAATTTCCAGTAATAATCATGAAATAGAATTTCCACTAGAAAACGCATTTATAATTCATGTGCACGACATTAAATAAATTAAATTGCTTGAACTAATGCCAACAAATATACTCTAATCATTTAAAAGGGACATACGACGTATACGTAACATATTGAACATTGTTTTACCATGGCCATAAATCAATGTCAATCAATACGCCTCCCATCAATCAGCTCAAGTCGATCAAAAATGTGAAACAGCTCTAAACTTTTCACGGCAAAAATTTGAAACTTTTCCCCTGAATACGAGAGTCTATCAAATTTCCATTAGTTTTTACGAGAATCGCATTAATATATTGCCGCTGTTTGCAGCTAAAGTTACAGCTCATTATGAAGTCGAAAACTTCGTTGCAACTGTGGCAGTGTTGACAGCGCATTTCCGTTTCCCGCTTGGTCCCCCGCAAATCCATAAATTACATTTATTAGAGCAAATGTTGTCAAAATATCGTTGTCTGGGCAAGGTGGGGCATGACAGACCACAAAACACAACAAAATTCAACCATCGTCACCAAAATAATTGAGGGCCAAAAACAATTGCTTATTTGCGCGTGTGTGTGTGTGTGTGTGTGTGTTTGGCAAGCCATAAATAAAGTTTACCAGACTTTGGTTCATATGTATGAACACAGGCAGCCGGCAACCAAACGTGGCACAAGGGGCAATCATTCGAGCTGGAGGAAGTGATTGATTTATGCTATCCTCTTTCATTCCCTTCACCCCTCTCTAAACCACTCAACTCGCTCATCTGTCCGTTGTGGCCACGTCGTGATCGCAGCGAGCAATTGGCCACAATTTTGGTTTACGTTTTTATTCACAAATCTTTTATTGATGATGTGTGACGAGCATTTGTTAGATTTCACTGAGTTTCCAATTGTTGCAACATTTTTGGTTGCATAGTTTTTAGGGGTATAACGACTTTTTGACGCCTCATTGCTGCTGGGTAATTGATATTGCCCATAGCTTTATTTTAGTCACGTGCCCCAACTAACTTTACCAAACAATTAGTTTCAGTTTCTTTTTTTCTCTTCCACAAGAGTTTGTTAAAAAAGTTTCTTTTTGTTATTTTTAGCTGTTTCTGCTGCTGCTTATCGCTGATTCGACGTGGCCTGACATCAACTTTGGCGACATGGACGTGGGGCAGCTAAAACGACAGCGACCCACGCACAGCACAACATGGAGCTTATCCCTGTAGCAAAGTAGATAACGTACAAAACACATGTAAGGCAGAGATACAAAAGACAGAATTGGATAGACAACAGAACGGCAAAAGAAAGTAAGGCAATCAACAGTTACAGATACGTTTGCAGATACAAACCAGTTCAGTACAGTTCAGAGTCCAGACAGTGCATCCATTTCATTTCAGTTGGTATTAATATAAGAATATATGTATTAACATGCATTTATTTTTTATTAATAAAGTGTATTTGCCTTTAAATATAAGTAATTTTTTTTAATGGTCACCATTATTATATGCATTTTTATTATACACGTTACTTAAAAAATAGAGAGAGAGTAGTGTGTCTGTTGAAATGCTTTAAAAATGTGCTATTTTATTTTCATTAACGTTTCATAAATCTGTAAATAAGAAGATACAATTTAAAAATGTTAAAAATATGTTTATTCCTGCTAAGTACACTTATATTTCACAGTGTATAAATTGATTGCCATCTCAAATGATCCCCCTGTATTTTTATGTGTTTTACTTTATTGAGCATTTACAATTACCCAAGCACTGTCTGCTCTTCGTGAATGTACTCACAATAAACAAAAGCAACTACAATTTCTAGTGCTTAGTATCCACTGTTTACTGTCCACAGTCGACAGTCCACTGTCCACTGTCCATATAGTCCGTTGTCCAGCTCGGTAAGCTGCAGCATATACATAAATATTCGATATGTGCTCGGTGCTTTAGTATTGTGCAATCCGCTTAGTCGTAACTTGAGCACAAATTGCATTTAGTAGTACCAACTGGCGATCCTTTTGCTTTTCTTCTTGTCCAATGCTCAGTCATGTACCACCTCTTTATCAACCCTTAGCTACTTAAGTTTACTTTGTTTTAAACAATCAAACAAAAGGGTATACCAAGCTGTTGCCTATTTAAGTGGTTTGTTTAAGCAACAAACTAAGAACTAAAAACAGATAAAAGAATCATGCATATAAATGTGTTTATTTTTTGTGTTTTTAGCTGATCAGTTTTGAATGAAAGGTTTAAACATATATGAAAGATATGTTTAACACAGCAAAAAAAGTATAATAATATAATAATGCCTTATAGTTACTATTAAATTAAAATACAATTTAAAGTCCGCGTCAAAAAGGTTAAATAGTTTAAAGGGTATCTTTACTGTTTAGCCATTTCGTTAGCATTATCTATTTGTTTTCTTATTTTCCCATTCTCCAATTTTTATTGACTTTTGTGCGAAATGCTCGCATTTATTTGCTATTTTTCAAGCAGCACACAGTTTATTGAAAACTACACTCAGTTTAATTGAATGGCTGCGCAAAAGGTTTTGAGGGGAGTCTCCTACCCCTAAGCTAAACCCTTCACCCTTATCAGCAATTCCAATGCTTTCAAAGTCAATTGTTTGTATGTGTATGTGTGTGAGCATGGCAAAGTTTTATTCAGCGCTAAAGTTGAGCTTATTTTCATTTTTTCACGCCAATGGGCCAAATTATAATTTCACCAAAGTCAGCTTCATTGAAAGACAGAGAGAGAGAGCGATACAGAGGGAGTAAGAGTGAGAGAGGGAGAGAGACATTGCCCCATTTATAGCCGAAAGTGCTTTATGCCAAACTTTTTGTTCAGCACTTAGTTTTCAATTATGAAATTTGCATTACGCCGACCACTTGGCAAGCACAATATTGATATTGATTTTGATTTCAACTCTCTCTCACTCCGTCATTGTTTTCCCTGCTCTTTCTAAATTTATAAGTCATTTGCCTTGATTTATGCAGCTCTCAATTACTTAATTGCTAACAAGAACGACAACGACATCGAGTAAATTAAGCAATTGAATGTCATGCAATCGCAATGACTTTGTAATAATGGAACTGCTCCCTGATGGCTGGGTCGGGTTTACGACTTCGATTTAAAGCTACAACATCTACAACATAGGATTTTTGCTTAAGCTACAGTTCGTAACACAAGGGTACCTAGTGTCCTTTGTGCATATGATTGCTGGTCATGCGTTATTGCCGAGTAAATGAAATGCGACCAATTAGACAGTCGATGGGTAATGTAAAGTGTTTGAGTCGCTTAACTTTGTGCAATAACTTGAATTAGATCTGTAAGGATACTCTACAGCATTTGTGAAAATGAAGTGCTCAGAGCATTACGCATACGTCGCGTGGACAAGAGGGCGACTCACATTACGCATACGTCCCGGTGTTAAACGAAATTCTAAATAAACATTTGCATATCTCGTCGCGCAGCTGGCAGGGATTTGCTTATCTTTATGTTCTGGGTCGAGTAAAATCCGCTGCAGCAATGAAAATGGAACTGAATGGAAGTGAACGGAATGGAACGGAAAGAAAAGCAACGAACGAAAAATTGAAATAGGGAAAAACAAGTTAACGCTGATTGCACAAAGCCGCCGGATTTGTAGACCATTGCACAGTAAAAAAGTTAAGCAAAACATGAAATTAAGAAGGCACAAAACACTCTCCGTATGTATGTGTGGATGTGTGTGTGTGTATTTGGGCGGAGGAGTATGTGTGCACAGGATACATTAACAAAATTAGCGCAGCAAGGCGTTCAACCGGGGAACAGAAAGCCTGGAGCAAGAAGCCAGAACTGGAGACGAGGCATTCAGTTCTAGCCACGCTCGTCAGCATGTAAACAGCATAAAGAGCCCAATGCCTCAGGCAAATCAACAAATCGAGTCAAGGCAAAGGAGAAAAAGTGGAAAAAAGGAAAGGGAGCACTCAACACTCTTTGGGAAATTGCCGGAAGTTTTTGTGCGATTAAAGCGCCATTATCGATGTGAATTATTTTAAGGCTGTCGTCTCGCACCTTCTTCGGGTCTACTCCAGTGGCAATCAATTTGTTTTTTGGGCTTTAAAAAGTAATTGCCACGCATTTGTCGCAACACAAATAAAGACCATGCTTGCACAAGAAACAAAAGGAGAAAGACAGACGGAGAAAGAGAGACGGAGACAGGTGTAGCGACTGAAATTGCTGGAAACTTTGTGCCAACTTGAAATTCAAATTAAACTTTGGCTAGTTTTTGTGATTTGTTGCCCCTGCTAGTTGCCCCATGACTGAATTTAACATTTATCATAACTAAGACGCTGCCACAACTTTAGCTTTAACCACATTTTGACTTGCCGCTTGACTGTACATTTTGATTTAAGGCCAGGAAATTTGACTTACAATTGGCGACCACATTTATTCGGCTAATGAAGTCCAAATTGGTTTACGCTGAGGCGCAGGACAACAAGTGCCTCGTCTTTTGTCAATATTTAATTAGTTCAATTTACTCGCTGACCGCAGAATTTATTGACTGCCAGCGACCGCAAAGGCAAAGCGAGTAAATCCTATAACAGTGCCTCTACCTGACCCTGTAATAGCATCAACTCCAACTGCAACTTGCGGCTTGTTTGATTGTTGTCCAAAGGATAGCTAAAGCCCAAGTCAAGTCCCTTGTGGTCGCCTGATTAACAAACAGAATGAGAGAATGTTTCCAGGCAGAAGCAACACTAAAGCCATAGCTCATTAGCATCTGCAACAACAGACAATGCCTGTTAAGTAAACAAAGGAATATGGGCGGAATGCGGATTAGGCGTGGCAAACTCAACAAATTCACTGAACGCTGTCTGGCAAAGTTCGAGTAATTACTTCAGAGCCAAAAATCAAGCTGGAAACCTTACGCTACTTAATGTCTTGCCACGAGAATTTTCTATAATCGTTTTTAGATTAATTTTACTGAAGCAAACTCTAAGAACTGAAGAAAGAATTAAATTTCAGAGTTAAGTATTTGAATTTAAGTTTGAGAAGTTAAGAAAATGTTTGATTCATAATATTTTATACAATTTTACCAATAAAATCCAATCACTTAAGCTCTTAACTTTACTTAAAGCGAAAAATATAAAAAATAAAAGATGAGAGAAATACATACATTATGGACATAGATATTGATAGTCCCTCGGCTTGTTTTAAATTTGTCAAATTCATCAAATATTTCTAATCCTTACAGGGCAATTAAAGTCATGCCAAACGAACACCGAATTTAGATCCCTGGTATACTCTCATTTTGTGTTTGATTTTCAAAGTGTATTTTGCAATTTAAAGACCATAAAAATAAACAGAATAACAACGAAAATTAGCATTTATATGATTAGCATAATTTTAGGCGAATTAATGTAACAATTGAGCCAATTGAACGATAATGGCAAACAACATTTTCAAAATACATAATCGACAGACACATACACACACATGTACATATGAATAATTTATAATAACTCATGCATGTGGCTTAAATTTCAATCGCGAATTTGCAATTAACAAATACAATGGCAAATGTTAAACCTATCAAAATTAGCAACAAATCAATTTACATAACAGCCAAAACAAATAAATAGCTTAATATGTTTTTATAATACTACGAGTATGAAGTAAGTAATATGAAAATGTTTGCCTACAAATTGTCAAAGTTGCAACAACTGACTTTGCAATTGTAACAAAGTAAAGTAAATCAAGTTACAAATGCAACGACACATGTCCTTGCTGGCAATTTCCATGTGCTGTAACAGTAAAGTATCTTCAAGGATTCGAGCAGCAAATTCTCCTCAAAAGATCCAGCTGCTGTTATTGCAATAGGCGACACTGCCAATGTCACTGCCACACTCAGAGAAGGCATAAAATCAATTTAGTATTTTTCAAATAAAAATCGCATAAAGTTTTGCGTGCCATTCGTTTTGCCATTTGCCGCTTTCTGCTCTCCGCCTTCCGCTATCCGCTTGTTGCTTGTTTACAAAACGGAAGGGCCCGTAAAAGTATGCTATGAAATTTGTATAGCTCTGACATCGCGTCGACGGCTTTGAACGCATCAACGGCAATTGAGCGTCGTGAATGAAACGAAACAAAACACAAAACTTCCACGAAAAAAAAAACAAAAAGCATTCTCAAAGCCTTTGTTTTTTTTGTCTGTTTTCCCCATTTTTCATGTGCTTTTTTGCTGTCGGTTAAGTCGGCAAAAACTTTATGGTAAATAATTCAAATGTTTTGCATACATTTTACGTAGACTATCTGATGGTTTGTTGTTCCTTCTTTTGCCTGATAGCTTATATAACAGGTGTGTAGGCAACACTTATCAGTCACAGTACAATTTATTTTAACTCACTTAGCATTAAAATAGCAGTTAAAAAAACAATATTCCCATTTTGTATCATTTTTAAGCCGCTTATTAAATGGTTTCATGCCTAAAAAAGTATTTGGAACTTTTTTTTTTTAGTATTATCTTTTCATGAAGTTTTCTTAAATGTTACAGGATATGTCAAGGCTCGCGCACCAAGATGAAACTTTGTATATATCTGCTGTTCTTTTTGTTGAGAAAAAGAAAATTAGAAATGTTAGAGGACATTCTTAAGCATTTTCATGAGAGTGTGTGTGTGTAATTTGGCAACTAGAATTGTGTGTGTTTGCGGTCGTCATTTATGTAATTTACGCAGTGTCGCAACTTCCGCGTTAAAGTTGTCGAGGAAAACGCAAATATAATAACAACTGCAAGTCGTGTTATTTTCCGGTCTGAACTTTGTGTTGTGGTTGACATTTTGCGGTGTGTTTCGCGGTCTCTGCCGCAGCTGTCGTAAGTTAGCTTTAATGTCTGCCGACTTAAAGTTGAGAGCCAAAAATTTGATTTACTTGTCAAACGTGGCAATAAAAACCTTAACGCAACTCCATTCTGCAACTCATGTTGCAACAACAGAAAAATGTAGCATACAATTTGGCGTAGTCTCAACATGTGACACTAAACGAGGAAAAAGAAAAGCAGAGGAAAACCCATTGGAAAATGCTGTCAAGCCAAAATGGAGGAAATAAGGAAAGAAAAGAAGGCAAACTTATTGAATGCGACTTGGTATCGTGTGCATTTGCCGTTACTCTGCCAGCGATTTTGACAGTTTGCTAAATTACGCGACATTAACTTAATAGACTTCTACATTTTTGGCAGACATTTGGCAACTGCAAATGCCGATACAGTGCACAGCTTGAAAAGCCACAAGGCTGCACAAAAAAATACACAAGCAATATAAAATAACAACCAGTTACGTGTGAGATCGAATATATCGAATGAACTGCACAATGCACATTCAGTTTATAATGCACATACGTATATCTATATTATCTATATTTGACTTGACTTCCCATTTTTTTTGGCAGTTCACAGCGAGAGCTGTCAACAAGAATTGAAACAGCTTGACAATATCTTAAGCTATTGAAGTGACTTGTAATGGATATTGATATAATTTTCAAAGCATACTCTTATGCTGATTGGAAATTTACTTAATTATTCCAGTATATAAAGTAACATACACATTCTTTATGCTATCTAATATTTGCTTGAAAGCTAATATATGCTATACCTATAAACTAATTTCATATGTAATACTAAGAATAGACAAATAATAAACAAATAAATCCCGATTCAAATATAGGGTAAGTTTTGTTGATTCCATTGGTGAAGAAGTTCTTCGACATTCTCCAAATTGATCATCAGGAGGTCATCATCTTGGAAAACCATTTCATCGTATTCATTGTCATCGTCACTCAGGAATCCCACATTGTACATATAGCGATCGTAGTCTGGATCCAGTTCATCGTCAGAGACAAAGATATCGTAATCATCGTATCGTATCGTATCGTAATCGTTGAAATCGAATTCCAAAAAATGTGACATTCTGACCAGACACAGATCCGAGGAGGAGGGAGGTGTGAGAGAGACATCGATAATGTCTTTGGCTGCCACATCGGCATGTTGCAAGCTCAACTCACTTATCTTGCTGCCGTAAACATGCATCTGGATGGGCAGACGACGCTGGACTTCCTTGAGACGCACCTGCAGTCGCATCTTGAAAATAATGTCGTGGAGTAACTTTTCAGTGAGACGTGGACACTCCTCCAGATGCAGCACATGCAACTTGGGGCAGCTTAGCAATAGACGCAACACAGCTACATTTGTTAGATGCGGCCAATACTTGAGACTAATCAGCTCTAAATGTTGCAACTTCAACACCTCTAGCTGTGGTTCCCCAATGATATTATTATGTGGCATCATAAGTATGCGCAACGCACTGAGTCCATTGATCTGGGCAAGCATCTCCGGATTTATCGAGTTCTGGCCACGTGACTCGAAATGTTGCAACTGCTGTGCCTTGTGCTCGACCAGCCAAGGAAGCAGTTGGGTTCTCAAAGGGACACCCTGTTCAACGCTATATAGAATGACTTTCTTGAGACGAGGTAACTTGGCTATATGCTCATATTCATTTGTTGGATTGCTGCTAATGGTCAACTCCTCGAGGGCCAATCCACATTTGCCGGTGATCACTTGTTGAAAGCCCGTCGTGATTGTATATACCGCCTTCATGTGCAACTCCCTCAACTTGGGCAGATCTCTGCAGATCTTGGACAAATACTTGGACTGAAATCCATTGCAATTAGTCAGAGTCAAAGATTCAATCGATGCTGGCAGACAGTTCATGTTTAGGCCTGTCAACTGACGGTTGTCTGACAAATCCAAGCGTTTTAGTTTCTTCAGATGCTTCAGGCCAAGGAGGCCAGTATTGCTAAGGGCACAGGCTCTCAATTGCAGATCCTGCAGATGATTCAACTTGGCGAACATCTTGTGCATGTTCCGAACTGACAATTTGCTGGCCGTAACTCGCATTGATCTCAAGTTGATGCAATGAACTCCAAAATATTCGCACAGACGCTGACAACGAGCTGGCGGCACAACACCCTCGATATGCTGCACATGTTGGCCCGACAGCTGGAAGAAGTCTCGCATATCCCACAAGGTCATGCCATCAAATACATCGAAACTAATCGATCTGTGCAATGCCGCCGATGCCTGTAGATAAACACTGCGAAAGCGAGTGCAAGTCCTGGCAAAGTGAATACGATCCGGCAGTGAAAGATGTCTCATTATATGCTCCAGACAATGATCATTCAGACTCATAATCACGGCCGGCATCTCCTCCGATTCCGATCGCTCCTCCAGTCCATATGCATCTGGTTGATGCCAACTATCGTTCGCCTGCACCGACAGACGGTGTCCATTGACAATGTGGCGAGTGTGTCGCAATGCTCTTGCCGCATCTCTCGGATTGGCAAAGAATACGTAGCCAGTTATCGACTTGCGGTTGCCATCACGCGTCAGTTTCTTGTTGCCCCCAGCATGCATCTTGCAACCAAACAGCTGCAAATGCAACACACATCCAAAGCTCTCAAAATACGTCTGCAATTCGGCCGCCATCAGCTAAGGAGGAGAAACATTAATTAAATGAAAAGTTATGCCACATATACTTGCCTCAACTGCCACATTGTACAAGAAGAGCTTCTTCACCACAATGTGATCTTCAGTATACGCAATTTGCTTCTTAAAATAACATCTTTGCTGTGAGGGATTATTTATGAAATTTGCCATTTTTGAAAAGATAAGCGCGATACACAATTTATAATTGTTGATAAATATCAAGTTTATTTTTATTAAATTGTATTAGAGCTCAGCTTGCAACTAATAACCGCTTAAATATTTGATTTCCTAATCGTAGTCTGAGTATATTAGGGAGTTGTTCCACTTATGTAACTCATCAGAGTTTTTTTTGAGTATTGTTTTCACTTCACTTTTACAAATAAATTTTTAAATCATTTATCATGGCATACTAATGAATATCGAGTACACTAGATCTAAATCTCATTATTTATGGAATTTCTATTGAAAATTACTCTGCTGACTGACATAAATATTAAGCTCTACTTCCACTTCTAATCATTACTTTTCACCCATGCTGCAATGTAGTGCCAGAGTTGCCTATGAACCGGAAAGCATGTTAAAAAACTGTCACAAGTGCAGGCAACCAGGAGATCTAGGTACGGAGATATGCGTTAAAAAGAGACAGAGAGAGTGAAAGAGATGCCGAGAAAGAGTTGAAAGAATGCTGAAAAAAGGCAAAAGTGCATGTGCAGCAAAAATTAGTAGGAAAGCCTCACATGTTCCACAGCAATGCATGAACCGCTGCTTTTGCTGCGTTGAGCAATAAGGCAACACACGCACACACACACACGCACACACACACGCATACACACACATACACATGTACTCCGATATACTCAGAGGAACCCAGTTGAATTGAACTATCTATTGTGTATAGGAGCAATCAACTGGAAAATTGTTACTAGTATATAAGTTTTCATTTTTTTGTAAGTGGAAAAATAAGAGATGTATGGATAATAGAACATAAAATTAAATGGAATCACATAGTATAGAGTCTATACTATAGACTATAATAAAAAGTATTATAGAGAATAAAATATTGTAAAAGCAATGAAAAAAAAGAAAAGCTACACACTATAGAGTTATAGAATATATAAATTATAGCAGAAAAAGCAAAGACCAACACTATTATTGAATACAAATTTAATTATAACTCGCTAAGCAAAATTATAGATATAGAAAATAAAAGTAGAACAAATTTGAAACTTAAGTATGAAATTAAAGAAAATACTCTAAAATATCTATATAAAAAGAGTGAGTATCTAAACAATAGATTGTGGAGTTGCGGAGAAAAGAAAAACACAAAAATGCATTTTCTTTAACGTACTGAACTTTAATGCTAAAGTGAAAAGAAGATGATAGTAAAGTAAACGCAAAGTAGTGAAAAGTTAATTGCGCACTTCTGTGGATTTCTCATGCTTGATAGTTCAGCTGGGTGCGGGCGTATATCACTCAGTGTTATGGTTATCAGCACAGTTGCTGCCTTGTTGCTTTGTTGTTGCTGCTTCCGCTTGCCTTGCACCGCTTCCCAGACACTTGAAACTGCTAACAACGCACGATGGCGTTAACATTGTGCATTGTTGTTGTTGTCTTTGTCAGATCTGCTATAGATGTTGTTGTTGTTGCTGTTGTTAGTTGCCATCCATAAATTCAGGCATTAATGGGAATGTGGGGGGCTGCTAAGGGCGGGGCGTGGCCGCATTTGATGCTTCCCTTTTCATGTAAATGTCACTAAGGCAAAGTTGCAATGATTGCACCTCACTTCCCATGTTTATCCTCTGGTTTTCTCTTTACTCGCCCACTTCTATCCTTTCTATCAGCTCGGCAAACCCGTTTTGATTGCGGTTGCAATTGCGAAAAATTTGTAAACATATTTTTTACAAAATGTATTTACTGCAAAGCAACTTACCACACTATCCATTTGCCTGCTAGATATTTCAGCTTTTTCACTCTCTATTTTTCTCTCCTCTAGATTTTTTTTATTTTTAATGCGCTGCACAAAATCCAATTTAAGGAACGAAGCTCGAGGATGAGTTTATTTTAAGTAGTTTTACAGTAAATTCCCTGAAGCATTTTGTGCGTACATGCTGATAACTGTGGAAGAGAGAGAAAAGGGAAGTGGAGGGAGCACAATTGGAAATACCAGGCAGCATTAAAATTCAATACACAGCCAAACATAAATTCGATAAGTTTGAATTCGGGCAACAGACCGAGAGAGCAACATGTTTTATTTTCGTGTGTGCGTGTGTGCGAGCGTGTGTGTGTGTGGGTGACTGCACATATGTGTGTGTAGTGAGAAGCATAAATTCAATAGCGCAAACATGCGACTGTTGTTGTCAGGCCCCTTGGCAACAGACCGCCCCTCTTCTCTCCATCCACCACAAGCAAATAATAAAATAAAACTTTATTGACACAAACATAAAACTCCCAAATGGACGTGTCTCTCACTCTCACAATCTTTTCCTCTCTATCACTCTACCGGACTTATTCGCTTACTCTTTCTTTTACTCTTTCTCTATCTCTATCTTGGCATTCTTGGAATAGTTCAATTTATGCATGTGTAAATATTGTTGGCATTAAATAAAACATATTGACAAACATTTACCGAATTGAACTCTAAACAAATTGCGATATATTTGGTAACGTTCAATATCCATTGTGTTTTTGCTGCTATTGTTGTTGCACAATTGCGATCTGCCACACGGTTTCACAATGGTCAAAAGTTTTTCTTGCAACTTTGACTTAGACTCGCAAGTGGAAATAACTTAAGCATGACATTTGACAATGTTTCTTTTGTGCAAATAATCCAGAATCAATAAAAAACAGCTGTTTATATATGTTTTCTGAATGCAGAAGAAAACAAAATAAATAAGTAATAAGTACTTTTTTTAACAAAGAAAATTCTATTCATTGACTGAATAATTGAATGTCTGTCTAACTGATTAATAACATTTTTGAAAATCTCAGCACAGATGAAATCAAAGATCGAGGTGGTTGAATTTTTTATCCGACATTTCAAAAATTGAATCCCATTAAAAAGAAAATTGTAGGAAAACTATTGTATCACTAAATTAAATCGATTTTAAGAAAAAGATTTTAAAATTGGGCTTAATAAAGTTAATATATAAAATCGATTAAAATCAGGTAATACGTAATAAAGTTGTGTATTTTAAATTTTTCTCATTTTATTTCATTCATATAACGCTTGCTTGTGGCAATAAAGTATTTCATAGTTTTACTTAAATTGAGTTAAGCTTCAGTTTAAAATTTAACTAAATTCATACTCTGTTTCAGTTTTAACTGTAAAGCCCTTTATATCTGCTCTAATAAAAGAACATGCCCAACTTTTTATGCGGCAAATTTAAATACTGAAGACATTTTATATCCTGTAATTAAGCAACTGCCTGAAAAGGGTAGTATGAACTTTGACAAATTGGATTTAGAATTATTTCCGATTGAGCGTCAAAGAAGGCAAATACATTTTTTCTGTTCAGCTTTACGAAACTGTTAAACCTTCTTACGAGATATATCTTAAGTACAGAGTATAAACGAGTTGATTCCTAACAATTTTGATTTTTTACTTGTTTTATTTGCTGCTGCTGGCGCTTGGCTCATTTAACGAAACAATTAAAACGGCTTATGCACTAAACTGGCAAAAACAGTTAAGCCACACTTATGTGTATTTGTGTGCGTGAATGTGTGTGTGTGATACCATATAATTGTGTGTGTGGCAGCTTAAAATACCAGACAAAGCTTAGAAAAACGACGCAGCATTTGCATTTACCGCCTAATAGAACTTTAATTGTTTTTACCAAAAGGCTTTGACTCTGGATTGCAGTTTTGGCCTCAGATTTGTCCGAAAACAAGTATATATGTACATCTGGATGTGTGTGGGTTACATAGTTTAAATTGTTTATTTTTGGTATGTTGGCAGTTGAAAAGATACGTTAAGTTGGTAACACCCCTATGCCAAAGAATAAGCAGAAAGGCAGGTCGACTTGATGTGGAGCACATGCAAGTTTATTTGGCCTTAACAAAATAAATGCAGCAGCAGCAGCAGACTTGGCTCCAACTTATGGCCAAAAGTCGCAACAGTTCAGCAGCTGTTGTTATTGGCTCGATAAAACGAACAGGCACGAACTGACAGCTTCTTGGAAAAGCCGGAAATGCAGGCTGCAAAACTGAAACGTGCGAAATTCTTAAGCAAATTTCCACAGTTTTTGACATGTGCGACATTAGATTGAACGCCAGTATCATCAGCATATATGTACGTGTATGTGTGTGAGTTGGTGTGAGTGTGTGTGTGTGTGAGTTTTCATTATGCTAAGCGTTAGCTGAAGCCGCAACTAATAAAAGCTTTATGCCAGGCATACAAAACTGCCAAGGACATGGGACATGGAACTTGGCTGACGTTGTGTGTCCTTTGAGCTTGCCATGTGCACAATGCGGGCTCCACTCTCGACTCACTCTACGCTCCATACTATATTCTGATATTCTATAGGCTCGTACCATCACCTACTGCCCTCCTCCATGCCGAAACATGTTGTTGTTGTGCTCCGTATTTTGTGTGTCTGTGAAAATATTTTCAAAGTCTTAACCTCACTGGCTGAGCAATCATAAATCAAATGCCACTACGCTACCTTTTGTTGCTCGAGTGCTCAAGCACACACACTAGCATACATACACACACACCCACACCCACACACAGATATATACTCACACATACACGCTGTTGTCGTCATCGTGTAGCTTAAATTTTATTTATGGCTCAAACTGTTCTGGCTGCTAGTGTGTGTGATGGAGTGTGATTGTGTGAATGTGTGTGCCTAAAATGCCAACACACGCGTGCAAGAAAAATCGACTTAGTTTGTTAAAAACTAAGCAAGCTTAACTAATAGATACCCTAAAAACTTTTAGATCCACAAGTAGTTGTGATTCTTAAACATTTTTGGAATGAATGTTATGAAACAACTGATGTTATTTTAAAAATATGACTGACTTTATTATAATTTATTAATTATATTATTTAAAAAAGTTTTCGGTATTCAATATTTTATGTGATTATCTTAAAATTGAATTTTGATTTGAGCTCATTTTTTTCAAATGTCAATACAATTCATTTTGGTAAATTTAAATTACATTAGAGCTTAAGAAATTTGTATCCACACATCTATATACTTTGTATATGTTTTCAAAGAGGGTATTCGAGTCATAGCATGCCTCACCGGCGGCACATTGGCAGTGAATAAAGTTTAGTGTCTATCACATCGAACCCAAAAATGTGGCTTGTTGTTGTTTTTATTATCCTTTGTCTCGCGTTGTACCTCTATAGCTTAAGGAGCGAAATTGTTGAACAGTTTGCAATACCTACCCTGTTCCCAATTCCACATTCGATTCAATTTCGCAACAATTTGTACAATTTAATTTTTGGAAGTGGTAAATTGAAATTATAGCGTGATAAATATTTAAAAGGCAATTAAATATATATCTGTAAGCTGATAAATATAATAAAGTTATGCTATTTGTTAAAACTGCAGAGCATTTCAACTTTGCATTCACCACACAACTTTTTATTTTGTAGTTTTTTGTGTGTTTTTGTTTTGGTTGCCTTTTGCATTTCGTTATTGGTAAAAGTCGCATAAAGCGTACACAAGAAAAACGTGGGTAATAAATAAAAAAATTGATAAATTTATTGCCGGTCGCAATTGTTGCAATGCGAACACGGAGCGGATGAGCGACGTCGACAACTGACTGCACAGCTGATTGAAGTCGACATTAAGCGGCTAGAAAGAAGGGGGAAAGTAAAATTGAAAGAGAGGAAGATAGAGAGTGAGAGAGATAGGAGGTAAAAAGCTGTCTAAAGCAGGCCAAAAGCTAAAAGCGTTTAGCAATTGCTTTATTCTGACTACTTGCCTCTTTGGTTGTTTGACTCGCAGCAAGCAATACTATTCATAATATTGTGACAACAATTTGTGGCATGTCTGTGACTGCTTGCTTTGTTGGTCAGTGATTTATGCATATTTTGAGTATTTATTGTTGTTGTTATTGCTGTAGCTCTTGCTGTTGTTGTCGGCGTGTTCGAGAACCGAAAGTGACGCAAAAATGTGTCACGTTTCAATGGCTGCCCATGCGGTTTTAACGCAATTAGCCGCAACAAACGACCATCATGTTGCAACATCATTATCAATATTATCATTATCATCATCGTATCGTCTCGCTGCAGACGATGCGGCACGTGCAACATGCGTATGTGTTGCGTTGTTGGTTATCCATTCTCGGACGCTGTGACCTGCTTGCCTCTCTATATATAAATACCAGCAATGCATGCGCTCCCTCTCTCTCTCTCTTTCTCTTGTTGCTCCGTGCTCATTGTGGCACAATGAACTGACAAGTGTAATTATGTTGCTGTGTTGTGTATGTATGCAAGTGCTTGTGTGTGTATGTGTGTGTGTGTAGGGGGTTGCCTCGCTCTACATAACCGCTGATTGCAAGTTTATATCCGCCGAGTTCATGTTCAAGTCTCCTCATTCAGTTGCTACGTCTCCCTCCAACGCAGTCTCATGCTGTGTGCTGGCTGAGGATATGTAAGGAACACTGTTTGACGTATACCCTGTAACAGTTGTTAAGGGTTTAGAGTCAAATGTGAATGAGTTTTATATGACAAACTTAAAATACTTTATAAGAAATACACTTTGGGTTTTCCTTAGTTTTCTTATTGTAAATTAATATTAATATTTTTATGAAATGTAAAATGAAATTGATCTGTTATATCATCCGGACACTCTTTTAATTCAACTCTGAAAAAAATGTATCTTTTTGTTCACCTATTTACTTAAAAGTTATCAAAATGATAGTAAACTTATCAATTATAATATTAAATTTTGAGTAGTTTTTATTTATAACTGCGATTACAGGGTATTTACGAGCCTTTATGTACATGAGTGCGAGTATATACTAATTGGCCGGGTACGATATGAGAGCCCAATGAATATATCCTTTTAATGCAGCTGTCGGTGATGCGCCAGGCAGTTAACATTAGCAAAACTTTTTTTGGCAGTGTTTATGCGGTGATTAGTTGCGGATTTTTATGCTCCAAGGATAGGATGGAATAGAAGGTAGTTAAGTAGTTTGTACCTCGTCCCTTACTCCTCACCGAAAAAAATGGGAAAAAAAACTTCATGAAAATTAGCAACGTCAAGTGGATCCGGTTGACTAAAGTCGCTGGAGAATTGCGAGGATGTAGAAAAGGAACTCAACTAATTAGTGGGGCAAAATGTACGAAATTGGTGTTAAATATTTGGAAGTGGAACCAAGCTAATTGGCAGCTGAAACTGGTGCAAACTTACGATATAAGGTGATACAACTAATGTTTATGTTTATGCATTATTTTAATTTCTGCTTTTTGCCTGAAAATAACGAGAATATATAATTATTTAGTACATAACTAATGGAGGGACTGAAACTTGGTGGATCCTTGATAGCTAAAATCAAGTGATGCAGAATTTATTGAGCTTAGCTCAAAGTTTAATTAAAATATACAAAAAAAATTGTATTAAATATACTCTGTAGTTCTCATAGCCGCAATGGGGTATTATAAATTTGTGAACAGTTTAAAAGTAAAATTTCTATATAAAAAACACGACAGTTTTAGTTGCAATGGTATATTTATTTCTCTCTTGTTATACTGCAATCAAAATATGTATTACACAGAGGGATATTAGCTTAATTTTTCTGTTGATGTGCATTTTGCTTGCGGCTGAACTGGGTGCAATAAATATTGCACAAAAATATGTTGCACAACTGGCAAAAAACTCAAAGATAACAACAACAACAACAGCAAATAAGAGGGAAAATAATAATAATTTACTGGCCAAAAACTTGAGCAACATATTTTCATCAGAATTCATAATTTAGCAAACCGCAAAACGCATTGCAAAGGCAACACAAAAAGGCCAACAAGAGGGTGACAGAAAGAGAGGACGAGATAAGAGAGAGAGAGAGAGAGAGAGAGAGAGAGAGAGAGAGAGAGAGAGGAAGGCAACAAAGAGGCACTTTAAGTGAAACTAAACAGCGTTGCAAGTGACGTTGTCGGATTGCGGTTGCGGCAATGCTTTCGAATTGGCCAAGTGTCCTGGCTGTCCTTGCTCTATGCTCGACTGGCAGTTGGCCTGCCTGGTTGATGGCCATGTTGTCAGGGGCTTGGGCTATACAAATTAAAATTAATGATGCACTCACAACAAGCGGCGGGCAATGGAGACACACAAGAGGGTCACATAAAAACTACTTTACATGCGGGCAACATGTAACGACGACGGCTAAGCTCTCGCACCTGGCCAGGACAACGACAGCAGCAGGCCAGACAGCCACCTAATTTAATGCTAAAACGGCATCACCACAGTCCTTTATCCCACCGATTCCCCCCCTGCTCGGTCCGTCTCGCTTTGTGGCCATAGTGTTGGGCTTTTTATTTTAGTGTTTGAAATAATGTTGCATACGTTAAGGCGCTTGCTTGCTAAATGTTTCCCAGACACTCACACACACACACACACACACACACACACATTCACATCCAGAGAGACCCAGCTACACAGACAGTGAAAGATACACAACTGAGTGGCTAAAATATGTTTATGTAGGTCGACTGGGGGAAACCACTTCAATTTATTTTTGACCAACATATGGCAACGAACGGCACCGAACCGGGGGCCACTTTTTGTTGCCAGTCTGTCGGCCAGAGGAGGAGGCTGAGTTGGCTCAGGGTGTCTGCTTTGGTTAGTTAGCTGCCGCTCGTGCAACAACAACAATAGAAACAGGATTGAGCACACACGCTCGGAAAACATAAGCGTTTACTACAGGTGCAACTGCGCGACTTGAAGTTACCCTACAATGATATAAAGATCAATTGTACGACACTCATACATTACTTTCAGGCATACTTAATGGAAAGCAAGGCATCAGTAAAATAACATTAAAGATACGATACAAGAATCTATGTAGATACCCATAATTATCATTAATATTAATATTATTAGTACTTTAACATTTATAATAACATATTCAAGGTAGCGACTAGTGTAAACTCTCCACTTGTAACATTAGGAAACAAAAAAAGAAATATAAATTTAAATATACTTTGTAGTTTAGCATACCCTTTTCATTCATCTGTCAGTGTGGGGTATCAGAAACACGGGCAACATTGTTTCCGCTTTCTTGTTGTTTGGCTTTGTTTTGTTTAGTTTCAGCTTCCGTTTCAGTTTCGCTTCGCTTTGCTTTTTTATCGGCACATGGTTAAAAGTGTGAGCACATGTGTTTGTGTGAGATTGTGTGTGTCGTCTGTGTGTGTCTGGCAAACGTTTTATTGTTATTTCACTTTTCATTATTGTTTTCGAAACAACAATTTTCTTTTCATCAGCATTTCAATTAGGTTCGATGCGGCATGCACCATTTACTTGCCGCTTTCTAAATGGGCGACGCAAAGCAAGCGTGAAAGCTGGGCGTGGCATGCCACAAAAACCTTTTACACGCTCCGCTGCCTCAGCGCACAGCTTCAAGTGCTTTGGCAGCGGCGACAAAGTAAATTAATCCATTAAGAGGCCACCTCCCTCAATCGGTTCCCCCCTTCTGTTTCCCTACTCGCTATCCAGTTATCAGCTTTGCCTTTATTTTCATTTTTTCTTAGTGACGTTGACGTGACTTGGCATTGGCTTCACTTGGCCAACTGCAGTCGATGAAGCTGTAGAGGGAGTTTTCAACTTCAGCGGCTTACACTTCAATTAAGTTTGCCGCTGGCTCCACCTTGCTCCCCGCTTGACCAGAGTCTCGAGGCCATTTAAGGACGCTTGGCCATTTGCCCAAGTCCAGCCAGGAGCCAGAGCCAGAAGACAGGATACTGGCAACTGGAGACGGGAGATTGCAGGCTGGAGACCGAAAGCTGCTTGCAATTTGGCAGCAATTATTGCAGCTTGCCAATGCCAAGAGTCAAGAGTCGCAGTGAGCGACAGAGACAGAAACAGCTTTTACCCACTTATAAATAAATTGAGGTTAATGACAACAACAACAACAAAAACAAGAACAAGAACAGTAGCAACATCGTCAAGGACTCGAATAAACTGCCTGCTGGGGTCATGTTCATTAAAGCGACCCGTTGTTATAAATAAAGTATCCATATCTATAGACGTAAGTATATGAAATTGTATAAGTATAAATGAATGAATACGTGTATATGAATCTGACCAAGTGTTGGTGTGTGTGTGTGTAAAGTGCATGTGGAGCACTTAATAACCATGTCGCTTGGCGGCGAACAATTTAAGGCTAATTTCGTTTTCCCAGTGAAATATGCCGTCGCTTGCATATTAAATATTACGCCTCTGGCCCACTTTACAGTACAGAAAACAGGCAAAATTGTACACAAAAAATTTATAATTCAAAAGAGAACATATTAATTCAGTTTTACATATAAACACACACTGAACTGATCTCACCATGAAACAAATTAACAAGGAATAATTATAGATCTAATTAAAAGTATTTGTTTAAAGTGGTTTACCAAATAAAGTTATTGCTAGTAAATTTTACTCAATTTCTGAGACATGCTGCCCATTGTGTATCGTTAGAAACGTATTATATATGCATAAATAATACACAATATGAATATGAGCTAAGCTAAGTTGGCGAGTGAATGCTGTGAGCGTGTTGACAGCCCATTTTGTGTGTGTGTATATATTTGTGTGTGTGTGTTTGTTTTTTCTTTTATTTAGCCGTCTTGTTGTCAAGTACAAAGTCTTTGCTCGTTGTCTGAGTGCGGCTTACTTTAAGTGTGTGAGTGTATGACTACCATCGCACATTATGCAAATTATTTGCACGAGTTTTCAATTTTGGTAAAACGCTTTGGGGCATTATTAGGCCACAAAGGCGAGTTTGGGTATATCAAGAAATATGATTAAAATGACATTTGATGTCGCCAACAAAACTTGAACCTAGCTCAGATCGACTAAAGTTAAGCAAATTAAATTAAGAGAGAAAGAAAAAGTCAGTTAGAAAGAGAAGGGAGCTAAAGAATGTAGTTAAAAACAAATATGCTCAGCCATTTCGCCCTTTTGGCTTGTAAACTGACATCAGAAGTAACCCCAAATCCCACTTTACATCC